>JANEHK010000059.1:1454032-1603980 GCA_025960845.1 Tachycineta bicolor | reverse complement strand
TTTTTTTTTTTTTTTTTTTTTTTTTTTTTTTTTTTTTCTTTTCTGAGTTAAACTCTGGCAGTCAAAACAGACTATGTACTCTCACCTCAGAAAGGTAAATGACAATATGCTGAGAATAAGGTGATAGTCACAAATCAGTATCTAGGCTTTTGTGGACATCAAGAGACATGATTGGACACCTCATGCCCAATAAATATGCCACAGAAATCTGCCTAAAATGCAGTTGTGGCAGATGTCAAAGATGTCCTTCCAGGTCAAAGTTCATTTTGAGTCCAGTCTATTTTCTTATTTGAGAAGATCAGGGGAATATTCTCAAAGCCTTTTTCATGCAATCAGAGTTACGAGCTATGCTTTTTGGCTCAAGTAACTCATTAATGACATGCAAAGGAACAGCAAGCCAACTCTTCTTTGAGGAAATTATGTGGTAATGATAAGCTGCCTAATCCTTCAGAAGAACAGTCCATTTTGCAGAATGGATAATTTACACATAGTTGAAAGAACACCATGAAAGCCCCTTGAAGACTGGCAGCTGACTGCCATACAGGGGGATGGGTTGTGTTTGTGTTTGCCAGCCAGTCTAGGCTATTCGCCTAATAATGATTTTTCAGTGCCGTATAAAGAGCTCTATGTAGACCCATTCAGAACCCTCGATCATACCAGAAAGAGAATAAAGAGGCCTCGATACTCATGCAAGGAGGGGAGAAACCAAAGCATCTGGTTCCATGAAAGCAAATCTGGGTAGCTGCTAATGACTCTTCACAGCAGCCCCTTCGATGACATGAATAATAAAAGTTTGAATGCATTTTTTAATTACTCAGCTTCATGGAATAGCTTCATGTAAGCAGCAGCTGTTTTGGGTTGGGAAAAAGAGTAGATAGCTGTCAAACTGCTGAAGTCCAGGGTGGGCCAAAAATCTCAGAAAAATGTGACTCTGTTGAGAAACTATGTGTGTTGCAACCCAGTCACACTGTTAGGTTTATAGTTCTGTTGTACAAGCATTGAAATAGTGATAATGAAGAGTAAGCCAGCTTCATCCAAAAATGGGAATTCCCTTCCAAGCAAGGGAAAGTCGAACAGTGAAAGAGCAAAACATCTCTGAATAGCAGAGGAAAAAGGAAGCTGTTACATAATCTTCTACAACTTCCCAGACACCCAGATTGCTGTACTGGCAAAGCTTGTGCATGGAAAGCACAAGCAAAGCTTTTCAAGGGTATGCCATATATCTATAATAGATCTCTGTGGAGTGACTTGAGACCAAACAGGTTAGGAAATGCTAGACTAACCTGTAGGTAAAGTCCAAGAGAAGGAAAATACATTGACCCTTAAATCACAGGTTTTTGTAGTCTTACATTTTTAGATGGACTTGGTAAACAATAAGCTCCCATCTGGTTTGCTGAAGAAGAAAACATGGTGTGTGCAACTGTGGCTGAACTCATACCAAGCAGAGGTCCAAAAGGGAGAGGGTCTCAGTGAGCTTTTCCCAGATCTGTTAGTTACAGTTAGTATTCTCTGGAGTTACACTAAGGGAGTACACAATATTACCCGTGCCAAACCTTTCACCCCTTCAAGGACACTGCACCAAGGCAGGAAACCACCAGCCTTCCTGTTGTATTTCTTTACAAGACTAGATGACCACCGGTGGCAAAAGTAAAGGAGTCTGCTCTCTCTCACTGGGTGGGATATTACAGCTTTTATGCTTGAGTCCTGCCCTGCTTGGCTGGAGCCCGTCCTGTTGGTTTGCCGGTGCCAGAGAGAGATCACCACTCCCCTGGTCGGGGTTTTTTCCCCGGGGAAAAAGGGGCCAGAGGCAGGGACAAGACACTACTCAATCAGGGAAAAGTGGGAGTGGAAGAGAATTAGGTTACATTTCAGAGTGGGGGATGGGCGCTGATTGGCAAGGACAAATCACGTGATACATAAAAAACCATTACAAATCCGATGAAATATAAACCCAATCAATGCATTCCAACATTTCCCCTTTTCTTATTAAATTAAGAAGGAGGAAAGCTTGGTTCATGGGAGATGTTCAAAGTTCAGACTTTGAGTACCTTCAAAGTTGCAGAAGAAAAATGACTTTTAGTGCAAACAAACTGTCTAGAAAAACACTGTTAAAGAATAATGATAATTAGAAGGAGAAGGTTCGGCGCTTTCTCCTCCTCCAGGCAGCGCTGGCCACTTGTGGGGCCTGTGCAGGTGGCTTTGCAGTTTTGGGGATGAAAGGTTTCACCCACTTGGCTGGCACCCACTTGAGACCTGAGGGAGTGGACACATAGGTGTACCCATGACCCCAGGTGACCTGATCATGAGGACTTTTCGTTTCTCTGGTCACTGGATCCTTTACTGTCATATACGGTGACTTTTGCTGAAAGGCAGAACTGGTTAAAGCAGAATTATTTAGTTTAACAGTTACATTTTCTAGTTTTTTTGAAAAATTCCCTTTGGACCTTTGAGACCTCCCGCCCCCATTGTCCTGAAAGTCCAGAAATGGCTTCTTCAAAGGGCATTGAGATGCCCAATGTCCAGCCTGATGCACAGGAGACACGTTGTTCCTCTCTTGGGCGGTGGCTGTGGCACAGGCACAGGAGGCACAGTGCCTGCAGCAGCAGCTTTTTGTGGCGGCTTGACTCTGGAACTGTGGTTTTGATGATCTTTTATGAAGGGAATCTTCCTGGCACACACCTGGAGCATGTCATGTAAAGTTGGAGCTGGTTTTGTGGACAGGCTGAGGATGGCTGCCTTGCAATGTTCATTTGCATCGGCCAGAGCCATCTGCTCCAGGACCTGTTCTTGGGTTCCTTCATTCTTAACCTGTAACTCGATAGCTCGGGTTAACCACTCCACAAATGTTACTAAAGGTTCTGATGGAAGCTGCTTTATTTTACTGTAAGGTTGGAAAGACTTATTGGGCTGGATTGCTAATTGAATTGGCAGATTCTTATTATCAACAGCCGTTTCAGGATTTTGCCAAAGCTCTGGAAGTAAAACTTTTTGGAGGTCAAAGGGAACTGTAGTATTGCTTTTAAACGGTTGCAAAAATATTCATTTTCTTATCCAACTTTGGCCTGAGCTTTGCATAAACCCTGAATTGCTTGTTGGGGGAAGGGGTCCCAATTACTGTGGACAGCACTCCGTCTTTTTGACTGTTGATATGTGAAAGGGGTGGCAGAAAAGCTGGGATTGCTTCCTGGTCCCTGGTTCCCACGGTTTCCCCGCCTACAGTCCCAGTTCCCATGCCCCAGAGGGAGGCGGGGGGAGCCGGGAACCAGGGGCAGGGAGGGGCTGGAGGCATGACTCTCACAGGGAGGAGTCGGAGGGCGGAGGTTTGAGGTAGGGGGCAGAGTCAGAGGAGAGGGCAGTGCCAGGGGCAGCACCGAAGGGAAGGAGGTGTCTGGGGAGAAGAAGGGATTGCGGGAAGGAGGGACAGACAAAGGGCTCCTCGTGGCTTGGGAGCACAAGGCTTCAGCCATTTTGGACAAAGGAATCCCCTCCATCTTGTGACTCCACCACCTGGGGACCACTGAGATGGAAGGTTTGAGCACTCGGACTGCCTGCAAAGGTACAAGCTGGGGAAAATTCACAAAGAACTGGCTTTTTTTCCTTTTTAGTTTTGCTTTTGCAACACAAACTTAAATTTTAAGCTATAAAAGGAAAAATTTGCATCTTCTTTATTATTAGAGGAGCCAGATTCAACTATTTTTTTTTGTTATAGCCTCCCAAAATTCTGGGGAGCTTACTTGCTCTAATGATACATGTGGAAACTAAGAAAACAACCACAGAGTTAATTTTTTCAGCTGTTTCTTTGAACAATGGGTCCCCTCATCATCCAAGGCATTTAAAATGTGGTGATAGACTCTTTTTTGAGACACAGACAGCCTAGCACCCATTTTTGGCTCAGATTTTGAGTTTCTGTGTCCTCTTTAACTTGGACTGAGAAACCGAAAGGAAAAAAAAACCAACCTCTCTGGAGAGACAAAAAAGCCAAAAGGAGAGACAGTTTCTTTTTTCACGGCCCTCCACCCTGGCTGCCAAAAGAAGTGTGCTATTGAAGCACTTTGAAGGCTTATTCTGAAAGCAAAAACCTTCCCTGAAAGAGAAAACCCCTTTTCCCTGAGGAGCACGGCCTCTGAAAATGATTTTCCCTTAGAAAACCAAAAGTGGTTTGGTACTCACCAAAATTCCAGCGTTCCTTTCCTTTCTTTCCCAATCACTCCTTTTGCCTGAGACTGACCCTTTTTGGTGCAAAAAGAGCTTCCAGTCTCGGCTCCCAGGATCAGCTTTCCACGAACATGTGGTCACCTTCCCTGGGAACAGCTTGCCGGTTGGGGGGCTTCTTTAAGCACTCCGATGGGTTCTTTAAGCCCAAAGGAGAAAACTGCAGCCCTGGCCTGTAGAATCCTGTGTTTCGGAGACTCCACAGCGAACACCAAGCCTGACGGGTCTGTGTCTCTGCGTGGGTGGGCTATGTTTTGTGACTCACGTACCTGCGTAAGATTCCTCAGCCACGTGCTCCCCGGGTGGTTCTTCCAGCTTTTTGGGAACCTTTTGTGGCTTCAAGCCGCATGTAAGGCACCAGATGTTGTATTTCCCCACGAGACTAGATGCCTGCCGATGGCAAAAGGAAAAGAGTCTCCTCTCTCTCACTGGGTGGGATATTACAGCTTTTATTCTTGAGTCCTTCCCTGCTTGGCTGGAGCCCTTCCCAATGGCTTCCTGGTGACAGAGGGAGCTCGCCCCTCCCGTGTTGGGGCTTTTTCCCCAGGGGACAGGGCCCAGAGGCAGGGACAAGACACAACCCAGTGAGGGAGAACTGGGAGTGGAAGAGAGTTAGGTACATTTCAGTGTGGGGGTTGGGCACTGATGGGCAAGGACAGATCACGTGATACATAGAAAAAACATTACAAATCCGATGTAATATAAACCAAAATAATGCATTACTACAGCCATGAGATCAGTGTGTTCAAATCTCTGTGAGAAACGACACTCACTTTTAAAATTTGAAAGGTTTATTAAACATTAAGAAAATGCAACAAAATACTGAATAAGGAGTAAGAGCATTTGGGAACTTTGATTCAGGCAAAGCAAGAACAACAAACTTTTATCATTTTAAAGATGATCAAAACTCTTCAAGTGCAGGTTGACTTATCTGTTACCACTGAAAAGTTTTTTCTAAACCACCTTGCTATTTGTCTCTCAAGAATATGCATGGGAAATTGAGATATAGTGTGAGCACTACTATTGCTTTTTTGAATGCATTTGCATGAAAACAATTTCATATTGGGCCAAGAAACTCACCTGCTCCTGCCATTCGATGTTTTTTCTAGAGCTAGGATCTCTCTAACATCATAAAATCTTTGGGTGAGTGAGTATATATCTAGGGTTAAATGAATGAAAGGTGTTTACAGCAATAACCCTAGGCTTGTACAGCTGTGTTGTAATTAGAAATTATTTCATACTGTTTATTGACAAAAGGTTGAACTCAAATCCAGAAAGAAAAGGGATGGGTATAGGTGATAGCTTCTGTTAGTGTCATCCATATTTTGTGTTTAATCATCCAGGTGACATAGCACTACTTTGTCCTGCTTTTATACTTAACAATCCCCCATATTTCCTTCTACTTTTCTCTTCTCTCCCAGCAATTAACACAAAATAGGACAAGCCTGTCTCCTCTGAACAAGGCAGTGGTCAAGCACACCCCTGATGATGTAAGAATCTCATCCAGGCTGTTTCATTCTTTTGCACAGAAATCAAGATACTAATACCAGGTCTTGGCATTTGGACAAGCTCTGACTTCTGCCTGTCGAGTTTCTAAATTCTTTGATAATCAATTTATGTAATTTTAGTCTGGGGAAAGAATGACAGGGCCAATCAAGTTCTAAATCGTTCCTATTGCTGCCACCACTAAATTTTCCAAGATTCAAAGATCACCTCTCCTGAGCAGCCCTCTGCTGAAGAGAAAAAACAGCCACAATCCACACTTTGATGGCATACTCCCAGTACACAAGGATACACTGCATTTGAGAGGTTTACCAGCCTACAGAAAATTGAGTTATACTATAAACATAAGAACCTCTTGGATAGTAAATTTTTGCAATGTCACAGACAGACTTCTTTGGTTTTGTGAACTCTGCAGTACTTGCGATGATTAGATTAACAATTCCTTTTGTTTGTTTATCTTTATATCTTTTTGCTAGACTCAATGCAGCAAAAGGAGTTCTGCTTTTTTGATTTTTCAAGTTTTTCCATGTTATGTCCTGGTTTGCTGAGAGGGTATCGGAGAAGGTTGTTTGATTCACTCTGGGCACTGCACATGAGAAACGACAAAATTCTCAGAATGTAGCAAATTTAATTTGTAAACTTTAGAACATTAAGGTAAAAAAAGGTACTTTGCAAATTTAAAACAACATCCAAATAGAGGAAGGCATTTCACAAACTTAAACTTAGCAGACTTTAATTTTGCCAACTTTAATTTATGCAGACACAAAGCACTAACTCATGTATTGACCTGGATTTTTTAGTCTGGGTTACAAAATGTTTTGAGAAGAAGTTGGGAGAAGAAAGATAGAAAGAAAGGGAGAGAAAGAATAAGAGTAGAAAGATTTCACCACCCACAGGTCAGCAATGAGACATGATTGTTGCAATTTCAATGTCCGGTGGTTGAAGTGATGGCCATAGTCTGGATCCTTCAGGGAGGGGACCCCACAAAATATAGTTTGGTGGCTTAATACGCCTTCTGAATTATGGGAACAGCCAGGCACCTTCTAAGACATTCCAGTCTGCCTCTCATATCAGCATAATTGAGCCAGTTATGCCCCATTAGAAGGGCCAGATACCTTCATATCCACAAGTAACTGTCCCAGTCTGCCTCTGGGCAGGATGGGGTAGTCTCACACCTGATTAGGTTGTTTGGAGAAGAACATTGGCATGATAAAAAACACTATCCCACTACCTGCTTATTATCAGCCTTCTCTCTTGTCTGGCTTAAACCTTAGCTTGTTGCTAAACAAAAGTTGTTTTGTGATGGTCATCCTCTGGTGCTCACCCCCTCTATCCCTGGGCTGCTGTGTTACATATCATCAGCAAAGCAACCTCTGCCTTTTCAAAAGACCAATTTTTTTAAGCATTAACCATTAACATTTCAGTCTCTCACACCCAGCTCAGAAGTAAAATTTGAAAAAATGCACCAAATTCTGTCCTGCAGACTCAACCCCCTCTCAAAGACAAGAGGGTTCCAGTTGAAATTTGAGAAGATCAGTTAATTTACATGTTGGTTCTTTTAATAATTTACATCTTGATTCTCGATTTTGAGCTTTACAATTCTCTTTTTACACAGGTCATAGAGCTAACTATCCATTTCTGACACTGAGTTAAATAACATCATTTTTATATAATTCATTGTGAAACTTCTATCTAGAAAGTGTCAGCAAAATGCTGGAAGGCCACAAAAGGCTCTGCTGCAGGGAACTGAGAGGTGTCATTCACTGTCCACTGAAGCCTTTTGGTTTATAGAGAATTAGGTCTTATTTTTAGCTATCTCAGCAGTATGCTGACATGATTTTCTAGGTTGCATTTTCAGCATTCTAGTATTTTCTGCTAACGTCTCTGTACTTGGTTGAAATTTTAACTATTGTTTCAGAGGACCAGAACTAGAATGATGCAGGGCATATTTAATAACAGCCCCTTAATTCTTCAAAGCCAGGATGTTTCAGGATTTCAGTGAAACAGAAGTCTCTTGTACACATTTAAATGGATATTTGTTGCATGAATTTTGTTCTTTAGATTATGATGCTGTGCATCTTTGATATATATTCATTTTTGTCTGGTACTCCTGTGCATTCTGGAAAGCAATTTACACCTATACAACAAAGAGGAAAAGCAAAGTACACTGCCTGATAAGGTATTTTAGGTGGACTGTATGTCTACATTATTTGCTAAACTCAGCAAGTAAAGAGCTTGCCACATTGCATCAGTAAGAATATTGATATCAGATGAACAGAGTGACAGTAAATGTTGTCCAGTCTGGCTGAAGTGAAAGGCAAATTCCTAGCTTCCCTCCAGAAAAGCACAAACTATTAAGTAAGAAAGAGAAATAATTAACCATGGGTCTTGCCATGTTACCCCAAATTGCTTTACTCTCTTACTCTCTGTCCTCATAAATTTTGACTGAAACTGTACTGTAGATTAAAAGCATTTAGCCTAGAGAAGGAATAATATTCACCCGTAGGAAACAGGTAAGAATGCATAACTGTATCCCTGGGAACTCTGACTAAGAACATCTTGGAATAGTAGTATAGACTGTTCAAGCACAACTACCTTTTTTTTTTTTTTTTTTTTTTTTTTTTTTAATATAGGGTATCTCTGAGACCTTTTTACTGATTTACTATTCTCAGTATTGAAAGCTACCCCTGTTCACTAAAGTACAAAACAGAGCATATTCCTGAACAAGTTCTTCTAAAAGCAGATCAGTCCTCATTCAAGTTTGATTTTTTTTTTTTCCCTACAAATATCTTCTATTCCCCATCACATTATGTTTCTGTAAAAAAGGTTTTGTTGTTTTTGGTGGGGATTTTTTTGGAGTTGTTTGTTTGTTTGTTTGTTTGTTTGTTTGTTTGTTTGTTTTAATGATTATTGCATATCTGTTCACTTTTGTGAATAAAATGAAAAGGTAGGACATTTCTATATTTGCATTACTTTTACAATAACTTGATTACATTGAATAAAATTGATAACATATTTTTTTGTAGAGTAGTGCTTATAAGTAACTAGGATTTGCTAAAATGTCTGAGAATAGCAAGCACTGAAACTAATTTCTGAAATTTTGCATTCAACCATCACAACTCACAACTTCACTTTGAATCTTTGAGATAACCAGAGATTCTATTTTATGCATACTAGGGATAAAAATAATAGAATGATGCTTTAGAAAATGTAATTTGTCTAATTATGTCAAATTTATCCTACTCTTAGGCAATAAGTAGTATAAAGTATAAAGAAGTATAAAAAAAGCAATAATGTACTAAATGATGTTGTTGGAATTGCATTTCATTATAGGAGGGGAAAAAAAAAGCTTGAAAGGCCTTCTAATGTTTTTTTCAGTTCTAAATGAAATTTTACTGTCACATAAAAAGTAAGAATAATAAAACAATTTGAGAATTAGACTAATTAATACTTTTACACAACACATTGTATGCCACAGAAAAAAATGTCCTTTAGTAAAGTCTTCAAAACGTTCTCTGATGGGGATTTTCTCCAAAGCTGCAACACCTATTTCTATCCAGAAAAACTGAAACTGCAGACCTTTTATCTGTTTCCATATCTTGATGGAACAAACTGCATACTTTGAGTCCCATTCCTGATTTTCAAAATGGTCACTCTGCGTCTCCTCTGGAAGAGGCACGTCTGTCCCAGTTTAGGCCTGAGCTGGGCAAAAGAGCTCCAGTTCCAGTTTTAACAAGGTTTTACTCTGTCGTTCACAGACAGGTCCTGTAAGTGTCTCTTCATCTTTTTGCTTCCATTCAGTCACTGTCTTTAAGAGGATGTTTTCAAAGCTACCAAGGTACCTCAAATAGAATTGCACGTAAATGTTCACTGAATTGCCTGCTTCTCAGCTCAGCTGAGACACTCTCCTCAAAATCTTCATTCACCAGTTCTGCAAGATGACGCTTTTCCACTGCATTAAAATGATAGATCAGCATGTGAGCAATTTTCTCTTGATATAGGAGTGCAGCAGGAATGAAAACTCTGCTATAAATTGTACTAAGGACTACACACAAATATTACACATAAAGAAGATGTTTTGATCAAGAAAATGAAGCCTATTAAATAAGGCCATTTGCTTATGTTTACTTAGCAACAATGATATTATATAAATCATTTACTCTGCATTGTTCTTCCTTAGATAATTTTATTTCTCTGTCCCTCTCCTTCCTCTAAAGTAACCTAAGTTTTATTGTCATATAACATCTCCTTCGATAACTAACTGAGGCAACTGAGTTGACAGATGATGAACTGATGCTCCATCTTGTAAAATTTCAAAATGACAGGCATCTATAGCACAACTACACACATTTATGGCTATGTGTTTTTATGCAACTACACCTTGACAGTAGGAAAAGAGTGATCACAGCATTGCTTTCTGAGCAACTATATTGCATGCAGTGTGTACTGTAAGCGCAAACCACACAAACAGCATTCATAATTACTTGTATTGGAAAAAATGTTTGTTCTAGAAGTACACAGAAAAACAAAATCATACAAATATTAAGCTACTGTTTTAAATGCTATGTTTTAGAGACCTTTTAAACAACCTTATGGAGTTTGCACTGATTTTAGTATGAATTATGATAACCAGTTTTTGAGGGAAGTGGCAAAGCTCACCAAGATGACTTTCAAATCAGTAGGTAAGTTAGTAATGGCTGTATATGGATCTAAGAATCAGTAATTTCCACAGCAGATCATACATGATGCCAAGCAAAGTATATAAGTGAATTTACAACACACTCATGAACTGAAACATATTGTTCTATTATCCACAAGTTTCATGCATTGATTTCATTGATATTCACACTGTGTCTTTTTTTTTTTTTTTTTTTTTTTTTTTTTTTTTTTTTTTTTTTTTTTTAAGGGATGAGTTATTTTTCTATCCAAAAAGTTCAAATGCAGAGATGGACAGTTTTTCAAGGCCTTGAGAAGTCTTCATTTGTTTGCAGCTTTTTCACTACAAATGCTTTGCATTTGAGGTCTGCTGACTTGGGTACAGTCTTGCAGCAGAAGAATGAGCCTGAAATAAATTAATTAGCCATTATGTACATTCTTTTTCCTTACAATATTTCTAATAAGATATTCTGTCTTCTTCATTTATTTATTAATTCAATGGATTTCAACCAGCACATCCCTGATACTAAGAATGAAACAGACACAAGAATTCTTAAAAAGTAACTAAGGAAATAAACTGTTGCAAATCTGCCTGTTCACTCTAGAGGGATGCACATCACTATCAGAAGGCAGAAAAAGACTTTGAAAACTACCCAAGTTAATAAAATGCTGTTATTGTGAATAAAGTATAACTAGTTCCCTTTAAGCATGATTAATGTTGCATAAGATGAGCCATCACATTCTTCACTTAGTGACACGGTGTTAGGTGTGTCTCAGTGAGCTCATTACTGAAATTCTGATAACCCCTGGAAAAGATGAATACATTTAAGTGAAGATTGGATTATTCTGGTCTCAACAGAAGAGGTTGCTGAACTTTGAATAGATAGAATATTGAGGAGATGCAAGTAAGAAACCAATTACATGTAATGAATGATAGCACAGGATTAACAACTTAAATGTAAATCCAGGCTTTTATGACTGGCAAAGTTATTATTCTCCTTCATTTCTGAAAGATGGACTTGTCTTAGACAGGATATGGATACAAATACTCATTACAATTTTTGATGAATTTGAAAAGCATCAGCTGAAGGTCCTCCACTGTCACACTCCAGTATTAATTGGATTCAATTGAAAGCTTCAGAATAGATAATATTAAACTATTTGACAATTGTTCCTTCTAGGGGACTTACTATTGCATTTTTCCTAATTATTCATATAAAAACCCTACAGAAGTAGAATACATATTTTAACTGTAAGAAACTGTGACAATTCTTCAGCAGCTTCATATCATCATCAGAAAAGAAATAATTAAATTAAAATATTAAAAAAAAAAAAAAAAAAAAAAAAAAAAATTACAGGCAAATACGGTACATGTCCTCTGTCACCAGAATTGGTCATGTCTTTTCTGTGTCATGCAAAGAGGTTTGTAATAGCAAGAAAGATGTATATGGGTTGTAGATGAAAAATAAGCTGTACCCAACTCAGTAAAGAGTATAAGCATTCTTATACAATAACAGTTCAATGTATCTCATAAACAGACAACTGCATTTGCTTGCTATATTTGGAGAGAGAAGATAGTTTATACACAATAGAATGGATTATGCTCAGGAAACAAAAAACATTTTCCAGCTCACTGCTGGAAGACTCCATAAGTCTGCTCATAAGACTCCAGTGTATTCGCATGTGTTTCTGATTTTAATTTTTCAGAATAAAAAAACTAACACTACAGAACTTCAAAGCTACTTTAACCCTAAAGTGTCACTTTAACCCTAAAGTGTCCTTAATGTTAAGACAGATATTTCTTCTTCCTGTTGTGCAGGTAGAAAATTAGATTCTTAAGAAATCAGTTTTTAGAAAGAGTAGTTTAAGTGAAGCAGTAGCAAAAACCCATGCAGAGCAAGCATGAGATAAGAAGAGACAGAACTCATCCCTGCATAATGACACATTATTATTTGAAACAGCATCTATTCCTCAGTAAGGGCTTTGCAGACTCATATGCTGAAATCCTTTGTAAGTTGTAAACCAAAAGAATCACAGAGAAGCTGAAAGTTTTCCAATGCATAATATAAGTTTAAACCAGCTAAATATATTAACTATTCTATTAGAAGACAGTCTTAAGAATACTCAATAAGGAAATAATATAGTAATAGCTGGTTTTCCTTAAAAATATTTTTATCACCTCTTGGAGCTTGTACTATTTCAGTCTTTCAGTGAGAGGGGAGTAAGTGTTTAGAAAAGGTACCTCGGATAGTTTGGAAGTCTGCAGAAAAGCCTGGTTAGCATTTTTCATGATAATTTAAATTGTTTTCTTGTATAAGATGCTTTTCTTGCAGAAGCTATTCTAGATAATTATTGCCATACACCAGTTTGTTTATCTGCTTCCATAACAAGGAAAAATCTTGAGGCAAGGAGCTGAAGAAACAGAGAAAATAGCAAATATTCTGTCAATACAGTCCCACTGGATTTTGTAACCATGTATTTTCAGCCTTCTAAGAAGAAAGTGTTCATCTTGTGGTCTTCTAGCCCAAGGCAAAAATTCACAGACCCAGCTGCATAAGGTTAAGCTGCCAATTCTCCTACACAAAAGCAATTTCATTTTTACCCTTACCTTCCAGCTTTAAAAGGTCATTTTCTGCATTCTTCAGCTCAAAATTTCAGTGTGGATTCACAGTGGTTATAACTTAGCATATCCTCATTAATGTAAGTGAGGTTAAGCTAAATTTCAGTGCTTAGAAAAGGTTGTTAAATATACAATTAAGGATCGATTCAGGCCATCAAAATATATCCTAACCTTAAGAAAGACTGGTATTTTCACTTTTATGCTTTTTTTTTTTTTACTTGCTTTCAATGTAATGTGTCTTTTGGTCAGAAGTAGCTCCTCTTTCAGCAGACATTTGCTCAAATGAACAGCAGCTAGTTAGCAAATTGTACATGAATCCCTAGTTCCACAAAACCAGTCACTTCATGACTATGTGAGGGGCAAGAACACCAGAAAATAAGAATGAGAGTGTACCTTGATTTTACAGTTCTACCATATATGGTATTTTAATACTGATAAAAAATTCATCCTTTTTCACACACACCAAAAAAAAAAAAAAAAAAATCAGGTCTGGCTCAGCCTGAAAATCTGGAATTCACGTCTGAACTTAGTCCATGCTATACAAAATGTAGAGAAATCTAACTCATTTTAACAAAAAGGGAAATGTTTATTGGTACTGAATTAACATATTTTTATCATGCTAAACTCTTCACATCAGACTCTTCTCACACTACAGATAGGTTGTTCATAGTTGTTCATATCAGTTTTCAGATATAAACCCCACATCTCAAAAACAAAGCTTTTCTGGTATAAATAGATTTCAGGTAAAATCTCATTTAGCACCTTGAACCTTTTGTATTGAAGTCACTTTGACCAACTTTGAAGGTCTTTGGAGAGGCACTACACGTTAGTAGTACACAAGGGTATTTGGCCTGTGCATAGCTCCAAGAATAGTCATGGTTATGGGATGAGTTTTTAGTTTCCTAAGGTCCCTGGGGAGTGAAAGTGCCTGTTTATTTGGATGATATCTTGATTGCTTCAGAGTTGTAAGAGTATCCAAAGCTGCCTATTTCTGTCTGAGTGTTTGGAATCCTAAAGACTTTATTAACTATAGAAAAATCTATATGGCCCCTTCTTCTAGCTCTGGCCTGCTGGGATTCACAGCAGATGTGTGAATGCTCACTTCTCAGAGAGAGGAGCTATTAACGCAAGCTGTTCTGCTGCTCCTCTCATCAAGGTGGTTTCTATATTTAGGAGAGTTCATGGGGCTGCTGGAAGCCCTGCTCCCTTCTGCTGTTTTGACCTTACTTGTTTTAACAGTTGAAAGACAAAAGGAAGTCAGTGAGAAAGAAATCTCTTTTGTCACAGACATCTTTAGCAGAAGAGAAAGAAATCCATCACTGTCCTGCATGCCCCAGTGATCCTGAGTAAAATGCTCAGGTGGAAAAATTGTCCCAATTCAGAAGAAAGGTGGTAGTTTCCCAGGAGTGATCAGTCTGTGCTACCAGTAAATAAATATGAAGTGGTATGCATGCTAATTACACCAACTAAAGGTTTAGCTAACCCTTGTTTAAGTGCTGTCCCTTTCCTTCATTCCTGTAATGTGTGAGCTGAGATTTGCTTTACTGAGGGAGGCACCTGCAAATACTGCTGAGTGATAGAGAGTATCTGACCACCGAGAAACTAAAAATTTCAAGCAGGGCTGGGAACATATCTTTGTGGATTAAAGAGTAATCCCTTCCTGCAGCAAAAGCTACAATTGGCACTGTGCTCATTTCTCCCTCTATCTTGAGTTCATCGGAAAATTATGATGACATTACTGCTAAGATTGGACATAGTCTAATATACAAACAAGTTAATGGGGAGCATAGCCTTTGTAATTACATTTTCCTTATTTCTAAGTATTATTAAAGGAAATATGTGTATTAGCTTCTAAATGACAAAAGCTATTCATTTGCAATAAGAAATTAAATAATGAATGTTGTATAATGGAGAAAGGAAATGTTATGTGTAACTAATACACAGCCTCTTCATTTTGATGTACAGTAATCATGATATTAAACCCAAATAGGAATCTTACCTGAAACCTTAATGAAAAACTAAAAAAAGAAAAAACTCAACACAACTCAGAGCTTTATTAGAGGCAGGAGTCACTGCAAGGCTAAACAGACCAAAAAGCATATTAAATATAATACCATTGAATGCAACTGGAGAAATTGAAGTTGTTGAAAGTGAAATATATCTGTATAATTTGCATTTATGGAGGCCTTATTTTTGGGAGCTTGTAAGAGCAATGAAGGCAAAGTGTTGCAGGACTGCAGGCTATTTACGCTGGGTTACTGGAGGATTTGCTAACCAGCATGTCTCAGACTGGTGTTTCCTGCTGCTTCATTGCTACTACTGCCAGCTTTATGGCCAGGTCAACTCTAGCTCTAATATGTCCACATACTTATGTTAACTTATTTCCAAGATCCAGTCTGTTTACGAGCATTTAGCCTATTGGCACAGTATCCAGCAACTCATTACTCTGCTCAAAATACAATGCTTCACCAGAGCAACCTTTTCATCTGGTTTTCAGTACATGGAAAACCTGAGATGAAAAACTGCAAGATGAACCCCAGCTGGCTTTTATTAAAGCAGATCTTTATTTCTTGGTAGTTTAACAGCTGTGGCAAATGCTTGAATGCAGGCTCAATGGATACCTAGAAGTGAACCAAGAAATATAGCATCTCTGGCACTATTATTACAGTTTCCTGTGAATGTGGAAAGTTTTTTCCATATTTGTATACTACTGTATACAAATACAGTATACAGTACCATATTCTGAAGTATTGGTGAATCAAAAGTGTCCCATTGGTGCTGGCATATTTTTTAAGATTGAATGAGTTTATCGAGTATGAAATTCTGGTCAACAGCATGCTTTTTATGATTAAAAAAAAAAAAAAAAAAAAAAAAAAAAAAAACAAAAAAAACCAAAACCAAAACCAAAAACCAAAAACCAAAAACAAAAACAAAAAAAATTGCAGGAGCAATTTAAGAAATTAAATAAATGAATGGAGCTAATTTCTAGAGGGAAAAACAAAACAAAAAACAAAACCAAAACAACAACAACAACAAAAATAAAAACAAACAAACAAACCCACAAACTCTATAGGGTGCTACTGGAATATAATATTTTAGACCATTAGCTTAAGTGACAGAGAGGGACGCTTAAGCTAATAGGGACACAGAGAGGGAGTAAGCTTCATAAACTGGTGCAATAGTACTCCTTCAGTATGTGATACTCCCCATTCTTAGGTAAGTGTATGTAGCATATAAAGGAGGATGCTGACCTTTGAACAGAAGCCAGCAATTGAGAACTTAATCTGGAGAGGGCTCTGTAAAAAACAGTGCCTTTTCTTCTGTTCCTATTAATAATCTGTAGAGCCATAGCTGTGACAGATCTCTGAGAAGAATTGGGATACACTTCTATTTTTCTAACACAATATCTTATAACTTTTACCCAAACAAATGGAGTTTTCCACTGAGAAGGGTGTTTTCCTCTCTCTTTTCTATCATGAGATGTGGTATCAGCTGCTGTAATAACCATATGAGAAGAATCGAAAATTATTAATATCTGCCAATACCTTTTCCTCCTGCATCAAATCTTCAGGATTCTTATCTGCACAAAGGTTTCAGTTGCAGAATTGCTACAGTTTGTTATACTACAAAGTTACAGAGAATTTTTTGAAACATCCTTAAGTGAGATTGATACTTATCTGAACATTGTGAGGGAGATGACTGTCTTCCAGAATTGAATTTTTTGTGCACTCATTGCCTTAGATCTCAGTAAGAATGTTTTCAAATATCAACCACAATATAAACAACTCAGTTCTCTCAGAGGAAACCACTGCCAGCAAACAAAATCTCCCTTCCCATCTTTCTTAATTGTCCCAATTAAAAAAAAAAAACAAAAAACAAAAAAAACACCACAAAACATTAAGTACCAGTCCATGAATGTGAGTTATGAGATCCATTTACTATAAAGCAAACCTTGGAAGTGCTTCCTTGGGACTAGGATATAGGTTGGTTTTATTTGGTGTGTACCCAGCAAACTATCAGTGCCTGATCACAGCAAAATAAGTTATGAAAATAAATTTGAAAATGGGAATTCTCAGAGGGAAGTTTGGTCACATGGTAATTTAAGTGAAGGCTGTAGCACTGGAGTCCTGTGCTGGATGATGTATAACCCAAATATCTTTCAGATATATGTATCTCCTTTATTTTGGGCCATAGTCAGGCGAGTATATGTATATGTATATATTTGTTGAAATTAAAATCAGAAAAATTTAGTATTTTTTAGAGACTTGTTTTCTGTAGATTGGAAAAGAAAGTCACCCACTTCTTTATTACCCACTGATTCAGTGTTGGGCAACACCAAGTATGAAACGAAATCCTCATGTGGACACTCCCTTTTGAAAGAAGCTGTGAAGACAGTTCCAGAGAAAAGAGACACTTGCAGCAGAACCTGGAGCAAGTGATAGGAGACCAGCTCCTGCCATTCTTTAGAAGAAACCCCTCAACAGTTGATGATGATACTGTCTGGCCTGGAGATATGACTTGATTTTACTACAGCAAAGAAAGGGTCCCAGAAGGAACTTGGATCTGGAGATTAAAATCAGTGGAGAAAGTACCAGCCACTTCTGTGCAAGCAGAGGCAGATGAGTCCTAGTGTTTTTTAAATGCTGGACATATGCAGAGAATCAATAATCACTTCACAAGATGGGCGAGCACTTCAGCAAAAGCTCCCTCACTCAGCTTTTACTAGCATGCAAATAAGAAAAACTGCAGCAGCTGACAGCAGATGCAAATCCAACCCATGGCCCTTGCCTGAGGATTTTCTTGGGATTGGGCCTGTCAGATGTCGTGCTTCATCCTGGGGAATCCTTGTTACTATGCTGCTAGTGCACAAGAAAAAAATGCACCAACAGTCTAGATCCAGGCTTCTCTCTGTCCCCATGACCATAAAATAAGGTTTTTCTTTCATCTCTAATCTCACTGCTCAGGTTCAAGGGTCAAGAGGTGGCCAAGGCATGTGTCACAAAGGCCTGATCACATCCCCAAAACTCTGGCAAATTCAATATTATTGATCACTCCAGCACTGTACAACCAGATGAAGAGAGATATGAAGAAGAAGTAAACTGCTTCTCTGACCCACAGCCAAGCAAAGAGATTGGTTACAAAGGATTTAATAAGTCTTTGATGAAAGAGATTTCTATCACAAAGCTTTCTTTCAGTGGATGAAATGCATGCCATGGGCTCAATAAGAGCTATCTGTGTACTCCATTAGTCCAATAACCATGCAGTACCATTAAAACAAGGCGCTCCAAAGTTTTATGACCTTTTAATTTTGAAAGAATTACTGAACGTATGTTCAGTTCATTAATCTTTCGAAATATTAATATTGTGGTCATTTTCCTCAAAAATGGGGACAAATGAGTTATCTGTATCTGTGACTTTTACAAAAATGAAACAAAAGAGCTTTCAATAATAACTGAGAGGAGACAATGAACTAAAGTGAACTCTTGATCTCAGGGCATGGTCCTGTAGGTCATGTCAGTGAATTTTTATCCCTGTGTATAAACCCTATATGAACAGAAATGTATAAAAGAAATGCTGATACCATCTAAGCCCTAATGGCAGTAACATGAGGGTAAAATTTTCTCTGCTATTTAATCTGGTACAGTAACATATGCTGCCCTGGGAAATTTAAAATCGCATGGGGAAAGGGAAGATATTTTCTCTCTTGTGTATAAAAGAACACAGTAAACAGAATTAATGTTCAGAGTGATTCCACAAGCTCTTTAGAGCATATTAAACCCATTATTTTCATGTGCAAAAAAAGTGGCTGTAGTCTGCCTTACTCTGTACCTTCAATTCCTGCATTTTGTCCAGTTATTTCACCGGCAAAATCCGAGGCAAATCCAGCTCTTTCACCCTCCCCTGTCTAATTATTTTTTTTTCTTGTCATGTATGTCTTGGATGTCAAGGTCACCCAAGCTAAGTTTTTGCTATGTAGTGCAGGTTTCTGACTGACATTGTGCCTTGTTTTTTCTCTCAAGTTATCAACATGCATCTATAATTCTCTTTATTGTGTGTTTGAAGTGCAGATTTCTCCTCTTTGTGCTGCTGCACAAAGAGCTGGTGCCTCCCGGCAGAGTATCGAAATTGCCATCCAAATGTCCTGGGGCAGTGCCTCCTGCAGCTACAGTGCCTCAACCTGGAAGTAGCACATCCTTGACCCATAAAAAAATAGGGGGTTTTGCCTAGACTTTGACCCTCCTACACCCTTCAGATTTTGACGCAATCCCTGCCCATCAATGCACGTATGAACCATGGCCATTGTGCAGCAGGCTGAGATTTGGACAGCCTAAGGAAGAGCTAAACATTTAGGGGTAGACATGGCTTAGCTTCCCACATAAAATGATTAGGAGAGTTTCTGGAGAAAGGATGAAGGCTTGCCTTTACTCCTTTTTCATGCGGATGCCTACAGCATCTCTTTAGAGCAGACCATTCACTTTGTCGTATTATTTCCTGTCTTTACATGTTTTTCTTTTCCGTTTCCCCTTTTGCAGTTTTGGATGTTTATAAGCTTTTGTATACTGTGGTATTTCTTCGTGAGACTAGACGACCAGACAACCGCCAATGGCAAAAAGAAAGAGCCTGCTCTTTGTCCAGGGGGAAAACATTGCTTTATTCTCCAGTCGTGCCCTGCCTTGGCTGGAGATCTTCCCAATAGCTCGCCGGTCCCAGAGAGCCCTTGGCCCCACCCATCCAGGGGCTTTTTCCTCAGGGGGCAGGGCCCAGAGGCAGGGACAAGACACCATCCAATCAGGGAGAAGTGGCAGTGGAAGAGAATTAGGTTACAGATGAGTAAGGAAAAATCTCATGATACAGATTACAAATACGATAAAACACAATATAAACCAAATTAACGCATTCCAACATTTCCCCTTTTCTTATTAAATTAAGAAGGAGGAAGGCTCAGTTCGTGAGAGATACTCGAAGTTCAGACCTCGAGTACCTTTAAAGTTGCAGAAGAAAAATGACTTTTAGTGCAAACAAACTGTCTAGAAAAACACTGTTAAGGAATAATGATAATTAGAAGGAGAAGGTTCGGCACTTTCTCCTCCTCCAGCCTCCAGGCAGAACTGGCCACTTGTGGGGCCTCTGCAGGTGGCTTTGTGGTTTTTGGATGAAAGGTTTCACCCACTTGGCTGGCACCCACTTGGGACCTGAGGGAGTGGACACGTAGGTGTACCCACGACCCCAGGTGATCAGATCATGAGGACCCTCTGTTCCCCTGGTTGCTGGATCCTTTACCATTACCAGAGGCTTTGCTTTCAGCTGCAGTTGGCAGTTCTCTCTGAAATGGCGCACAATTGGTGGGTTAAGATTTTCAAATGTGCAATTTAAAAAGTTCAGAGTGAACAAGGCTTTGGACAACTGGATTTGGGGTGTTTCTAGTTTTAGAGACTGATGTTGTTGGCTGAGGACCCTTTTGAGATTTTGGTGGGTTCTTTCCACGATGGCCTGACCTGTTGGGGAGTAGGGGATGCCTGTTTTGTGCTCTGCTCCCCATTGCTGCAGGAAGCTTCTGAACTCCTTGGATGTGTACGGGGGTCCATTATCAGTTTTTATTGATTTGGGGATGCCCAGGAAGGAGAAAGTCTGTATTAGGTGTTTCACAGCATCACTAGACTTCTCTCCTGAGTGGGCAGAGGCATAGACAGCTCCAAAAAAGGTGTCTACGGATACATGGACATATCTTTGCCTACCAAAGGACGTGATGTGTGTTACGTCTGTCTGCCATACCTCACAGCTGTTCAATCCCCTGGGGTTTGCTCCTGCACTCAGGGCTGGGAGTGTGTGTTGCTGGCATGAGGGACACACTGACACAATTGCCCGAGCCTGTTCCCGAGTTAGGTGGAACCGGCGGACTAGGCCTGGTGCATTCTGGTGGAAAAGCTGATGGCTGATTTTGGCTTGTCCAAAGATGTCTGGGAATGTGGCCATCTCCACAGGCACAGCAAGAGCATCAGCCCTTTTGTTGCCCTTGGCTATGAATCCTGGTAAATCGGTGTGTGATCTGATATGCATCACATAAAATTGTTGCTCTCAGTGGGAGATCAGATTCACTAGTTTTGAGAGCAAGTTGAATAGTGAAGAATTGGAGACCTCACTCAGCACAGCTTGTTCAGCTCTGGATACTACACCTGCTACATAGGCTGAATCCGTGATCAAATTGAATGGTTCAGGAAACTTTTCAAAATTCTAACAACTGCAGCCAACTCAGCTACCTGAGGTGATCCTTCCACCTTGACAATATCTTTTTCCCACTGCTGAGTTTGAGGACCTTTCCATGTTATTACTGATTTATGAGATGTTTCAGATGCATCTGTAGAAATGGTTAAAGCTTTTAAAGGCCTCCTGCTCTGAACACTTTTTAATGATAATTTGAACTGAATTTGTTCTCTAAATAATTTGTGAGCAGGCCGATGAATTGAAATTTGACCTGTGTAGCTATCCAGAGCAAACTGCAAAGCTTCATTTTCATGTATCAGGTGCTCTAACATTGCTTTTGTGATTTGGCCCAAGTTTATCTCAATTGGGATGTGAATACACACAAAATCACTTCCTGCCAACTCCCTCATCTGGGTCCTGGCTTTCCAGATCAATTCTGCTACCAGTTCCTGTGGCCTGGCCATTCTTTTGGACCGGTGGTGACTGAGGAAAACCCACTCTGTGATTAAGAGGAGATCCCTACAGTCTTTGTCCTTTTTCGATTTTTCCACTCTCTCCCACTGAAAAATCATCCCGTGTGAGGGTGGCAATTTGCCTGAAATGATGAATTTAAATGGCAATTCTGATTTGCACCTGTTGGCCTGTCTGGTGGCCATACAGTCCTGTACCTTTTCTAGGGCTGCTTGTGCCTCTTGGGTGAGGGTCCTCGGAGAACTTAGCTCCTCTCCCCCTTTTAAAATATTAAAGAGGGGGTCTAGGTCTCCAGTGGTCAGACCTAGCCAAGGTCTTACCCAGTTTAAGGACCCACACAACTGCTGGACATCTGCTAAGGTCTTGATGTTATTTTTGACAACCAATTTTTGCGGCACAATGGTCCGCTTACCAATCTCCAGACCCAGGTACTTCCACGGTGGCATCCTTTGAATCTTTTCCTCCTGAAGCTCGAACTCTGCAGCAACCAAAGAATCGATTGTCAGGTCAAGCGTGTGGAACAGTAAGTCATCATTGGGGGCACACACGAGCACATCATCCATGTAGTGCAGGATGATGGCTTCTCCTACAGCTGGGTGCGCTGGGGACAGCAGGGAAGAGAGGTACCACTGACAAATAGATGGTGAGTTTTCCCTTGGGGAAAAAATTTCTAGTGGTATCTTTTCCTCGGGGCTTCTCTATTGAGGATAGGAACCGAGAAGGTGAAAGGTGGGGCATCATCAGGGTGTAGAGGGGTCTGGAAAAAGCAATCTTTGATATCAATAATTTCCAAATTCCAATTTTGGGGGAGCATTGCCGGTGATGGCATCCCTGGTTGAGAGAACCCATGTCCTCAATGACATTATAAATTTGACGGAGGTCGTGGAGGAGCCGCCACTTGCCTTTGTTTGCTCTTTTAATAAGAAAGACTGGGGAATTCCACAGAGATGTGGTTTCCACAATGTGGCCTTTAGCTAGCTGTTTATCCACTAGTGTTCTGTTCCTCTGAGGAATGGTTTTTCCCCTCAGAGTCCCCCTGAAGCCTGTGCTATGTAGTTTAATCCTTTCTCCCTATCATACCTACTCCTGACCCTATTGGCTCAGGGCCAATATCTTTCCTTGGCCCAAAACTAGTTATATCCCTGTTTCTTCCTGGTTCTTTCTCTCTCTCCTCAGTCTCCTGGAACATCACATGGAGAATAAAGCTTGGATGGAAGCTGGGGGTGAGAGCCACTCTTTTGAAATCTTTATTCTGTCTCTCTGAAATATATTTCCCTAAAACCCCTGAATAACTGAGCTAGCGAGAGCCGGGCGGGTGGCTAGAGTAGAGTTTCACACTAGCTCCTGAAGTGCCTTCAGTTTTTCTTTATTGAGTGTCCACTGCTCTACCCAGACTGGTGAATCAGTTTTCCAATTGAGTTTCTGGGTAGGGTGCTCTTCAGTGGCCACAGCCTGAAAAAACCAGGGGGGCATCTGGAATGCCAATCGTGACCCCTCATTGGGCCATCAGGTCTCTCCCCGACAAGGGCTCTGAATAATCTAAAACAAATGGACAGAGTGTAGCCAATTGTCCATTTGGCCCCTTAATTTGGATGACACTTTTTGATTGTTTTGCCCATTTGTTTCCCCCTATACCTTCTACGTGCCTGGCCACATTTTGCAGTTCCCAATGTGAGGGCCACATCTTTTCTGGTACAATCGTTACATATGCGCCTGTATCCAAAACTTCTTTGAGGTTTATTACTTCCCCACTGTGACAGACCTCACACCCTATTATGAGTTTGTCCCTCCCAATAACTCGTGTGGGGCAAACATCAAGGTGTTTTTTCCTTGTGCTGTTTTTTCTGGGGAATGGGTCAGGTGCTGGAATTGCCTGAGCTATTATCTGCCCCTTGGGCAGAAACAAAGGTGGATGGACACAGCACAACCAGAGAACTAATTGTTTAGGGTTTGATGAGACGAGACCAGGAAGTATCTCGATCTCTGTTCGGTGTGTACTTGGTGTCCCCAAGGATGACATACTTACTACCAACATGTTGCCAGAGCCTGGCACCTGTAGATCCAATGAACTTAAATGCCAGTCTGTGTCACTTAGGTGCAAGGATTCTGTCAGTTGTAACCTAAAAGGCTTTTGTAGACATTTTATGTTTAGACACGGTCTGCTTCCGTCATGATCTGAAAGGGTCATATCTGGTGACTTCTGCTGAAAGGTAGAACTGGTTATAGCAGGATTATTTAATTTAACATTTGCATATTTTTTAGTTTTTTCTCCCCCCTCCTCGGATTTGCCCTATTTATGTCAGCACGCTGGGCAAGTAAACGCTGACATTTTAGGTTTTTGAAAAATTCCCTTTGAACTCTTGAGACCTCCCACCCCCATTGTCCCGAAAGTCCAGAAATTGCTTCTTTAAAGGGCATTGAGATGCCCAATGTCCAGCCTGATAACACAGGAGACATGTTGCTCTTCTCTTGAGTGGTAGCTGTGGCACAGGCACAGGGGGCATAGCATCTGCTGTGGCAGCTCTTTGCGGTGGTCTGAATGCATCTCTGGAACTGTGATTAAAGTGAGCTGTCATGAAAGGGACCTTCTGGGTTCATACGTGCAGCATGTCATCTAAGGTTAGAGCCGGTTCCATGGGCAGGCTGAGGATGGCTGCCTTGCACTGTTTGTTTGCATTGGTCAATGCCATCTCCTCCAGGACCTGTTCCTGGGCTCCTTCATTCTTAACCTGTAACTCAATAGCTCAGGTTAATCGCTCCACAAATGCGACAAAAGGTTCTGATGGAAGCTGCTTTATTTTACTGCAAGGTTGGAAGGACCCATAGGGCTGGATTGAAAAGAATGCTTTGAAAGCAGTCTCTTTAATGTGTTCTAAAACAGCTAAAGGAATTTCTTGAGCTTGCTTGAGTGCTGCGACCCATTCACCATCACCACATAGATGTTCTAATCAAATTGGCAAATTATTATTATCAACAGCCGTTTCAGGATTTTGCCAAAGCTCCGTGAGTAAATCTCTTAATCTTCTTTTCCATGTGGAGTCCCAAAGCCTAAACTGTGTGGATGAAAGGATGGCAGAAAAAAGCTATCGGAGGTCAAAGGGAACAATAGGATTCCCTGCTAAATTTGCCTTTAAAACGCTGTGAAAGTAATCACTTTCGCGTCCAAATTTGGCCTGAGCTTTGCATAAACCCTGAATCGCTTGTTGTGGGAAGGGGTCCCAATTACTGTGGACAGCACCCTCTCTTTTTGACTATTGGTATGTGACAGGGGTGGCAGAAAAGCCAGAATCACTTCCTGCTTCCGGGTTGCTGGCTCCCCCCCTCCCTTTCCCTGGGGCATGGGAACTGGGACTGTGGGTGGGGAAATCGTAGGAACCAGGGGCAGGGAGGGGCTGGAGGCTTGAGTCACATGGGGCGGAGTTGGAGGGCAGAGGTTTGAGGGTAGGGGCGGAGTCAGAGGAGAGGGCAGTGCCGGGGCAGCACCAAAGGGAGGGAGAGGTCTGTGAAGAGGAAGGGATTGTGAAAGGGATTGTGGGAAGGAGGGATAGACAAAGAGAGAGGCTCCTTGTGACTCGAGAGCGCATGGCTTCGGCCATTCTGGGAAACACAGGAGTTCCCTCCATCTTGTGATCCCCGCTCCGAACTAAGACTAGTTTGGAATTCACTAAGATGGGGGTTTTGTGCACTTGGACTGCCTGCAAAAGTAAACCTAACCCGGGTTTTACAAACTGGGGAAGAAGGGAGTTTTGGGGAAAGTTTAGGGGTTTCTCGAGGAATATCCAATTTTGGGGAAGGGTTTTTGGGGTCAGGATAGGGGAGAAACTGAGGAAACTGGGGAAAGTCCACAAGGAACTGGTGTGGGTTTTTTGTTTTTTTGTTTTTTGGTTTTTTTTTTCATTTTGTTTTTGCATTGCAAATAAAATCTGCAAGCTCCAAAGAGCAAAATTCACTTTTTCTTTATCATTAGGGGAGCTTGATTGAGAAAAAATTTTACAACAGTTTTCCAAAATTCTGGGGAGCTTATTTGTTCAGATGATACATCTGGAAATTGAGCAAATAACCACTGAAGGACATTTTTTAACTGCTTCTTGGAAAAATGTGTTTTTCCATCATCTGAGACACTTTAAATCTGATAATAGGCTCTTTTTTGAGACACAGATAGCCTCGCACCCATTTTTGGCTCAGATTTTAAGTTTCATGTCCCCTTTTTAACTGTGACTGAGAAACAGAAAGGAAAAAACCTCGCTGGAGAGAGGGAACAAAAAAAACCAAAAAAAAATACAAAAAAAAAAAAAAAAAAAAAAAAAAAACAACAACAAAAAAAAACAAACCACAAAACAAAACAAAACAAATCCACAAAAAGGAGAGGCAGGGGAAGCAGTTTCCTTTTCCACCCACCCCCAGGCTGCTGAAAGAATGCATTTTGAAGGGTTTTTACTCTGAAAGCAAAAACCTTCCATGAAAGGAGAAACTATTTCCTCTGAGGTTTAATGCCCCTGAAAAAGATTTTCCCTTAAAAAACCAAAAGTGGTACTCACCAAAATTCCAGTGTTCCTTTCCCTTCTTTACCAATCACTCCTTTTGCCTGAGACTGACCCTTTTTGGTGCAAAAAGATCTTCCAGTCTCACTTCCCACAGTTAGTTTTCCATGAACATGTGGTCACTTTCTGTGGGAGCAGCCTGCCGTTTGGGGGGCTTCTTTGCAGCACTCTGATGGGTTGAGTCCAAAGGAGAAAACTGCAGGCCTGGCCTGTAGAAGCCTATGTTTTGGAGACTCCACAGCAAATACCAAGCATGATGGGTCAGTCTCTGCGTGGGATTCCTCGGCCACGTGCTCCCCGAGTGGTTCTTCCAGCTGTTTGGGAACCTTTTGTGGCTTCCAGCCACACATAAGGTTCCAGTTGTGGTATTTCTCCACAAGACAACGACCACCGATGGCAAAAAGAAAGAGCCTGCTCATTGTCCAGGGGGAAAACATTGCTTTATTTTCCAGTCCTGCCCTGCTTGGCTGGAGATCTTCCCAATAGCTTGCTGGTGCCAGAGAGCCCTCGGCCCTGCCCATCCGGGGGCTTTTTCCTCAGGGGGCAGGGCCCAGAGGCAGGGACAAGACACAACCCAATCAGGGAGAAGTGGCAGTGGAAGAAAATTAGGTTACAGATGAGTAAGGAAAAATCACATGATACAGATTACAATTCTGATAAAACACAATATAAACAAAATTAATGCATTACCACAGTATGCCATGGACTCATTTACTTCATGCTTTCGCTGGCGACTGTCTCCTGCCAAACTGTTTTCATTTTTCCTCTTCCACTCTTCAGAGCTCTCCTCTTGAGTACTTCAAAGGCAGACGATAGGGTCAGATCTATACCTTCACTCCATGGTATTTTTGTTCCATGATCTTCACAGTGAGCCAGTGAGCTGTGCATTGTGCTATGCAAAGGCAAATGACTGGGGAGGAAAATTGAGTGTCTAGGACTTCTGAAGTCCTACCTCAGATATAACGATATATGGAGACAGGATTGCACTTTGTAAAGTCAAAGTATTTTTTCAGGTTTAATCTGTTTTTACAGGCTGATGTGTAACTTGTGGGCAGGAGGTGGTTTTATTTGCATTCTGGGTATCATTTGTGGGCACAAAAGCATATGGCTATGGCTGGATTTTGTCTACATTGTGTGGCCTGCAAAATTCATCCAACATGGGGAGACTTGTCCCACATGCAGACAAGTAACTCATTTCTGGGACACATTGTACAAAAACAGTATCATGGAGCCATGGTAATCCACAAAGAGGTCACAAAGCTGAAAGGTATACTTGGGCTTCTGCTGGCCTATGAACTAGTCCTTATTAATGAGGGACCACTGAGGAAAACAGTTTAAAACTCATACCGAGAGTCCCTGAAGAATGCTCATGTGGAGCTGGTAAAATTTAGTTTAAACAATATTGGCATTCTGCTTCAGCAGAGAAGTTCAGGGTTTGGGGGTTTATGATAGTTTTTTCCTGCATTGTTCCACAAATCATAAATCTTCCTTCTTCATTACAAGAAAGCCCCAGGCTTTCTTGAGCAAGAGGTCAGTGAGGCTTGGTACTGTTTCTCATTTAAGAAGGAAGAATCTCAAGGTTTTCATATTTACTTCCCTAAGGTAATTATCTCCACAATGGTTTCCAGTGAGGGAGCTAGTCACGGTGGTGGTTGTGTGTTGTGCTTTCTTCCCACTAATCGTCGAATTTAAAAAAGAATCATCCCTTTGCAGCAGGAAATCTATGCTGTGCTCACATACAAAAAAAAAAAAGACTTGTTCTTCTCAGCTACATATTTCCATAATCTGATGGAAAGTGGCAGAATCATGCTCAGTCTGATAGTAATTGTCTCTCTCTCCCTAGCCCCAGCTGGAGGGGGAAGGGGAAGGTTTGCCTTGAAATTCTGCAGCATTTACATGAGTGCCAACCCAGTCAAACTGAGTATCCATCCTCCACACTGCATTAATAACAACTTGAATTGCCTGACACCAAAGCCCCACATGAAAAGATTTTCAACCATGTGATTCCTTCCAGGACACTTCCATTGGTATATACTCACTCAGGTGTTCCATCTTGATCTTGCCACTGCTCTTGAGAACATACCAATTTGTTGGGTTTTGTTTGTTTTTTTTGGGTTTTTTTTTTTTTCCTCTAGCTTCAGGGCTTTGAGATGAAGGATACTTTGATATTAGTCAGTAGTCAAATTACTCTTTTCAACTAAAAGAACTAGATTGGGAATAAAATGTGCTCCCACATACAAAAACAAATTATTCTTTTCAATCTCTCAATGAATCCTTAGGTTAATTACTCATTGAAAAAGAGCAGCCCAAGACTTCAAATACTGTTTATGCTCATGAAAATATTGCATAAATAAAACCTTGCTCTTTAAGACTCAGGTTTCAACTTAAAGTTAAAAAAATTGTTGGCCATGAGTAGAATTCCTCCTCATCAAAATGCATTTAGTGCTTGTAAAGTTTTGGAAGGAAGATACTTCAATTTATCACTAATCTAGGTCAATTGTCTCCCTCAATAGTCATCTGTCTTCTTTTCCCCTAGCTACTGTTCCTAAGGTACAGAGAAAGCTGGTCTCCTACTTTAAATGTGTATTTCTGCTTGCTGGTTTCCCAGGTAAGAAAGATAAATGAGATTTATTCACAGTGCTGAAAATCAGAGGCTTGATCCCTGCTACAAACTGTTGGCTTTTTCTCATTGCAATTCAGAGGCAAGGAGATGCCCTATAAGACATAGTCTTGTTTTAATTAAATGCAAAAGTATATAAAACAATAAATGTATGTTGTTTTAGCAGTTGCAGGAGATAGGTTGGGTTTGTAAGCAGGAAGACCTAGTGTGGTTAAAAAGACAAAAACAGTTTTACCAGGAGTCACTGTACTGAGCTGTATTTTCCCTGGAAATTCCCTCAATACTGATGAGGAACCACATGTCTGCAGTAGGAGGTGAGACGGCAAGCGGCTATTGCAGCAGCTGGCCTTGTCTGGAGCAGGGTGACAGCCAGGGACACAGAGAGGACAACAGAGCCTCAAAACCAGTGGAGCTGGCCACACATAAGGAGTCTTAGAGGAAAAGTGTGTGTGCTTTATTGCATGTTTGAAATGCAGATTCCTCCTCTCTGTGCTGTGCCCTGTCACTTATTTTTAACTCATCAGCAGGTATCTCTGAACAAACTCTCAGGCAATAGGTACAGCTTCAGAGGGCAAGTCAGTGCTTGCTACCTTTGCATGACCTAGCACTAGGAGTGGTTAAAATTATTTAGACATAGACTCAACAGAATTTATCTATGAACCTTCTTGTTTCTGGTGGATACTGGACCATGAACAGTATGGGAATAGAAGGTTTTGTTCACATCACAGTGGTATTTCCACAAGTAACTCTCCATACCATACCAGTATTTCATTCATCCTCCTGCTAAGGCTATCTTTGCCTTTGTGCTGGCTTGAAGGCAAAACCAGTGAGAGGCTCCAAGTCAGAAAAAAACAATTTAATAGGAGGAAAAAAAAAAAACACCAAAAAAAAAAAAAACACCAAAAAAAAAAAAAAAAAACCAACACATGCAATAGTACAAAAGATCATTGACAGAGTCAGAATACAACCTGAAACCGTGGTGGTAGCAGTCCAGATGAAGTGGTCTTGTTGAAGCAGTGTTCCCGCAGAAAGCTCTGGTAGCTCTTGTCCTCTGGGAATCCAGTGGGTAAGGCTGCCTGTGCTGTCCCAAATCCCAGATTATATCCAGGTGGGAATGCTTGGCTCCTCCCCTGGGGCAGAGCATCTCACAACGGGCTGATACCATTTTATCAGTCTTGTAATGAGTCCTTGATTGCCCATTAAACAGAGATAGCTCCTGGAGGGAGTTATCTATGAGTCATGCAGGAAGGCATTGATGGGCCATTAACAGAAGATTGTCTGGAGGGAGGGGACAAGGGAAACACTGCCCAACCTAATTTCAACATCTCATGTAGATGGTGATAGAATACATACTTTGGGCACATCTTACATTGTAACCTAGGACAGCCTTGCAATGCACTGCAATCTCAAAAGAAAACATCTTTTCTCTGCCACCCACAGAATAAGAAAAGTAAACCCTTGGAATCTGCTCTTTCAGTATTGTTTTGGCTGATAATTTTTTTTGTAGCACAAGACTGCACTATTTTTCATTTTATTTGACTCAGTTGTTTATTATTTACTGGATTAATTCCTTATTGAGGTGGGTAAAGGATAAGTGTTATTTTTTTTAATTTCTCCATCTGGCATTTGATCCTTTGTAGACTGAAAAAGCTCTTTCTTGGACATCTTTTCTTTTACTTTTAGGGACCCTACAGCCTTGCAGAGGACACCTTTCCTCCCACTTGGGCTTTTTGAGCCCCTGAGGTACTGAAGACCACAGATGATCATTGTATTCTGAAATGGGTATATTCAAAAAAGGCCAGTATTTTTTCTGAAAAAGCATTTTGCTTCCATATATACAACAAATATATTGTGCAATATCAGATGGAAATGTGGATTTGGACAGGTCCAGTGTGGGTTCACTTGTAACTGGGCTGGAATAAAAGCTTCAGCACTGCCACAAACTCCTATCGGTGGTTTAGAAGGAAAAGCTAGGAGAAAATGCCCCATAGGCATTGCAAATATTATAAGTGCATGGAGATGAGTAGTGATAAGACTTTCTAGTAGCTGGTATGACAAAGTGGACCTGTGAAATATACTGTTGTGTATCTACAGCAGCTGATGAAGTAGGACTTTAAAATACCTTTAAAATAAATCCTAAAGAAATATCACAATTCACTATCTGCAGATCCCTTATTCAGCCCTACCACGCTATTATCTACATACCACATTCTTCCTGATGAGATTTGGATTTAATGTTGTGTATTGTGTTGACCAAACTATTAACACAATTTGACCATCCAGGATAGCATTTACAATTTGGGGGTGAGTACTGGGAGAAGAAAAGTAAGAAATTTTGTACTTCACAGAGTGCATGTTCGATGGACCCAGTCCCACTACTGGTGTTAATCTGTGTTCTGGACAAATATCCCTCCATAAACAGACTGGGCAAAAGAAAATGCGTAAGTAAAATCTGTGACAAAGGAAGAGCCAAGCAAAGTAAAAAGAAAGAACAGATAAAACAAAAGCATTAGAAGGTAAAGTTGAGAAGGGAACCTAGAGTATTCAAGTCCTATTGCAAACGAGTTTGGGACTAATTCCAAAGTGGAAGTATAAACATTGCTTTCTTGTTTGCAGTCTGAAAAATGCCCTGTTTTTTCCTAACATTTGTTGAAGACTATATGTTGGCATGATAAAAACTTTGACTTTTATTTATTTGCTAAAATGTATAACCCTTATGAAATTATTGTTATGCACTTGACATTTTAAACATATTATATGAAATTAATAAATCAGCAACATCTGTTACCCCGCACTAAAGTTCCTGTGACTAAAGATATGCAAATTCAGCACTAAATTAATTTGTTTAATATATGTTTATTTATTTATTTATTTAAAACACATAGATTTGTTTAATATAATTGAACATAATTGTGCATGTAACGTTTTAACATGATATTACTCAGTAGATGTGCAAATAATAGCCAGTTTGTTTGCCACTGGCCACATAATGCTGGTGCATTGTAATACTTGGCAAGACAAGCTAATTAGTCTGAATAAGCGGACCAGTGCACTGAAACTGAGGTTTGGTAGTGACATGGGGGTGATGGTGTGGTCCTTGAGAAAATACCAACGTCTTAGTCTGGCAAAGAACTTATAATATCATTTGTTACTATCTGTTGGTAGGAGATCCCGAGCACTGCTTTCATATAGCTGGTAATTCAGCTATTTGAAAAAATTCAAATGGAAACAGATGTTTAAGGTGTGCCTGTTGGGAAACCCAGAACAGTTCATTGCATAAAACAGGAACTACAAAGGGAACACCTGATTGTCTGATGACTTTTGATCATCTCACTAAATTCATTGGAAGAGAGACACAAAATTCAGTCTTGATTTATAAAAATTCTGGTCTGAAATATATTCCAAACAAGCTTCTGTTTTAAAGAAATTTCTTATATTTGGGATTCTGAAGAAAACAGCCATCTTAATTACAAGAGTAATTGCTGAAAAGCTTGGTAAGTTTACTGTGTAAAACGGTGTAATAAAGGTGGCTAAACGCTAACATGACCGTTTTAGTGATTCAAAAGAAAGAAAGAAAAATACAGCTGATATGAAGAATGGGACGACTGCACTATCATATATTTGGTTTCTTTCTTTCATTTTATTATTTAGCTAAGAATAATTAAATTAAAAAAAAAAAAAAGACAAAAAAAAAAAAAAAAAAAGTAAGACCAAAAAAACACCCCACACTTAGGGAGCAAGGAAATTTTTTGAAACTTATGTTAACACCAGTTTCTAGTGCTGACCAGATTGCAGCAAATAATTTGTGCACGTGCACTGAATACTTCAGCACTGTAGTCAGAGTTATCTTGTATGCTTTTAAAATTGATTAACACAGCTCAAGACCAGAAAGATTCATTATGGTTATAAAGTTTAATTTCCTGACTATCATCAGCCATGAAATTATGCCCATAGATTTTTAGCATCAAGAAGAAAAACTAGACTATATACTCAAGCTAGACTAACAATTCTACCTTCTAAATCTTCTCTCATTATTTCAATAGTGAAAAGTATTAGCTCAGTGATCTTCTTTCAGCGGTAAATTTATTTAGAATTTTTCTATCAACCAGTTTTCCACAATAGATATGATTTCAGATGAGTCTGGACATTTAAAATCTGGATCTGTATATTTCTCATTTTGGGGGACAGTGTTCAGACACAAGATATATGTCTCAAGGATCCTGTTAATGGAACATCTTCTTGGATCCCAAAGGCGTACTGTCTGGATGAAATGCTCCCTACAGTGGTTTGGACTAAGTCTGCCACTCCATGAGGCAGGGGTCCATACAGATCGTGAATTCCCAGAGAAAATGTTCACGGGTCAGGGCGGTTTGGAACTTGATGATATTTGAGGTCCTTTCCAAACAAAGTCACTCTGATTTTATGATTTTGAGGTCATGTCTTCATCACAGGTTGTGATTCAGTATCCTGAAGCTCCAGTGGCACCACATGTCCAAATCCATTCTGCTATATTTAGACACTACAAAAACAGGACACTATTGAACACGTGTTAGAAAAAAGTAACCTACACTTCTCATATTGCATTCTGTGATAGGCTGGACTTTTCTTGACTGTTACAAAGTTTAATAGGCTCACTTCTACAGAAACTGGAATTATAGTTGGTCCCTGAAATGAAGTGTGATCTTTCATTGCTAGAGCTCTGCTTCCTGGGCAAGATCTCTACTGTAACTCCATGGCAGACTGTCATGACTGGAGAATACTGTAGCTGTCTTGTTCAAGGAAATGTCCAGCAACAGCACTCTGCAACAATCTTCCCTGCTAAAGTCTTCATTGCCAGTTTTGTCTTAACATCTCAGCTTGCTCGTGGTACATGTTTATGATGCCAAACATTTCCCTCTGCATTCAATGGATCACAGCTATTCTAGGCAGACAGTCTTTAATGTGAGACCTTCTGTCCTTTGAAGTTTTGTAGGAATTGCATGATTTATCTTAATGGCTTTAAGTCCAATTATGTATAGAGAGAGTAGTTTATGTATCCAGGCTGTCTGACTTAGCTCCATAGAGAACTCACAGCAGAAGTGTAGATGCTTCTTTGATTCTTAATTCTTCTCATTTAGACAGGCTTGTTTAAGTTCCTTTCACAAGTCTCCCTCACTCAGTTTCTCACCTGGCTATCCACTCAAGCAAGAAAATGAGTATTTCTTGTTTAATTTGACCTATCCATAAAATGGTAACTATTTGGATTACAAGTTTCATTAAGAACACAAACCTTAATGCATCAAATACTATTAAAAATATTAATTAAAAAATTGAAATTAAGAAGCACTCATGAGTAGGAATTCATTGTATGCTATCTTGGTCTCTCTGTATATGTAGAGGGGATGGATGTACAGATAAGTGCATCTTACTTCTTGCTCATAAGAAAGTGTTAAGCACTTTTCCTCCCTCACAAAAATATCCTGATGTAATTCAGTATGTTTTGTTTATCCTGAAAAATACCAGTGCCAAGGGTTTACTAAAACAACGGTATTCTCTTCATTCCTGGAAGTATCCTGGAGATTCTTGGGATGAAACACAAAATATAGATTTAAGATATTATTAGCATTATTTCTGCACCAGAAAAATGTTTATGGTGAAGTTACTATAATCCACTAAACAAATGGGTTTATACATGTTGAGGGTTAAGTTTCCTGTAGAATTTTTCCCCCCCATGAGTTGCTAGGAGACTAAATACTAATAGTTAAAGGGTGCTCAACCCAACAAAGGAAGTTGATCACTTAGTTTTGGGGGAGGGAAAAGGCTCCCGGGAGCTGAGGGTGGTGGGCTCGCTGCTCTTGGTTTTCCGGGGAGGACGGTCGGGCGACTGGGAGCTGCGTGGATTCCACGGTTAACGGAGGAGTCTGGTCCTGGGAATTTTATCATCTGTTGGAGTGCCCAGGAATTCAGAGTTTCCTCACTGCCCTGCTGGATTTTGGGTCAGCCCGGGTCCAGCCACTGCGGGTTCTCCAGCACTGCTCACTTCACCTGCCAGGACACCCCCTGCCTGCCGAGGACAATCCACCGCTTCCAGCCATCAGCGCCGGAGCTTCCACCGTTTGCCCCTCGGGGTTCTTTGTTCTATTTTATTATTATTATAATTGCTGTTGTTGTTTGTCTGTCCTGTTATAGTTACTAGTAAAGGACTGTTATTCCTTCCCCATAGCTCTGACTGAAAAGTTTTTTTTTTAATCTTCCAAATTATAATAACACGGAAGGAAGGATTTGAATTCCTCATTCCTAGAGAGGCCTGTCTCTCCCTAGCGGACGTCTGTCTTTTCAAACTGGGACAATACAGAATCAGAAACTGCTGAGACGTGTCTCCTGTAACAAGACAATGCCAGCAGGCATTACTATAACTCAAGCAAGGGCCAGTCAAAATGATACAGACATTGTGTTGATGCGTTGTATATGATTATGAGTATTGGTGCCAACTCTGTTATAAACCACTCCCTGGAAATAATAAACCTGAAAGATAATAGAAATGAATCAGCATTTTCTCCTTAATCAGAATGTTTTCTAAGGTTGGCTATACACTCTCAAGATTCAATAGGGAATATTTTCAAGGAATATTTTCCCTCCCACTGGAAAAAAAAAAACTAAAAAACCCAGAAGTTTTTATTATGTTATGTCCTTTATTTAATAAAGTTAATGGTTGTTTTCTCACACCTTCTGAAGATCTGCGTGAGATAGCAATTTTGGGGAGAGTCGCCATTATAGATGGAATAGCAGGACACTTCCTCATACTGGCGCTGCTTGTTGTGTGACACCAGTGCTAGAAAGCTCTTCTGGAGCTGGAGCTTCAAGCTGTAAGTGCAGCAGAGATTCAAAGCAGATTCACTTTGGTAAATAACTTGGTGGGAATAGGGAACAGGAAGTGGCCTTATAGATATACATATTATGCACTCCCTTTGGCTCATGGGAGAAGAAAGTTGATAAAAGTTTAAATCAGATTTATAGTCCAACTGAGGAAACGCATGATCACCAACTGCCTTGTGTTCATTTTTTCTCCTTCTGACTCTGCTTCCTAATGTACCAAAGTAAAGAAGATTTTTGTTTGAATAATAAGACATACAGCTTCTTCTCTCTTAAATCTTCCACATAAAAATACCTACCTGCCCGTACTTTCCAGCTAGAATCTGGATAGATTTTTTGTGCCTACACTTCAAATTTTTACTCCTACAATCTTTTTTTTTTTTTTTTTTTAATGAAAGTGTTGGTAGAAAAGCTGCCAGATAAGTTGTCTTTCCCTTTGTTTTCTGTAAATGCAAAGTCATTATAGTTTTCCTGTTACCTCAGCAATATGTTGCCTTTCCATTCCTTGCAAAAGCTCGGTGTCTGACTTAAAACGTGGAAAAGAAAAAGTAAAAAAGGTGCCTTTACAACATCTATTTTTGTATGAGCAAGTCCAACTGATGTAATAGAAGATGAGCTATCCAAGTGTTCACTCAGTGTCCGCCCATTGCAAAGTGAAACTCTAAATTACAATTCTCTCCTGATTCCCTCTGGAAGGTGATATCCATCTGGAAGATTTGGCTTTGAACACCAGGAGGGTGCGTAAATCTCATATTAAGTAAAGTGCTGACTTGTTTCAGTTAACTTGATGGTAAGATCTGCTCCATTTTTTCAGCTTGAGTTTTTCCTTCAAGGATAATAATTATTTTTTTAATAATTTCTAAGACCATCTAATACTGATACAGGTGGTTATTTAAACCTTTTTCATCCTTCAACTAGCACTGTGTTTTAGCTTGGGATCCTGAAAATAATGGGTAAGGGTTAACATGGGGTACTACAAGATGTATAGGGAGAATTCAGGCTCTTTGTATCACAACTCATTCGGTAAAATTAGTGGAAGTGTTGCTCCATCAGTCTCCCCAGGAGTCTAATAATGAATTTTCAGTTAGCTTGCTAGCATTGCCAATGCCTGTGATCCACAGCACAGCCACAGAACTGCAATGTCAGCATTTGATAAAGGACATCCTATTCATAAAATCTCTGGGCACCGACAGTAGTGACATTTAGAGTTGAGAAATTAAGGTGTGCAGGTGAAGACCAAGTAAGCTGCTCCAAGTCATAATTAGGGCAAGTTTCTTGGCTTCAGAAAGGCTTAACAGGGACAGCTTCAAACAGCGTTATCCTTTCCCTTTTATCCACATTTCAGAACACAGAAGACTCTCTCCTGTCATTGGTTATAGAAAATGTCACTAGCACTGCCCATTCCTCTCTAACACTGGTTCTTGCTGCAGATCTGACTGAAAATTCAGTCCTTGTATTGTAGCCATGTTTGTGGATCAGCTGGAAAATCCCAATTTCCTACCTTTCTACTCAGTAGGAAGTCCTATATCAGATGGATTTAGATTAGATATTAGGAAGAAATTCTTCACCTTTGTTGAGGGTGGTAAGATGTTGAAATATATTGCCCCGAGAATTTGTGAAAACTCCATCCCTGGAAGTGTTCAGGTCCAAACTGGATGGGGCTCTTAGCAACCTGGTCTAGCAGAAGGCGACCCTTCCCATTGCAAGGGAATTGGATCTAGATGACCTTTTAGCTCCTGTCCAAATCAAATCAGTATATGAGTCTATTTTTCAAGAATTTATATTCTGCCCTGCCAGCTGACCTGACTGACTGATCTGATGTTTCTGCTCTCTAACTGGTCTAACCCTGTGCTAAGGACTTTTCTTTGGTTTGAAGGAGAAGGAGTAAAAGAGGGGAATGCAGGTAACTCCGGTCAATTCAACTGATTTGTGGCAGAGTGACAGTGAATCTCCTTCTGTACTTTCTGTACCTTTGAGAGAGGGTCATTCTATGTTTGCAACAAGACAGACACTGATTAGAATTTTTTAGAAACAGAAGCACTGCCTCTGTAAGTGCTCGCTCCTATAGCAATATCCTGTGCTTAAACAGTACAACTTGTAGCCATAGTGAGATTTATAACATCCTCTAGGCCAAACAATGACCCATGAAGGATGTTCTGTCTTTAATTTGGCATCCAACCAAGCTGTGTCTGCACTGTTACAGAGAAACCTGCAACAGTCCTTATGTGCACACTTGAATGTGTGTGACCACAAGCTGAGATAATTGGTAATGCTAAGCATCAATTAAGACTGAAATATCTGTGTCTGTATGATACATGAGTGCCTGAAAGATTGTCAGATCCCTAATCAAAAGTCTTTTGCCTTGGGGGCTGCCAGTAACCTCTCTGCAGTATTACTCATTCTGGCAGGTAGTACTCCAGTGGCTCACAAATGCAAGAGGCCATGAAAAATTAGAGGGTGAAGAAACACCTTTTTTATGCAAAGAAAGCGGTATCAGGACTGCCATTGTTCTGGCAAGCTTTGAACAGGCTTTCAGAACAAGGAGGCTGGAGACTAAGCTGCTAAAAAACAGAAAGGATATCCTTGCCAGCATAGCATGATGAAAAGCAATATTTTTTTTATGTAGAGGGATGTCTCTGCTGCCTCAGAAGTAAAATGTGGCTTAACACTGCGGATAGTGTTTAGGAGAGAAAAAAAATAAACCTGTAGGTTTTATAGATATGCCCTTGAAGAATATTTTTTAGCCTGTTTTATCATTCTATGCTTTTATGCTGTAACTTAATATACACAAGAGAAATTTCGGGACTGTTGAGCATGCAGATTTTCCTAGAGGATGAGTGTAAGGTTATTTAGCACAGGTGTTTCTATAATTGTACAACACTCCCTATTCATATGCCCACAAGCTTTTATTCCCTTGTGAATGATTCTGTTGCCTAGTATTAGAGCACCGGGTTATAATAAAAGCTCATATAATATTGCTTTACAGTGACCTCTTCTGTGAGTCATCTTTCATTTCATGAATGCATGCAACTCAGGGAATAGATGCTTCTGCACTACATATTATTTATTTAAACAAGTGTGAGTGCAGAGTTTTCCCACAGATTTTGTTTTAGACATTAGCATGGTTCACATTCCAGGTTGTGTATACTGTGCAAAACATCCAAGAAAAAAAGTGAGAATTCCCTCAGTTCTTATTATTACTAAAATTGTCAGGTTGCTCTCCATGTTAGGCTACAACTGGCATGACCCTCTGAAGTACATAACATTGTACTCAAAGTACTTAAGGAAACTGTTATTATACTGTTGCCCTGCAGATTCCACTCCAGTGGATATGCATGCCCTGCTCACCATATTCAGCACACACATCTGCCATGTCTTCAGATCTGAAATTTGTATGTGTAAACGAGTCAGCAAGGAGGCGATAGTCGGTCTGATTCCTGACACCCCTCTGAAACTCTAAAATACCTTTCCACATTTTCACTCATACACTTAACTCACTAGACTACTCTAGCCCAGAGACTATGGCAAGCAAGAAACAAAAATTACTGGGTTAGATTTGCCTGGCTTTTATTTTATTTTACAAAAACACATGTTTATAGAGAACATTGTTTTGGGAGCTGTGATTTGAAAAGACAGTATGATTTTATTTCTTTTTAACTTATGCCAAGCACATAGAAATTTGTGAAGCATAAAGAGGATCTGGCTGGAAGGAACATCTCTGATTATCATCCCATGAACTGAGACTACAGTTACTGAGCTTACCTGTGTTCTGGTATTTCCTGCTGCTTGGTACCTCTTTTTATAGAATAGTTTCATTTTTTTATTCATTTCAGATTTTAAAATGCAGAAATGCAGAGCAGCCTTCATTGCTCTTCAATTCTTTTGTATTTTCCTATGTAACTTGGATTCAGTTGCCTGAGTAAACACCAGTTCTCTAAAAAAGGATTGGTTCTTCCCTGTTCTGCTGCAGAGACATGCCCCTGATTTTGGATTCAACCAACTCTACTTAATTGCTAATTAGTGTTCTTTCCATTTCTTCCCATATCAATTGTGTGTGAAAAATGCTTAACAAGTTAACTAAGCACATTTTCTAATTATTACTAGTGCTGTATTTTGGTTTATATTTTTTTGTTTTATATTTATATTTGTGGCTTTTGAGACACATTGGTTTCAGTAACACTTTCAGATGCATTGGTCCTATTATTGATAATTTTGCTGGTTGGGAAAAAAACAAAAACCAAAAACAAAAACCAAAACCAAAAACCAAAAACAAAAACCAAAAACAAAAACCAAAAAACAAAACAAAACAAAACAAACAAACAAACAAACAAAACCACCAGTTTGCGGCCTTTGTTTGTGGTATAAAGTGAAGTATATTTTTTTTTACTCTGCACTGAAGAGGAGTGAGATACCATCTGAGGGTGCATTCTATATAGGCAAAGTCAAAGGTGCAAAGCCACACAAAATGGCAGAGATTGACGATGGACAGCAAAAAACAGTCCAGAGTGGGACTTGAGAATCCAGAACTGAAGGTGACCTTCCTTTAAGGAAGATTTTGCAGTTTGACTTCCTAGATGTACTGGGAAGTTTCCATATCCAACTGCAGTTGTATGACAGCAGCATTTTAAATGAAACATTGTCTGGGTCTCAATTCCCCAAAGGTTTCCTGACGTATGGCTGAGACCTTGCATGTAAAGAGGTAAGTCAGGTTTAATGCAGATTGGTTTGCTAACCATGACATTTCGTATTACACATCTGACTGCAAACACCACTGGGGAAAACAAATAAACCACACCAGTAATGGTGTTAGTAAATATTGGAAAGAATAAAAATCTGAAAGCAAACTTAAAAATCTTGATCTGAAAGAGTACAGAAAGGGAATGGGGAGGAACATGACAGAACCATAGAAACTGTCCATTTCAAAACCCTGCTGTTGCTGTGATTACATTACGTCATACATATATGCCTTTCAAGATGCTAGATGCTGCACTTCTGAGAGCCACAAACTTCCAGCTGCTGCCAGAGCTGTGAGTCCTCACTAGTATTCTACACCCTTTTTTTTTTTTTTTTTTTTTTTCAACCTCAGAGGAGCAAGAAATCTGTAACTATGAATATTGATAATAGAGGAGCAACAATAGAAGAGAAATATTACACATTTTTTATCACATTTTTCAGTAAAGAAAATCCTGTCCTCCAGATCTTTTCATCCACAAAAGAAGCAGTCACTGCTAAGCCAGTTCATTTCTTGCTCTTGAAGCCATTGCCGGCCTCCCAGTCCTAGTTTTTCATAGGCAGAGAGCAAAAGGGGAGAGAAGAACAGGGGCAGATGGCCACTTTCAGAAGCAGCCTACTGGCTGCCCTCACTGCAGGAAGAGCACTCACTGCTGTTGGGACAGGCAGTCATTGAGCAGGACAAAGCCCCAGGGTTGCAGCAGGAGGGATCACAGCTCTGCTCAGAGACCCCTGCCCTTCAGGGACGGTGAGTGGGCAGCATGGAGCGGGCCTGAGGTGCTGCGCAGCAGTAGCCTCCAAGCTGGATCTTCTTCTGCACTGAGCTCTGCCCAGGCTTTGCACTGCATGAGGATGCACTCCTAATTTCTGATGCCAGATTTTTGTTATAGCTTTGGGTGAAAGGTAGAGCCTTTCCCCTGTGCAGAGCATTGCAGAAAAGTAATTACAAAAGGCCACATCATTCTACAGGATTGAACCGGGGAGGAAGGCAGAAAAGTGTACTTATAATGGTATGAAATTTAGTAAAGCAGTTTGAAAGATGAGGAAAGATGGGTGATAAATAGGGAAGCTGGAAGTTGTTGCTGTAGTAGTTCAAAGAAAAGATGTCTCTGTTCAGAAACAAAATGATAGTCTGGAGAATGGAAAAAGTTTTAACCAAAGGCTCTGTAATGTCAGGAAAAGTTACATTTGAAAGCAGATTTTCTGAACTGATAGACCTTTTTGAATTTGCAGAGCTGTCACCTTCAAAAGGGCTCAATGCACTGCAATTAAATGACCTGAAGAATAGAGTAGTATTTAAGGTCAATTGCATTTCTGAAGAGTGATGCTGAAATGAGAAGCCCAGATGCTGTCATCAAGTATTCAATAAAATGAGACCTGAAGAAGCTGTATGACAAGAAGACAAATTTGTGAAAGTAACTAAAACAGAAAGCTTCAGCTGAAAAGGCCCATGTAAGAAAATACTCTGCCTCCTAATCAAAAAAAGAATCTTTGAAATGGTTATTAAAATCAAAGAGCTCTTCTGTTAAGAACGTCTTTATCAAAATATCCATCAGAAAAAAATGTCCTGTAATATTTAAGCTCTGGGCAAGTGCTGAAATGGTAAGCATAAAAGTACTTCACAGGAACAAAGTTGAGTGCTCCTAAATGCAGTATGACAGCCAGGCATGCTTTTCATGTGCAGTGGAAAGCTCTCCTGCAGCCTGTAGGACTGTCTTTGATGGCCTCCAAGTATAGTCAGAGTAGACAGACACCATGTATGGCTAGCTACCCTGAGTATTTGAATATGAGCACTCTCAACATACAGGCAGTTTCCTCATACATTGCTTTCTTCTCCAGCCTACAGTTAGGACTCTGCAGTCCTACAGAATCTTACAAATCAGGCATTCAAAGCAAATCAATTTCAAAAATGCACAGTGGTCCTAAGAGATCAGAGCAGGCCATTTATCTGTTGCCGTGAATATCCTATGGTGTCCCTTTTATAAACTGCTATTTTAATAGAATCACTTAGGATACATGAGTTTCAGGTGTGTGGAGGGTAGGCTGGCTCACCTCTCTGACCTTGTTGGTACTTTCGGAATGCAGAAGAGAGGGTGGTGTCCCTTTTTTATTATTTCCCTTTTCCCTTTTCCCATTTCCCTTTTCCCATTTCCCTTTTCCCTTCCCTTCCCTTCCCTTCCCTTCCCTTCCCTTCCCTTCCCTTCCCTTTCCCTTTCCCTTTCCCTTTCCCTTTCCCTTTCCCTTTCCCTTTCCCTTTCCCTTTCCCTTTCCCTTTCCCTTTCCCTTTCCCTTTCCCTTTCCTTTCCTTTCCTTTCCTTTCCTTTCCTTTCCTTTCCTTTCCTTTCCTTTCCTTTCCTTTCCTTTTCTTTTTCTTGGGATGTACAGAGAAGGGATTACAGTTTATTAGACCAGAAACTAACTAAGTTGACAGGAGAAGTCTCAAACTGTTTTCAACCTGACCCTTCTGTTGAGAAAGTGTCATGGTGCCCAGCTCTGCCAACCCTGCAGTCCCAGAACTCACTTCTCTAAGGAGCACAGTGTTCTGGGGCTGGGGCATCCCCAAGCACATTGTCAGGCAGAGATATTCTCATGGCAAGGAGCACATTTCACACAGAATTGTGTGAAGGGAATGAAGAATCACTGCATCACAGTCTCTGTCTTTTCATTTTGCCAATCTAAAACTACACCCCATGTTTCCACCACAAGGAACTTCACTCTGAAGCTGAGAAGCTGCAGGGCTGCAAGCTTTGCTAATTAGTCAGTGTATTGTTTCATTGTGATGAGTGTAAACATGAAGAGATTTTTGAGTATTTCTGGCTGGATGCTGTGTGACTGAGAGGTAACAGGGAGGGTCTTCTCTGCTTGGAGAAGACATTTTGCCTTTGTATGTTTATGCAAACTGATACGAACAATGCAAGAAAAATAAGAGTTGTTCTTTTGGACCTGTAGCCTCCTAAAATGTTTCTGATTCCCCTATGTTCAACAGTACTGGGGTTTTTGGTTTTTTTTTTTCCACCACTACAACAGATTTCATGCACATTTTTTCAAAAGATTGTGCTACAGGCAAATTCTTTATTCTTCCCCAAACCTCAGCCATTTGTTTTCAATTACTTGAGCAATAAGCAGAATTATACTTCTGGGAAAGTATAATAACATTTTACCCTTCTGAAACCGAGGCAGTTTGACCTTGGGTCTGTTTGGACAACATCTTGTGATCTCAGTGAATTGGCAGAGTTGTTTTTCTAATGGTCTGTATCAGTCAGACTTATGAGTAATACTTCTGCAACCACTTCCTCAATTTACTATTCAAGAAGTACATGTTCAAGTGGCAGTGCTGCTTTCAAGACTGTCTCATACTGTTTCTCATGTTTGGCACAGACAAGTTCAGACATGCACTTAGATGAATGTTACTGTGAATAAAAACTGGGAGAGTGGATTCCCAAACCTTAGCATTCCCCAGAAGCACAATCCATGTGTTTTGGGGTTTTTTGCAGCTTTTTCTAGTTTTGATCATGAAGTTTAGACTTGCAGAAGGGATGTGGAATGACACCAGCCTGAGGTCAAGGAGTGTAACACCACATTTTATGTGTGTTTGTTGCTAATTTTTTTTAACAGTCAGGCACTATGATTCCACAAATCTTGTTCTGTTATAAATGAGCTATCTTCCCTGTCTTCCAGCATCAGATTCAATACCTTTAGTAACATCAGCTTCCATGCCTGCCTCAGTGAAGCACCACCTGCCTAACTGACTGTCACATCACTTTAGTCTCCTTTCTGACATTATTAGACTTATTATATCTCTGACTTCTAAAGGTGGCCAACTGAGCCTTTTTCTCCTTTCAGATGGTATAAAAGCACTTGGAACAGAACATCTGGGTGCAAGACATCAGATAAATTCATGTAATTCGTTCATCGTAGTGGTTAAATGAAAGTGTCTGTGCATACTAGAATGATTGTTTCTGAGCAGAATGAAAGCTTGAGGGCACTGAACAACTTATGAGATACCAAGAACATCTTACAGGATATACTTCTACCCTACTTCCATATTTTCATTATTTCTACATGCTAATGGTTCTCAGATCATCTGAAAAGTCAAGTGCAGATATGTGACAGTGAGATTTGATGTACCTGTGCAGGTGAACTGACTCTAACTCAGAGATGAAAATCAAAACATTCTTGAGGTGCAGGTAGCAGCTTCATTACTCTATACTAAAGAAGCAATCTTTTGGTCCTGACAGATATTTAAGGGTCTCACCCTGCTAGAAATAATTTGGATTTGTGATTTATACTTCCTTTCCTGATTTTATCTTTCTTTTTCTTTTTTGCATGACTGAGATGAACAAAGGGAAGGTATCAAAGAGAGCCAACCTTCTCTAACTTATAATTTATTTACCTTGAGATGTTCTCAGAGCAAATTATGCTTTCTCAGTGTAACACTGGAAAAAACCCTTCTCACTTTAGCACCCTATTGTTTTTCCTTCATAGGTGCTGCTGTTGACATCTGCAGAGAAAGGACGGGAATAACCCAGAAAAGGTAAATCATTCTCTCTCCACAGGTGCTTTTTATATTGTCCTAGTCATGGGATCACTAATCTCTTTCTAAAAAAATGGCCCTAAAATTTCCTTGGCCTTTGTAGTTATTGCTTATTGATAAAAGATAGTCTATTTTGTTAAAAAATCATTTAATATAGTCTTATTTCATATAAAATTCCCAACTGACTTAATTGTAACTTATATATTTACTTTTTTTTTTTTTTTTTTTTTTTTTTTTTTTTTTTTTTTTTTTTTTTTAAATCCTATTCAGAAATTTTGTGAGGTTTTCATAAGTCAGATACACAGTTTTCTCAACTTTATCTGAGAATTCTCCCCCAGTCTGCTCTAGGCCAATTCTAGGACATTGCGATTTAAGCTCTACACCACAGCACAGTATCTGCTTCATGTCTAACTTGTTACTCCTGTAATTTTCTGTTCACACTACTCTAAAACACTGTACCACAACATTTCTGAGCAGGCTGACTGAACTCTGAAGATATCCTTGCTCTGAGGAAGAGGCTTGGCTCTAAGGATTTTTATGGGTCCCTTACAACCCATGTATGCCATATTACAGGTAGTCAGTGAAAACAGCCTCTAACTGGACAGAACATGTGTCCAAAGTATAAACTCACTTTTGGATAAGTCACATGTATTTACATATTGCTTTCACAGTCCCTTTGGGTGGGGAAAGGAGGAAGTATTTACGATATGAAGTTGTGTGGAGCTATTTACAGCATAAAAAGCATAGACAATTAGCTAAATAAAAAAACAATCGTCATTCTTCTTTTCAGTTTTGAAGCAGCGCCATGACTGTGAAATACAGTGTTGAGAACTGGAACCAATTGTGATATGCATTTGTAGCACTACATCTTCAGATGTGCCTAATTTGCTCTTACTGTTGTAAGTATGGATGTAGCTAAGAAAATGTCTATATGCACACGTCTTTGTTCAGCAGCAATAGCAGAAATTGACCATGGCTAATAAAATAAAAGGCACCACTGGCAACAAAATGCCATGAAGGAAAAAAACCTGCAAAACACTCCTTTATTAGGTAGTGGGAAGAGTCCAGTAGAAGGCAGCGCAAACCTCTGAGCAACAAGGTTTATGTAGTAAAAAGTTCTCTGATAAATTATTGCCTTTTGGAGTTGACCATACAGCAATGTGTTTTCTGGACCAAGTGCAACAGCATGATATGACTGTGTGGAGAGCTAGACCTGAATGTTGGACAAGATTCAATTTCCCAACCAGAATGAGAAACAGGACAGTTGGTGCAAAATGGGTTGGCACACAGAGCTGAACCAAAACCATAATACCTTACGTTGGTAATGATGAGTGTTTGGACTCTATCCCATCTGGAAAAAACTTTAATTTCAAAGCAGAATTTTTGCTCATTTTCTGTCACCCAGCCCTTTCCAGCTCATCTTGTACTCCTGGTGTACTATCCAAGGCTTGCAGACAATTGAGAGAGCAGGCATTGCTCAGCCTGGAGAAAAGAAAGCTCTGGGGAGGCCTTATTACAGGCCTCCAGTATTTAAAGATGGCTTGCAAATGAGATGGAGAGTAGCTTTTTACACAGGCAAATGGCAGCAGGACAAGGAGCAACCATTTAAAACAAAAAGAGGAGAGATTTAAATGAGATGCTAGAAGGAGCTTCTTCGCTGAGATGTTGAGACACTGGTACAGGTTGCCCAAAGAAGCTGTAGATGCCCCATCTCTGGTAGGGAACGCAAAGCCACATTGAATGAGACTAAAAAACCAGGTCAAGTGGAAGGTGTCTCTGCCTAGGGGGGCAGACATGGTGCTAGATGATCTTTAAGATCCATCCAACACAAACTGTTCTGTGATACCATGATACTAAGGAGTTAACTCTTACTAGGGGATACTCATTCGCAGAATGACAGCTCTCTAAAAACCTTCTAGAACTGGCATAAGCATTAAAATCCTGACAGGTAACTGTTTCATTGCATGTCTTCCTCTTGCATTTCCTTGGAAAATTCCTTATGTCTTGTTTTTCCAGATATCTCGTCGGGCATATGTCTTTAGCTTGTGCTCCCAAACAGATTGTGTTCTTTTAATCTTATTAGAAAGGTTTGTTAAGAAGCAGATGTTATCTACAAAGGAAAGAATTTCATCCTCAATTTCATGTGATATGTCCTAAAACCTCTGGTTTCCTGCCTTCTATAATCAGGCGGATGTGAAATGCAAAACCACTATTGCAGATGAGAGGATAGTACCCTCAGTGATCTGCCCTAACCTCCTCTTTTACCTTTGGTGTAAGGAGACCACAGCAGAATTTATTTCCATTCTTACATGCTCCCACTGTTTTTCCTCTGTTCTTTCTACCCACTCATGCAAATCCATTGTGCACCATAGAGATGCCAGCTGAGTTGATGCTGAACAATATGTCACAGGTTTTATGAGCTGTGCTCCATTTCACACTGGTGAAGAACACAGAAAACCAGATTTATTTATCCTTACTTGTATAGAGAGCCAAGAGACTTACTTTACAAGAAGGTGGGCTTGCTGGGAGGAATAAAGTAGGTTTTGATAGCTCTTTGCATATTAAAATTTCTTGTCTGCTGCAAACTCCATCCCCTTTGTATGAATAGGTCCAGGTCAAGGGTGTGCATGGTCACTTAAGTGCCTCATAAACCTGCCTAGAACTTTTCATCTTGAGTTTTATATGGGGTGTATTAAGAAGAGTTCTGCATGAGTGAGGCCTATGTATACAAGTCCATGCTTTATTAAAGTGTGTTTTTGGTGGTTTGTTTTGTTTTGGTTTGGTTTGGGGTTTGGGGATTTTTTTGTTGGTTTTTTGTTTGTTTGTTTGTTTGTTTGTTTTCTTTAAATAATAGCGCACCATGGAAGGGAAGAGGGGGGAAAAAAATAAAAAACAACCAAACAAAAAAACCCCACCACTTACAAAAAGCCCTTTTTTAACATAAAGATCACAGATATCAGGCACTACCTAAAACTACTCATGTACATCTGATGTCTTCCATAGATAATTACAAGTTGTTCTGGCAGAACAAGAACTAATTCTTCACCATTTAATTCCTCAACCAGGAATTAACCAAAACAAAAATGAGTTATTTGTGTAACTTAGGTGAGCAGATGTTTGGCTATTTTTGACATGGAGATCTTGAAAATTTTACATATAGGGATGGCTGATACTTAGCTGTCTCATTACCTCTTAAATGAGCTTGATCATATTGAGCATATGTAGCATAAACTACATAAATGGTATGACTATGGGCAAAAAAGACATCTTTTTTGTCTTGTGAACATCTTGCATTGCCATCTTTGTAATACGCCTGAAGATCCAACTAGAAGAACTTAACTAGCTGGGAGAAAAGGCCAGTTTTAATCCATTTTGAAGGAGTTCATCTCTGCAGCTATCTTCAAAAAACTCACAGAGTGTCCTGTTTGCTATGAAGGATGTAGCTATGACACACTGCAATTGAAAAGAGAGACTCCTGGTATTATCTTATTCAGGAATATACACGTAAGTATGTTAAAACAGTGACTCACTAGTGGGAATGGATAGAAAGCATAAGCATGATTTCAAAGATGAAGGCCATATGTTTTCTTTAAAGGTAGTCCTTTTGGTGATGGAGGAAAAAATGTTATTTGTAGTGGTGTGAGAGTTGTTTTATTAAGTTATTAAGTCATTTTTGTAAAATTTTTAAGTTGTTTTTGTAATGATTTAGTCCACTGTATCCCCCTGTGTTATGTAATAGTTTTCCCCCTTTTGAGTAAGTTGTATAATGGGATGTTTTATGTCAATCATTCCTTCCCTGCACCTGTTCCTGTCAATCCCACCCCCCTCTCCTTGTGGTCACCCTGTCTGTCACTTTGAGACCCTTCCCTGGATTCTGGAAAGATCCAGGAGAGGCGTCCAGTGATAGGCTGGTGCCCGGGGAATCCCCTCCTCCCCTCTTGTGATTTGTTAATAGTTCAAAAGTTGACAACCCTGTTACCACTTCCATGTTACCTGGTTGGCTGAGCCGTTGTCACCACCCCTGGATCCTCCCCCATTTATAAGTGGCCGTCAACCTTTGTTCTCTGCTCTCTCTGGGCAGCAGTGGTCTGAGGCAGAGCTCCTTGCCAGACTCCCCTTAATAAACTACCTTCTACCCTGCCTAAAGAGAGACGACCCTTTTTCTGTCGCCGCAGTCGCAACTCCATCAGGTCCACTCGCCTGTGTGGGGAACCAAGAGCCCACCAGGAGGAGGTTACTCGCCCTGCCTGTAACCCCGACCGATCCTTGTTGTGGCAGTGCAGAACTGAGCTAGCCTGCATGTCTGCCGCAGTGTGAGAGGACACTGCTATACAGAGTGGCGCCCGAACGTGGGGCACCCAGCAAAGCAGCTTGGATCCAGGCGGGACCAGACCTACAGCAACAGTATAGGCTCCCACCACAGAGCCCCCAGACGGAGTGGACCACATGGCATGGACTGGGGCTTCGAAGAGCCCAGAGCAGTCCTTGGACATCATGCTACCTCTGGTAAGAGCAGTTTCTGTAGAAACTTGCTCCCAGGGGAAGAAGAAGGCAGTTCTGGAGCACCCCCAGAGTCTTCTTCGGTGACGGACTGACAACTTCAGGCTTTCCAGGTTCCACGGAAGGGGTGAGTATCGCCCACAAGCAGTACTTGCTTTTGGTGTGGTTCTCCTGGGGGGGGAGATCCAATTTAGAGGAATATTCCTCAGGGATCCTGATAAAGGATTTTGGCTGCGCAGCCCGGAGGCTTGGAGTTTGCCCCAAGCTCTCTGTTGGAAACCTTCCTGGGAAATGTCTTTACTTATTTTTGTTATTTAATCTTTTAGTTTGGCATGAATCGGATTTGCACGGTGGCTGTTTTTGGGTTTTTGTAGCCACCTGCTTGCTTTTGCGGTTCCCCTGAGTGGGCAGAGAAGAGACCATGACTCGGTTTTAGGGAGAAAAAACTGCAGTTAAGTTTTATTTTTGGTTTATTTTCGGTTTATTTCAGTTTGCCTGGCTGTTAGTGGGAATGACACAAAACGGGTGAGATGGGTGTAATACTCTCTGTCGTTCAAAAGAGTGTGCATTACCCCAGGAGAAGGGCTGGGTAATGGTAAACTTCTGGGTTTGGACCGTGGGAACCAGAAGGAGGACCGTGGGAATCGGGACTCCATGACCCTTGCTGTCCGGGGGGTGGGGAGCGGTTTGATCAATTATAAAATCAGTTCTATTAGTTTTATTTATTATTGTATTAATTTTAGTTATGATTTGTGTTGTCAGAAAAATGTTAAATAGGTTGATTTCTAGCACCACACACTCACCCTCCGTAAACCAAGTAGCCATGTCATCCGTGCCCAAACGGAGACCTGGAAGAGGAGCCTCAGATGGAGTGGCCTGTTCAGCTAGAGTGGTTTGATGAGGCATGTCCAGACTCAGAGCATCATCCTCCCCCGTTCCAGTTCTCCTCCTCTTAAGAAAAACAAAATAGGGGGAGATGTAGTGGTGTGAGAGTTGTTTAATTAAGTTATTTTTGTAAGATTTTTAAGTTATTTTTGTAATGGTTTAGTCCACTGTATTATGTAATCCTGTATCCTGTGTTATGTAATTGTTTTCCTCCTTTTGAGTTAGTTGTATAATGGGATGTTTTATGTCAATCGTTCCTTCCCTGCGCCTGTTCCTGTCAATCCCACCCCCCTCCCCCCGGGGTCGCCCTGTCTGTCACTTCAAGACCCTTCCCTGGATTCTGGAAAGATCCAGTAGAGGCGTCGAGTGATAGGCTGGTGCCCAGGGAATCCCCTCCTACCCTTCTGTGATTTGTCAATGGTTCAGAAGTTGACACCCTGTTACACCCCTGTGTTCCCTGGTTGGCTGACCCGTTGTCAGCCCTCCCCCGTTTATAAGTGGCCATCAGGCTTTGATCTCTGCTATCTCTGGGCAGCAGTGGTCTGAGGCGGAGCTCCTTGCTGGACTCCCCTTAATAAACTATCTTCTACCCTGCGCAAAGAGAGACGACTCCTTTTCTGTCGCCGCAGTCGCAACTCCATCGGGTCCACTCACTGGTGTGGGGAACCAAGAGCCCACCGGGAGGAGGTTACTCGCCCTGCCCAACCAATCCTCGCTGTGGCAGTGAAGAACTGAGCTAGCCTGCATGCCTCCAGGTGTGAGAGGACACTGCTATAGTTATTGCTTGCCTTTACTGACAAAACCTGCTGTGAAAGTGAAAAGTAAATCTTTTATTTCCCACAGGCCGGAATAGTTACCCAGTTGGGGTATGTTTCCTTCAGTGATATTGAGTGCTTTCTGATGGGATTTTTTTTTTTTTTTTCTACAATAAAGAAAAGATCAAAGCTTCATCTTCAATATAGGTGAAGTCTTTCTCGGGGAGAAGATACAGAGTATAGTAATGCACAGCGTCCCTGACACTCAATGCAATGCAGATTTATTCATAACCTGATGCAATCCGCAGTTAAACTGGTAAATCTGCTTTTACTGATTGTAGTTAGTTGGACTTGGAGAAATGGCAGGAGTGCTTTCCAGCTTGTCCCACTGGATGCTTGCCCAAGGAGGCAGGAATACTGAGTGTCATACATGTGTACTGGGAGAGAACTGCAGCTTTATTTGGGTCAGAGTAGGAAGATGTGTTGGGCCGTCATCCTCTAGCACAGTTAAAACATCTCATATTGATGCAGAATGAATGCATAGAAAGAAACTTTCCCCCACCACAATCACACTAGAGGCTTTGCAGCAAAGGAAAATATTTCTCCAAAAAGTTTATTTGCTTCAGAGTGCTTCTGCAAAGAGGAGCGCTAAGGCATATGCCGTGTCCCATGACAACATGCAAAAATGCTTCTTGTGTTCCTAACCACTCCCAGGAAGATATCAGAAGCTAAGACCCAGAAACACAATGGATTATTTCAATTTATGGAAAACCAGTGCCAAAAAAAATCTGAATAAGAACTGAAATAATCTGCAAAGAAATCTCTTATTATTACTCATATAATCAGGCATATGCATCAGCACATGCACACATATATCTACACAAGTATGAAAAGTACAAAAATATGCACTGAACTATAGGTGAACACTTGACAAAGAGTTAAGAATGCATGTAATAAAAGCATGCTTCTAGAAATTCAGACATTTGGTTTTGATTAACACTAATGTCAACAAAAAAAATCTGAGAGTCATGAAAAATTAAATTACAGCTTCAGTTTCAAAAATGGCCAGCTTTGCAAAAGGCAGCATTGCAAGCACAAATAAATTTTTAAAAAGTATATACAGTAATTATGCCACAGCAGCAACCATAACGTGAACCCTATGTACATATTTTGGAATAAGTAGGGTGTGTTTTTACTTAGCAGGACACATAGAATACTAACTTTAATGCTTGTTTCCGGAATACATTGGGAAATATCTACTTGTGGTGGTGCAAAAGTTATTTTATTAGGTTTTTAAGTTTTTAATTAATTATTTTACATAATTAATTTACAGTTTTTATAAGAAGTTTTGTAAAATGGTTTGTTCCCTGTACCCCCATTTTCCCAATGGTTTTTACCCCTCATATTGCTGTCAATCCTCTCTCTCTCTCCTTGAATGCCCTGTCTGTAACTTCGGGACCCTTCCCCAGATTCTAGAAAGTTCCAAGGAGGGTGTCAAGTGCCTGGGGAATCCCCTTTCCCTCATGGTGGAGTGGTTCTCCTGTTGAATGTTTACATCCCTAGTTCCATCTTGAGTTAACCTGGTTGGTTAATCTGTTGTTACCACCTCTTGTTCCTCCCCCGTTTAAAAGTTACCGCCCGACCATTGTTCGGGGTCTCTCCTGAGTAGCAGTGGTCAGGTGTGGAGCTCCCGTTTGGTCTCCCCCTCAATAAAACCCTGTTAACCCTGCTCAGAGAGTCGCCTTTCTGTCCGTCGCCATGGTCATGGCTACCATCGAGCCCGTCGCAGGGTGTGGGGAACCAAGATCCCACAGGGAGGAGACAGCTAGTCGAACTAGCGAATCTGACCCAAAAGCGCGTGTGCCAAGGTGTGGAACTGAGCTAGGCCATGGGTCTGCGCTTCCACGTGCACAGTGGACAGAGCGACATCTACTTGTGCTTCTTGTATGCTCATTTGAGAAGCCTTGTCTTGGCCTTAGGTTATAGTCTCAGGTCATGATGGTCTGAAGGAGTTTGTACCCCAAAACAACGACAGCTTGAAGGGCTACCAGATCACAGATCTTCTGGTGCTCTATGGATGGAGGTAAGATCTGCTGCCAGTTTTCCTCTAATAGTCAGTTGCTCCTTTGCTGTACTTCCAGGGCCTCATTGATACAATTTTTTACTTAAAATTTAAGTCAAGTACAGGTCTAGATAGTGTGTTTTTTACCTAACACAGATCACAGCTCTTTACCTAACAATTTCTGTACCGGACTCATAACCTTTGTGCTGCAGCATCTCTGTGGGAGAGACAATCTTGATTTCAAAATGTCAAATGACATGCAATTACTTGCTAAGCATTATCATGAGTATGATGTAAAATGTTAAATGAACCCTGCTCCTTTACACAGGGAACTTGGCATATTTTCAGATCAGATGAACATACTGTAACAATTTATTTCTGTATCTCAAAAATCGAAGGGAAACAACTGGATTGATCCAGCTAGTGCACAAGAATTGGAGAAACAGACTGTGCACAAGACGCTATTTTTTGCTATCAGTTCCAGGGGCCTAGAAACGGTTGCACGTATAAACACATTTGCTTGTCATAGATCACTCCTGTGTAATGAGGCAAGCAGCACATGGTGCTGTAGAAATCTAAAATGTGCCAAGATGAAGGAACTGGCACCAGCACACAAGCAAAAAACTAGTCATGCAGAAGATTACCTAACAATGCTAACTGGAAACTTAAATTTTAATCCTTTTTAGTACCACAAAAAACAAAAAAACAAAACAAAACAACAACAACAACAACAAAAAAGTTTTCTGTTTACTTCATTGTAGCTATTGATTATTTTATGAACACAAATATATGACAATTACAGTGAGTGCTGATGATAAAAGTAATTCTAAGGGCAGGTACTTTATACAGGGACTAGACTTATATGCAGAACTAGGCAATTTTTATGAGAAAAAGAACTTTTAAAATTGGTAGTAGTGACAATAATAATGCAATGAAAACAGGCATGTTTGGTAAACTTTTTTGTTCTGTATTTGAGATAAACTCCTATTTCATGACTGAAGATGTGAATAGTGATTTTCCTGTTCCACATATGGTACATGAGGGTGTTAAACAAGCAACCAATGTCTCTGTACAAACTGTCAAGTTAGAGGAATAAGCAGTTTGCACAAAATTTGATGCTATCTTCTCAAAAGATTAATAAAATTAGGAAAACCACACTTTCTCCCTCAAATGACTTATGCTGAAGTTCTTCAACCCTCCAAATTCACCTATCCTAAAATCTCATTTTCCCTGCTTTTCCAACTCTATTATTTCAAACTTGAACTCCTTCAGTCCCAGCATCCCATTTCCCTACCTCTAGACAACAAAGTTGCTACTGAGTGTGTTCTTCCTCCAGCCAGAGCCCAACACAGTCCTTCCTGGCCACGTACACATGCAAGCGAGACAGGCCCACAACATAGGCAACTCATTGTCACAGACCCTGTTGACCTTGGACTTCTTGCTACTAACTCCATAAGAAAAAAAAATGTCACAAAACTGTGCACATTTTCTTCTCTCTTCCTGGAGAAATTACCTACTTGACCGTGTTGAACATTGAACCACAGAAATTGAAATCATGCATTAGTGATATTTTTTTCCCCTTCAAATATGTTATGTTCAGAAAAGAGATAATTCAGTGGTCTGAACAGGTAATCTCTGGGGAAATTCTTGAAGGCTTTTACAGCATTTTATTTAATCATTTATTTTTAAAGAGCTGGTTTATCATCAACAGATTGTTGCTAAAGTCAAGTAAGAGGTCACTTGGTCTGTTCACCCTGGAAGAGACTGAGGGGAGACCTCACTGCAGTAATAAATTCCTTGTGAGGGGAGGATGAGGGGCAGGCACTGATCTCTCCTCTGTGGTGACACTGACAGGATCCAAGGGAATGGCCTGAAGCTGGGTCAGGAGAGGTTTAGGTTGGATATCAGGAAAAGATTCTCCTTCCAGAGCCTGTTTGGGCACTGGAACTGGGTCCCCATGGAAATGGTCACAGCGCCAAAGCTGATAGAGCTTGAGAAAAATTTCTCAATGCTTTTAGGTACATGCCATGACTCCTGGAGACATCCTGTGCACAGCCAGGAGCTGGACTCAGTGATCTTACTGAGTTCTTTCCAACTCAGAATATTCTACGATTCTATGTCGAGTAGCTGTGGTGACAAATGAACACAAAATCTGCAAAGCACAGTGATTCCAAAGAAACTCCTTTTAATATGATTCCTATTAAGGCTCTTCCTCTAGACTCCCTTTAAAATCTTGCAGAAAAATATCTTGTGTGCAGTCAAAAGGTGTTTCCCAGAGCAAACATTTCATATTTATCTGGGGGTGATGAAAAATCTCACCAAATTTGCCCCAACTACTTTGCAGCCAAGAATCACATACATGTACATGTATGCATGCATGTACTTATGCAAGGCTGCAAGCTTGCTGTGTGCGTTTGACGTCTTAGCACTTATCATGTATACAACTTCATCATTTACAAGGTTGAATTAATATTTTCTAACCCTTAAACAATCACTCCAGATCTGTGCAGAGACTTCATTCATCTAGATTCTTTAAACATATGTTTATTGCCCTTAATATTGGTAGTGTAAGTTTTAGTTAAGCCTGGACATTTTAGAGCTGTTTCATGACAAGGCGTTATACATCAGGAAAATGGAGAAAAGCAGTTATGAGGATTTTTATTGCTCAGTAGGTGCGGGCTCGGGTATTTGTGCTTCGCTGATGCAGTTTTGGGGAAGAGGATTTAGCTTTCAACAGTGACCCCTTCTGGTGCGCGCGGGGAGAGTCGCCATGCGGCACACACCGCCCTGGCGCTGTCATTTCTAATATAAAATACTTTGCTTAAAAAAATTATTACTTTCCAGCCGTCATTGGAGCAGCATAAGTGGAAAAAAGGAATCTGCCATAAAGGCCTCACTTCCTTCCTGACCTTGTGTTACTAAGACATCTCCAAGCACTCTTGTTCTTTTTTTATTTTTTTTTTTTTAAACATGAAATGTAATTTAACCAAGATCAATGCCTCTTAGCAGAGCTACATTACTTTGAGAACAGAAATCAATGTTCAGTCCAGTGCTAAACATAGAAAAGACTATAAGTAGGAGTCTCTGGCAATAACACCTGTAAAACAACTAACTTTCTCTCTGAGGGTGAAATACTGGAATTTTCATTCTTGCAAATCTATTCCTCCCCTCCTCTCTTTTGCTTCTTTCTTTCTGAAGACCCATAATGCCATTTAAGATTCACCTTTCAAGATAATTTGACTGTAATGATTGGTGTTATAGAACTTCTAGTCTCTACTCTGGCTCTGAAACCATCTTCATTAATTTATCAGGCAGACATCTGTAGTTTTTAAGCAAAAGTGTTATAATCTCAGTACTGCAATTGAAGTTTCAAATACCTATACTATACAACATAGTCGGACATTAAAATCTTTCTGCAGTCTTCATTTCTGCAGACTGCTAGCTTGTCTATTAGGCATGCCGCCATTCCATTTCACATGATAAGCCCTTAAAATTTGTGCCTTGGAAAAAAACCCCTGTTGTTTCTTCTGGACTGGCAAAGAATTTCTGTCACATTCCTCTGTGAAGTGAAAACATTTCCTCATCAGTACAGCTTTATTCCTCAGTGCTCTTCTAGCATTTTGTTCCATTTTTTGCTAGTTTGAGTGGGGTTTTTTTGGCAAGGGGTGGAGGAGCTGATCTAATTAGATGTGATTCCACTGAGAACACTTTATAGCTTGTGATATTGTCGAGCTCATTTTAGTTCATATACTTGTAAAATCATAAAACCTACCAGGAGCTGCAATCAATTTACTTATCCCCCGTCCCTGATGCTGAAGCAGCACTACCACAGTCACTACAGCTAAGTAGACATCCAACTTGCTCCCATAAACCTATAAGGAGGAGCCTACCACCCTGGGATGGTTTATTCTGGGGCTTGGATCTGACTTTCCAGCAGATTCTCCTTCATTGTTATTTAACCCTGCTATCCTTAAGTTTGTTCTTCATGGATGCAGAAAAGAGACATCTACCTTTTAAGTGACTTACATTCACATGTCTCAGACGACAGTAGTTGCCTCATAATCGTCACTCTATCTCAGACTTGATTTTTGGGAATTACTATTACAATACCTCTAGTTGTTTGAATATAATTAAAAATACAAAATAAATATAATTTTAAATATTTTTTCCGGTGTTTTATTGCTAGCTATATGTAGATATCCTTTCTGCTTGCTTATTAAAGTCACTGCATTAAATGATGAAGTCTAAAAATTATTAATGGAAAACCTCTAGAGAACAATCACTGCCAGAGTATTTTTGTACTGAAATATACTCACAAGGAAAAATATTAAAATAAGTGAACCCATATATGACAATTTGGATCCAGAGTTGGCTTTCCTGCTGCTCTTATGGAGCTACCGGCTCCATTTTCCCCAGACTAGCTCGAGACAGCAACAAAACAAAAGAGCTCCCCTGGGTCCTAGAAACCCACGAGTCAGTGGAGGACTTTTCCCCTTAGCACGAGAGAGCAGACCTCATTGGAGGCAGAAGAAGGAGTCAGACTTGATCTGGAAGTGAATCTAAGGCTTTTATTCAGTCCTCATTCTGTCCCCTTTAGGCTTCTACCCCAGAATGCAGCCCGAATTAAGTCACGGCTGACCTCGTGTGTCTTGGGCTTATATCCGGGGGGGGCTAAAGGAGGGGAGAAGCCAATACCCAATGAGGGATAAGGTGGGAGTGAAACAGGGTTTGAGGGACATTCAGGGAAAAAAAATGGGGAACATAAAGGAAGGGATCTCCTCAGCCCTTGCCCTATCATTTGATGTCTTTTACCTGAACTCTCCAGAAGCTGGGTGGAGCAGCTGAATGACAGACAGGGCCCACAGGAGGGGACTGGGAGGAATGTGGGCAGATGGACAGGAAAAAGGGCAGGGACACACCTCAGGATATGACATTTTCCAGGAGAACAGGGGAGTACAGAACAAACCATTATAAAACCCAATATAAAAATGAAATACAATCTGAGAACAAATAAAACACAGCAACATTTTCCAAATCTTCTTCTTTAGGTTCCCAGACAGTGAATAATTTTTAAGCAAAGATACACAAAAATTAAAAAGCAAATAGCATTAATACTGTACAGATTTTTTATTTTTTTTTTCCCCCCACCATTACATTTCAGGCCCCCTGATTCTGAAGGATGACGTAGGTACCCAGACGACTGCAACATCTGGCAGGCCAAGGTGATCTGTGAACATGAAAAAAAATGCTTCTTAAAAGTAGACTACAAAACTTCCAATGCCCTGTTCCAGAAACACTCAGCTAAATGAGGGCTGAAACATGATAAAAATGTATTTCACCATCACCCTGACACTCCTTTCTGTACAAAGTAAGCATTTATGCAGTGAAGAGGTGCAGAAGTGTTTCTACTTACAAGAACCATTCCAAAGGAGTCTCATGTTTAAGACATTACAAGTTAAGATATTGTTGCCATGTATTATTTGGTTTCATATTGTATGTCATTTTTATATTGGGTTTTGTAATGATTTGTTCTGTACCCTCCTGTTCCCCTGGAAAATGTAACATCCTGAGGTTTGTCCCTTACTCTTCTGCCCCTTCATTCTCCCACACTGGAATGTAATCCAACTCTGTTCCACTCCCACCTTATCCCTGATTGGGTAGTGATTTGTCCCCACCTTTAGCCCCTTCCCTGGATATAAACCAGAATAACACGTGGAAAAACGGTTTTGGCTGGGGGATTGGGAAGGGTCTCCTTCGCAGATGGGGGCAGGACCACAGAAGAAAGGCTGAATAAAGCCCTGATTTCCCCCAGATCAAGTGCAGACCTTCCTTTGCCATCGATGGGAACCAGATCTCTCTCTAAAGGAAAAGGTTCACAGCTGCTCCTGGGTTTTTGGGGCCCTGAGGAAAAATCTTTCCAATTGTGGTCTGTCTCTCGAGCTAGCTGAGGCAAAAACAGAGCTGGGACTCCAAGAGAGAGACTAGCCACAAGATATTTCTCTGCCCTTTTCCAAGTTTTTGCTCTGTTATCGGAGGTATTATAGTTCTTGCTCCTTGATTCTTTTTTCTGCATCACTCTGCCTCAGAACACAAGTGAACTTGTCAAGAATCTTTCTAGTTGATAGACCAGTCAATGGCAGCCAGTAATTTCATAAATGAATCTGTTTAATCAAGGTACCTAAGGTGAAGAAGGTACTTAGAGAGCTTTGCAGAAGCAGGAGACTGACTTGTCACAGTTGTGTTATTCTTAAATTGGTAAGAGCAGAGTAACTTGGGTCAAGGAGGAAAATCATTGAACAATAAGTCACTGAATTGCTTTGCTGAATCAGGTTTTAAGTTCCACTCAGACACAGTGGAAACTGTACATCAACTGAAGTTTGGGTAGAAAGAAAAACTTTTTGAAATTTGTCACATTCTTAACTAATATCCTGAAGAGCTATTTGCTGATTCAGTGCTTAAGACCTGGTCTGCAAGATGCCATGTTCCCTACGTTCCCACAAAAAATAACCTTTATCAATGTTTAAAGCATTTAGGGTCAGGTTTTCTGCCTCAACAAAAGGTAATATTACTAGTATTTTTCCTCCCTCAATAGTGGAGTTGTCAGTGTTGTTACAAAATTGCATGTTTCTTTCCTATGCCCTGTATGCAGTCAATCTTCTGAACATTCTGAAGACAGAAAACCCTCTCTCTCCACACCTGCCTGGCATTAGCATTCCAGAGTGCACACAGCCGTGGGTCTTTGGGGCATTGCCTCTGCACCCTGATGCTGCTCCAAGCCTCCTCAGCTCCACTCCGATCACCTTATGCAGCCTGGCAGGGGTCACAGCACAAGCTGATAGCACAGTACCTGTTCCATGGAGATGATGTCAGATTTAACTGGATGCATATGCAAAACTGAACCCACCTGCTTCTCTATGAAACCAAAAAGTCTTGGATAGAATTATGCCAGAACTTGTAAAGGGAAACCATGCTACTCTTTGACAAACACTGTCTGTCAAATGGAGTCCTTCAGAGAGGGCTATTCCTTCCAAAAGGCCTGAAAAACTGTTACCAAATCACTTCAGAAGTCATAGATTTCTTGCACTATTTGTTCATGTATTTTCATGTTTACAACTTTCCCTTGCGTTTTTATAACTTTTACCTTCTAAGCCTGGTGATGGAGAACTAACTTCATGCCACAGACCTAATAAGCTCAGCTTGTCTCAATAACTAAAAAAATGGCTTCAAGAGAAGGATATTATTTTCTCTGAACATAACACAGAAAACAGTAGGGAAGGAAAAGGACTATTTAACTAATGGATGATAATGCAAATTACTGTGACAGTCTGTTTTCAGACTTATGGAAAAGCATCCCAATAGACCCCCGTAATTCCTTCCCTTTTAGAAAGATTTCTCTGTCAGCATGGTGTTACAAATCATCCCTCCTCCTTTCGTTTCTTTTCTCAAAGACGATTTCAGTACTCTATGCAGTTTTGTAGCAGGTGGCCAATGCAGCAAATGGAAAAACTGCAGAATTAAGAAAATTATTAATCCAAGTCATTCTGCATGTCAGATGTGTAGATCATTTTAACCCATGAAATTTTGTGACACACTTACGTCACCAGTGCTTATTCTCCCACTGCTCTTGTGCCTCTGGAAAGCCCTACTGGCCTGGTGCTTCATACCAAAATCTTGATATGGCAGAGAGGTATAAGCCAGGTAACCCAGAGGGAAATAAACTCCAGAATAACTCACTGGTAGAAGATAATAGCTGTTTATGATGGCTCTCATTGCCTCCCTGCAGTATGGGAAGGAGCTGGGTTTGCAGAGAGAGTAAATCAAGTTGGGTGCTGTCTGCTGTGGCCCTAATTGTCCACTTTTCCCTGGTAGTCAGTGGTGAAAGTTGCTCATTTGTCATTCTGCCAAGCCAGTTCCCCTTTTTCATGTATTATTCCAAGATGGGCATCACATTCTTCCTCCAAACTTTACAGTATTTAGAAAATACTGTGTTACTCATATAATTGTCCATTACCACTACCACATCAAAAAAGCAATCAAAAACTTCTGAGTACTTTTTAAATCACCCAATCACAGCAGGATTGAAGACAGAAAGTACTTCTTTTTCATCTGAACTGAGCAGCCACCCTCACATAAATGGTGCAATACACAGGAACTCCAGTTCTGGCTGACATCTAGTGCCACTGAGCCATCCTTTGGGCAACAGGGTGGCTTGGTCAGGACCACACTGGAATAGAGCAAAGGGCAGAGCAGTTCCTAGATTTCTGCAGGGAACCATACATGTTCACTGATTTCTGTGGTTACGGTGAGGGTGGGTCCTGGGCTTTTCACCCAGGATGTTACACAACAGACAACATTAAGAACATAAACATACAATTTACTCAGAAGACTACAATATGTGTTTCAGAGGAGAAAAATGGCACCCTCCTGTTAGACAAGAACAGTAAGCGCTGAAAAAACAAACCACTTCATCATTAACCCAGAATAGTCCTTTAAAAAATATAATCTACCTTCTCCATTACTAATTGTTGTACAAGCGTTTGTCTTCTTTTTGTATTGTTTCTCTGCAGAAGTCCCGTGTCCTTTCTTGTATGCAGCTTTTTGCTACAGATGATATACTAATACCTAACTTACATATAGATTTAATATTAACTTGAAGCTTATTCGCCCCTTGATGAGGAAAAGCAGCAGAACTCCATATGGACATAAATCACAAGACTATTTGGGGGTTCAGTTTTGCTTGGTCAGTATAACAAACTGGACTTTGGAAAAGTGATGTTTTTCTATCTGACCAGGTACAAAGTACTATTCCAGATACCAGCCAACAGTTGTTAGTACTTTAGAGTTTGAAAACTATAAGGCTTGCAGTGGTTAGCAAAAATAACTGTTTGTTCCTAATTTGTATTACAAAATTTTCCCTCTTCCAATCTCAGACATACAATGTGCTGTCAGATCTGGGACCATGAAAACAGCCCACCCTGCCTCCCTTCTCTCCCTCAGCTATGCTTTCCAATATTAAATATTTTTAAATTCCCTTTTCCATTAGTTTCTAAGGAAATCATTAAACTTTTCTCCATTGATTTACAGACAACTTCATATCTTCTGCCATACATTAAGCTTCATTCTTATAGAAAATTATATAACTTTTATTGACTCTGACTGTTTTCAGCTTAACAAGAGTAATAAAAGGAACAATTACTAAGAATGAGAGAGGAATATAGTGTTCCTAAGACTACTGATTTTCTTTATGCATCACATATTATTGGAACTTCACAAGCACCTGAAATATGTCTTCACCGATGTTTTGTTCTGTCTTTTCTTAGAAGAGTATCATGTATATTTTCCATTTCAGAGTGCTGCAAGAAAACCATGAACTGCCTTTGTAAATGCATAGGTTGTCAGGGTGCTGCCATACATGGCTCTGATGGAAAGGTGAACTTCAGGCTCTCACTGGGGCACATGGCAGCAGCCTACATCTGACAAGGGCCAGCCCTGCCGTCCCCAAACACCCACATCCTCATCACTTGCTGGCTGATATTAGTGACATTAAGAGGTTATGCTCAGTTTTAGTACACAGGTGAAGTGCATGCTGGTAGACTTCTAGCTAACCATCATCATTCCTCTCTAAGTTTAGGTCTAGATTGCAATAGATAGTGAAAGGACCTGCTCATAATCTTCACAAAGAATAAGGACTCAGGCTGAAGATATTTGCATGCCTGATTGCACTGAACCATAGCCATGGCTGAGCATCCACCATTCAACAATCCATATTCGTGTTTTAAAATAAGAAATAACTCCACAGATAGATTAGGTGAAGAATATTGGGTTAAGAAAAAAAATTGGATGAGAAAATTCATCCTGCAACTGAAATATTATTTTTTTTATTGTGTTAAAGAGGAGATATAACCTAAAACTTCGAGACAAAAACAGCTTTAATGATTTGCACATGTTCCTTGACAGGCATACCTTTAAAAAGGGTGGTGTAATTACTCCTCCAACATATGCAAAATCCTAGGTTTAGAGCATCCTTAAACCCCAAGGCTTTGACTGAGTATGTAGTAGTTCACCTCCAACAGCATAATTTGAAACCATTGGGAAAAATCAAGCAAGGAGAAAGAAGACAAAAAAGGCACATGACTCTGGAGACTGTACTCCACACTCCCAGAATGGCAGCACTTAGAACACATTTAGTACTAATGGGATGACTGAAGGAGGATAATTTTCTGGGAAACAGGAGGAAGGAATTTAGCATCCCTTCCCAGATCTGAATACACAGGTAGGGGAAGCAGGTCTCACTGATACTCTGTCCCCCCACAACTCAGTCAGCAACAACCTCCTTTCATGGCTTGTTTTGTGCCCCATCACTGCCTACCTAGGCCTCTGAAAGATGCTTCTGTGCTTGCTGCCACAAAATAAGAGGCATCACAACAGGTTAGACAAGAAGGACATAGAACAGCTGTTTGTTTGGTTTGGTTTGTTGGTTGGTTGTTTTGGGGTTTTTTGTTTGTTGTTGTTGTTGTTGTTTTAAATCTTCTGTTTGTTGTTAAGGTACACAACCATTGCTGGAAAAAAGGCAAGTATCTAATGTAGGAGATAGGGTGCCCAAAAAGAGCACAGTTTGCTATACTACATGTTTCTTTCTTCACTGTAAAATGGAAGGTATAATTAAAAAAATTGTACCTTGCCTTTTCAACACAGTATTGAATCCTCAAGTCATGTCAAAAAGATGTGTCTGGTTTCATTACTAATTTCATTAAAAAATTACTGGTTTCATTAAAATCTTTCCACTAAATATCTTTCAAAAAAATAGATTCACTACTATCTTTTCTTTATTCTGTTCAATTTCACACACATACATGTCATAATTTTTTAACACCATTCGCCATGGATCTACTGTGAGAGCAATAAGGGAAACCTTCAATGTAGAAAAAACCACTTCTTGCTGCAGCTATTTTTTCTCAGTTGTCTGATCTCTTTGATTTCAAAACAAAGGCCACCAGCTTCATTTTCAAATAGTTGTCATTTATGCCTGGGCACATACTCACCAAATCCAAGAAGAAGGTCAGCTGGGTCAGCAAACAAATAACTGAGGGAGCTACTCACTCATAGCCTGTATGTGCAAGCAGTTAAAGAGTCAGGATTGTAAATAGGGAAGCTGTGATTCCACTAGAACTGCTGCTCAGTAGAGATAAAGGAAGCACTCCAATGCTGATCACTTATAGACTGGCTGACTTGGGTGTCTATAGATAGAATGAGGTGATCCCTTGGGCAGTGACATGCAATTCTCCAGACAGCACCCTCACTCTTCAAAGCCCTCTGCTTTCCACATAGGATATTACTGCCTCCTTCATCCTGAAACCTCCAGCTGACTGTATCATGACAACATTTCACTACTGATGGAGAATTTTTTATAGATCAGACAATACCATGATTTTTTGATAGTAGTGTCTGTATAGCTTTTTCTTAAAGGGGTGAAATTATCTTTTTCCCCCTGAGGAAATTACGTATTAGTTTGTGACACAAAACCTCAGTTTTTTAAAGTTATGGCCTAGAATAACTGTTTTATTTCCACCTATTTTTCTCTGCAACAACTAGGGTACTTGTTCTAAAGACCTTTCTTCCCCATTGAGTGAGGGGACGAGTTACTGCAACAGCTGCAAAAGCCTCTAAAAGGATGACTTTTGGTGTAACTTGGGCACTGAATTACTGCTGTCTTGGAAAATGTCCCCCTTAATGACAGGCTTTGGCATCTGTTTTAATTTTAGTTGTGCCGACATAGCAGAGAGGATTTTGTTTCCCTTCATTTTGTTTTCTCTAGGGAGTTTCTACAGAATATATATAATACTAATAATCTTCTCTTACAACACCTGTGAGATGAATAACACTAGCAGCTCCTATATTCTTTCTATACCTCTAGTCAGGTCTCTTAAGATGACCTTTGTTTAGTCTTTAAGAAAACAAAATATTTCTTTTTTTTTACTGCCATCCTGAGAAACTGGTTATTTCTCTGCACCATACTGTGCTACTGCCTTCAGTCACATCACTCAGGAAAGAATCCATGTGTTTTTCCACTATTATATTATGGTACAAGAAGATTAAAGTTATGTGTTTCATTTAAGGTGATGTTTCATTTCATACATTGCTCATCCAGAGCATTTATGCCAAATTAGATACTCAGGAGGTCTTATCACTTAAAGTTCTTTCAACTGGCTTCAGGAGAGTAATGTTCACTCTTTAAAACTAGCTAAAATTAAAACCTAAGTCATTGCAAATGGTATGAACTGTGAATCACAATCTCCATGACCGGAAGTTTCCAGATGTACAGGTGCTGAGTTCTCCTTCAGAGCTTTCTGAACAGAAAGGATGTGCATTTTGTAGCTATATAGGGGCATGCATTAAAAAGAGAGTGCAGTATAGGAATGGTACTGAATAGCACTGGTATTCAGTGCCATGTCTTTGGTATAAACACATAGAAATAAATAAGCCAAGCATGCATGCAGATCTTACCTGAATTAGGCACACAACTGATGCAACTACAAAATAGCAGTGCCCTCAGACGATATTTTGTCCACATAAAATAGTGTTTCAAAACAGTATCTAAGGACGACTGAATTGCATTAAATCTCATACCTTTTGAAAAATACAAAATTTTGTCCACATTTTGAGGGGTTTTTTTTGTCTTTTCATTCTCTTAAATGTTTGGGGAATTGTTGATCTGATCTTGGCACTGATTTGCATGTGTGTGTAGGTTTTGCATCCTTTTCAGATGTCTGTCTCCTTAGATGTTTCAGGCACAATAAGGGTTTAACAAATGAGAACTCTCCCATATTTTTAGCTGCCCTTCCCACTTTGCTTCAACAAATCTTAGTACAAACAAAACCAGGATCTAGCCTCAAGGCATGCAAGGACGACCCCTGGATTCCAGAGTACCTTTTCAAGAGCATTGCTTTTAAAGCCTGTTTTCTCCTGTAGGGACTGACAAGCATGAAGTCAAAGCAGCTTTTCTTATGCCAAAATAGACAGGCATCTACTCCTGTTGCAGAGAAAGATTAAGCTCGTAGCCAAAGCAGAGGTTTGTAAAACCTAGAAACTGAGCATGCACTATTTAGGGTTTAACTTCAAGTTGCCTTGAACCCAATATAAATGTAATTAAAAATGTAACCAGTAGAAGCTTACAAGCTTCTTACATACATTTTATGTATGTATCTGAGCAATGTGACCACCAGCAGGGGGAACAAGTATCCATACAGCAACCTACAGGAAGCATCCATTCAAAAAAAAAAAAAAAAAAAATTGATAAATATGAAGATAGATTCAAAAGAGATATATATAAAAGGTTGTATTGGGCAGGACATCTTGATGCTTACAAATGAAGAATGACTGACCACAACCAAGGTAAGCAGTAAAAGAAGTAGAGGATATCCCTCTTTCAGGAGGCAGGCAAAGAGTATATTGACATCAGGCAGCAAGAGAAACGACAGCGAAGGAAGAGGACAGGCCCACATGTGACCAGACTTCCTCTGTGGGAGAGTTATGCAACTTTATTGCCTCCACGTCCATAACCAAGACTATCAAGGATATAGCCATCAGACTTCATGGCATCAGTGTCATGGCACCATGTACACAGCAGTGATTTGAGATATCTATGCTAAGGACAAACAATTTTGCAAACATAGTGAAGATGACTAATATTGTTTCAGTATTAACCATTAGCACAAAATGAGTTGTTAATGAATGTATTTAATAAAGACTTTTGAATTAAAAATTGGCCTGCTTTATCAGTCTGCTAAAAATTCCAGTCATAATGTTCTGTAATTCCCTACATGTATGCACATATTTAGTTGCAAGATTACACTCTGTTTAGCTTTAATGATCTCAAAGTAAGAATATGAACAATTTTTTTTTTCTGTATGCTAGGGTAGTCCAATTAAATTTAACTCATCGTTGCTGCAAGGGTAGGGTGCCTGAATCGTATCAGGACATGTGACTCTTACTTAGTGAAAATTGTTAAGTAGAGGTGTCATGGGTAGGCACAGTTTTGTTTCCTGTTTATAGAGAAATGTGAAATGCTTTTCCCTCCCAGGACTGTGAAGTTTTTTTGGGAAGAGGGCAGGCACCTATCAGAAAGCTAGACAAGATATTGGCAGCTAGTTTGACCAATAAGGATGTCAATGTGACTTCGGAAAGGATATTTAAAACTCCAGCAGATCAGTCTCTGGCTTCGGAATCAGCCATGAGGTAACATCATAGGCGGTGGGCAGGCCTGGGTCTGGCCCTGTTTCCTCTCTGGGCCGCCGCGCCAGGCCCAACCAGGCCTCCGGAAGCTGCTGCCCGCATGGAGAGCAGGGGAAGCCCGGATCGGCCCCGTTGCCCTCCGGGCAGCTGGGCTGGGCCCGGCCGGGCCTCTGAGAGCTGCTGCCCGCATGGGAGCAGTCTGGGTTGAGCCCTTCTAGAGCTTTGTGGTAGCTCCGAGCCAGACCGCCCTGGATGAGACCGAGGGGTGGAAGAAAGGACATCTACCAGCTTCCTCCATCAACACAGCTTTGCATTTTCTTCAGCCCCTGCAACCCGGGGCATGCACGTGGCCCTTGCAGGCCTGGGCGGATTTCACCCTTTCCTAGCAACATGGAGATTTAAAGCACAACTCTTCCTTGAGAGAAAAGAAGAAAGAAAACTGAGGATACGTAGAACAGACACGGCATGAAGTCAGTGGATTAGAAGTGGAAGAACTAATGATATTATTGGAATAGGATTGAAGAAGTGGACATTTTTAACCAGACTTCTCTGGGGTAAACTACAGAGAAATGGACTGTTCTTTTTAGCATCTTAGTGTTGTTGGGGAGAATGCTAATTCTAATCAAAATTGAGGACTGATGCAATTGAGATTTAATTGAGAATTTTAAAGCCTCCGCTCCTGGGTCAAAGGGAGGTCTCAGCCTTTGAGACAAAGATGATTTTAGACTAGAAGTATTTGTAAACAATACCCCAGGTACACTGAGAGGCCTTACTGATAGAACATCGCAGTCTGCAAAAACTCCGGGTGGCAGCAGATGTGTGACACTGGGAGCACTGGACTAGTTTGTCTTGTGAGAAATGTCTTCATCAAAAAACCTTAGAGAGACTCTTCTAAAGTAATGAGTGATTATGTCTAAATAGTGAAACTGATTGAAAATCACAAGTTGTGTCTTTCTATGTTGTTTAATAAGAAAGTTAATAGTTTATAAGGAGAGAGAAGAGTGTTTTAAAGTGTCATTCTGTTTTGGTTTGTTTTCTTTTTTCTCAACTTTTTTTTTTTTTTTTTTTTTTCATTTTGTGTGTGTGTGTGTGTTAATAAAACTATTTTGTTCATTTTTAAGTTTAAGCCCATTTTGCTTTTTTCCTTCTAATCTATTCTTCCCACAGAAAAAGAATAAATAATAAAAACTCTGCAAGAGGTAATTCATATAGGAGTGCAAGCATTTTAATGACTAGAAAGTGGAAAGCTGGCCAAGGCTTATGATAATACCACTGTAATAACCAAATACACAAATTTTCAGTGTAATCTGACTGCTGACATGTTGTTTGCAGGACTTGTCCTTCTCTAGTGTGGCCAAGCTCCGTAGCAGTCCATCAGACCCAGAGGAGGTACTGATCCCATGCATGAAAGTTTACGTTTTGCAATTTGGTCACCTATCAAATACTTACTAGCAAAAGCATACTCACTGAAAACCCTAGGAAATAATTTTCTGCTGCCAGTTTTAAAGTTGTTGCTTACATATCCAGTATGGAATCTTTTGCTACTGTCAACATATGTTATATTTTTAATCAGCTCTCATTTTGCAAAAGCAGAGTGTTTGGCATATTAGGAAATGTATGCATCTCACTGTCCTTCAATAACTAGGATTTCACTTTCTCTTCCCATTCCGCTGTGATTTGTCTGAAGACATTATTCTTTTAACTTCTGTTCATAAACTTCAAACAGAAATAGTAGTGACTGATTGCAGAAGCCTAATGTTTAATTATCAGTGCTGCCCATTATCCCTAAGCATTTGACTTGCATATTCTTTAGTCAGATGCCACATCTTCCTCAGTATGACAGCAGGATAAAATCCTGCTTGTCTGCATCAGGTGCCATTGTTATATTTGTGGGCTGATGCTGTAACTGAAAGACTTCTCTGCCTGAATGTTTGGCTTATCATTTTTGTGTGCTTACCTGAAAAATTGGTCAAGCATGCCTCTAACATGCATAAAATGCATGCCTCAAGCATGCATAAAATAAATGGCTTTTGTCATTTTCGTTTTAAAAAAATCTAAAAATTAAAATTATACTCCACCAGGTATAAGGAGTGTGACACTATATTACAATACTTAATAATGCACTCAAGGTTCAATTAAAAGTACACCTGTGAATTGGTAGGCTGAAATAGAATGATGTTATAGAAGACCCCAAAATAAACTTTCTGTGAAGTGGGGATAAGAACCAGTTATGCAACAGTAGGCAAAAGTGAGATTGATTGAATTTATAAGCTGATTATGGTTCTTCCGTACGTAGACTAAAGGACTATGTCCCATTTCAAACTCCACTGATAGTGCAGTAAATTTTCAATTCCTAAACTAACATATTACTATATGCTCCATTAGGAATATACTTAGCATCTCTAATCATGCAATGATCATTATTTCTGTGAGACTTGATAGGTGTTTGTGGATCTAGAACTTAGGACTTTGAGAGACACTTGACATTTTGTGTGGTCTGTGGTCCCATTGGGACTGACCAGGATTCCTGACTACTGTCTTGTCAAAGCCTCCTCTGATTTTGGATAATCCTGCATATAGTAACATACAAAATAGGCAATAACACTACATCGTTTAAATCCCTGAGGATTCACATATGTTCTTCATATCTCATTGCATGCCAAGGTAGGCAACTGAGACACTGATAGGTACTTCTTTTTCTGGTCCCAGGGATATCAAGTCTCAGATACCATACTTGCCCTGTTACCTACTGCACTACTACATCTTCTGGGGCTTATACACATTGCTAAGATGGCTCATTTTTTCAGTTTACAGATTTTACCATACTGCTCCCCCATATAAGAAATACTTGTCTTTGCATATAGCTCATTTAAAAACATCCTTCAAACAATTTTCCTGTGAAAGGCAAAGTAACATCATTACTTCTAATGGTATCATTACAAATGTTCTTAATAAAGTTAGCAAGCAGAGTTGGGGCAGGACATTATTAGAGTGGGTACTGAACACACTTGCATCATAATCATCCTTAGATTCCCTATCAGGAAAGTGCTTTCTGCCCATAAGCAGCTTCATTAGTTTCTTTGAGCATGGAAATGTTCTGAGATTGGACCACAAGACCTCTACTACATCTGCCTATGCAACTTACATCACATAAAGCTCCTTTCTACCATCTGGGTGATTAAGGGTGATGGTTTTGCAGAGTGAAATGTCTTCACCTGTTAAGCAAAATATTTAAAATAGTTTGCACACTGACAAAATGTTCAACAGAAACATTTGAATGGGAAAATGAAAGTGGCTCATTACCAGCTCTTGACTTAAACCAGACATGACCATAATTAAATCACTGCAGGGTGACATTGCGCTTCATGTGGCTGACGTGTGTCTCTCTCTCTCCCAGAGCCCCGGCTCCATTTTTGCCTTGGCTGCCTTGAGAGAGAAACCACAGCTGGAAGAATTTTTTTCCCTCAGGGTCTTAAAGATCCCAGAGGTTGCAAACCTTTTCCTTTACAGAGAGCAGGTGTCCATTCATGGCAAAAGAGTCTGCCCTTGGTCCAGGGGGTATCATGGCTTTACTCTAGGGTCCTGCCCCAGCAGAGTCCGGAGCTCAGTCCAGTGCCCCTGTCCCCCTCCCAGAGAGTTTAAAGAGAGATTTCCACGGGCTCTCCTTGCTTTTATCCAGGGGGAAGGGGCTAGAGGCAGGGACAAGCCACTGCCCAATCAGGGATAAGGTGTGAGTGGAACAGAGTTGGGTTACATTCCAGTGTGGGAGAATGAGTGGGGAGAAGGAGCAGGGACAAACCTCGTGATACATGGTGGTACAGAAGAAACCATTAAAAAACCCAATATAAAAATTAAATACAATATAAACCCAAATAATGCACTACAACAATGTGGCTGATCTCTTCTACAGTCTTTGAGAAAGCTTAACAACTATGAAATGTAGATAACAGCATAGTATGGCTTCCTCATTTGTGCTCTGCACTTTTAGAATTGTTTAAAATTTTAATTGATTACAATCATTCATTCTATCAGCAGAAAAGCTTAACTGGATTTTACATGTGTTCTCTTTGTACAAATTAGTTTTCTCAGATATTCTTATCAAGATTGTATTCATGCTTTACATGAAAATACCTGGAAAACTGCTCATTAGTTAAAACTTATGGAGCAAGGGTTGTCAGAGCAACCTTCAGAGCTATAGCTCACAAAACTCATTTGATATCAAGCCCTTCAAGATCTGAGACCCTCAAGACTTGAATCAAATATATATATATATTTTTTTTTAATTTTTGTTGTTGTTATTTATGAGTAGTATAGCTGGATAGTGATGATTAAGCAATTGCACTGTGAATCAGTATTTGTGGCTTACACTTTGTTTCAAGAAAAAGTGAAGACAGTTCCAAGAGGAATGAGAGTCACTAGGAGAGAAAAAAGGGCTGAGCAGTAACTGGGAGAAAGGTAATTCCAGCAGTGGCAGATCCTGACCACCAATTCACTGATCACCTATGCAAAATGGACCACAGACTCAAATGGAGGGAAGAACTACACCTGAGGACTAATTATCATGAGAAGTGAGAGACATAACGAGCAAACAGGGGGTTGAGTACTAACTGATGGAAAAACTGTGACCAATGAGTGCTGAAGCCTTTGTTTGTTAAAATGTATAAACAGTGTAAAAGTTTAGATGAGCTGGGAGTCAGGCTTCTGTGTGCTACCACCCAGCTGCCTTCTTTGTGCACTCTATGATAAAAAAATAGAGATACCTCAACTTGGTATAAGAATTAGCACTGGTTAATGAATTCACATTTAGGACAACAATTTACGCTTGAAGTTGCAAGTGGCAATCAACGAACTGGTGCATTCATATCATACCCAGTCATCTTGACAGACTTTAGCTGTAACACACTGGAAAACAGGCTAAGAAGGACCTACTTCACTTTATTCAACTTTATTTTCTCTAAATGGTATTGTGTTGCAGAAATTCTTTGATCTTTTGAACACACCAAAATAACAGGGGGGTTTATTCTCTCTCAGATAAGTGGAAGCTAGGTAGTGGGGGCTTCTTGGTCTTTATTTTGTATACACATTCCAAAAGATGCTCTGGAAACTGAACTTTTATCTTAGAAAAGGTTTAGCAATAAGCATATCTAAACATTGTTTGAAATATTATCTCAGAGTGAAAGCATGCAACTTGGTCACATTTTTAGGTTGTCAGCAGGGTTCCTCTAGTGGCCACGGGTGCTGATGTTTGACAACTAGACATCAGAAAATTGTGCTTTGTCACATGCTAGGCTATGAAAACCTGGTCCCAGACAGGACCAAAAGAGTAGATGAGAGCAAATGGAACACTCACGGCCTTCTGCTGATAGCGCTGCAGGCCAGCAATACTCCACCTATTCCATCAGAGATTGTAAATTTCTGCTCATCAAATTATGTAAAGGGGATATAAAATGAAACCACTAAATTACTTTCTTTTCATAGATATTTAAAGCACATGGGAGCTGCTAAAATGCAAGTCCACTTCATACAATGACATCAGTGTGTGCCCAAGACTTTGGCTCACATATGAACTATGGCAGAGGGGCTAGTTCTCTCAAGTAATTTCTTCTGCTGTATATAAGCTCCTATGGCATCCAAACAATAATACAAGGACAGATTTAAACAACTGACAGTGGCAATATTACTGAATATATCCTTCACCAATGAGTATCTTCACCTCTGTAAATTCAAAAAAGTTTTGAAATGAAAAAGTGTCTCTTAATTGTAAGGGAATTTGAGCAGGAAGGAAAGACAGAAGTGCTCTAGGTCTTGCTAGGGAAAAAAAAAAGAAAAAAAAATCCTAAAGGATGTTTTTTTCTTCCCTAGGTGAAAAGCACACTGCAACCAACAGGTCACAATGTACTGTTCCCTGTTTCGTTAGCTGCAATGTGGCACAAAATAGTGCCACAAATTTTCAAATTGAAAATCTTCAAAAAAAAAAAAAAAATTTTTGAAACAAAATCTTGAATGTCAGCTAGCAACTATGTGGTTGGTAGACTCTGGCTGGACACCAAGTACCCACCAAAGCTGCTCTGTCACTGACCTCCTCAGCTGGACTGAGGATAGAAAATAAACAAAAGGCATGTTGGTCAAGCTAAGGACAAGGAGAGATTACTCACCAGTTAGTACTACAGGCAAAACAGAAACAACTTGGGGCATCTAATTGAACTTGTTAATCAGATGGGAGTAGGGTAATGAGAAGTGAAAGTAAATCCTAAAGCCATTTCCCCCAGCCCTCTCTCCTTCACTTCTTTCCCCTTTTTCTCTACTTCCTGCTCACCAGCAGCATAGGGAGATGGGGAATGGGGGCTGCAGTCAGTTCATCACATGTTTCTTCTGACCCTGCTTCTTCCTCAGAGAAAGGTGTGCTCACACTGCTCCCCTGCTCTAGCATAGGGCCCTCCCACAGGAATGAAAATTGCATAACTTCCCCAGTGTGAGATCTTCCCGCAAGCTGCAACTCTTCATCAACTGCTCTATCATGGATGCCTTCTGTTATAAGTGTATATTATAAAGTTGGCTTTTCTCAAGATGTGTGCTGTATGATTAATAACTTTGTTGTAAAGATACAAGTTTTAATTTCTGCTATTAGTAAAGAATTAGGCATAGGGATAGTATTTGAAATAGTATGCTTGAACTGTCTGTTTGGTTGGGATAACATCCAGTGAACATGTAAAGAAGATCCTACTATTGATACACCAACTATCAGCATCTACCATCTGAAGAAAGTATGGACCAAGGCCCCAACTGGAGTTGATAATGTAAGACACAGCCAAGAAACACGCATGCTCTAAAAAAGCAGACCCAAGGAGAGACCATGCAAAACAGTTCCTGGAATATGGAAGCTAGTTTGTAAGAATATATAAAATAAGAATATGCAACAGACTGATGCAATAGAAAGGCTATTTAAAGAATGTCTCTGAAACAGCAGGTTGTGGACTTGGCTGAATGCCACGTCACCCGGCCAGCCGTAATTTGGATTATTCTGTCTCCTAATTGTCTTGTTTTTATTTTATTAAACCTATTTCTTAAAATTTACCAGGAAAGTGAACCTCATTTTTCACACCTTCTATGGGATGCAGTCCCCCAGGAAGACTGCTCCAGCTTGGATCCCTCATGGGGTCACAAGTCCTGCCCCACAAGAAAACCTGCCCCAGTGTCACCGAGACACACAAAGCAATCACGCGCAGACAACGTATATTTGCAATGCAGAGGTCCTTCCGATCCCAGCTCACTGCTCCAAGAGCGGAGAGAGGAGGAAGAGGAAGAGAGCCTCTTTGTTTATTCTTTACTTTTTATACATTTGTGGGTCTAGCAGAAGATTGGCTTTTTGGGGTTTCCACCCCTCAGCCTCAGTGGCCAGACCAACTGTCAGTTACAGTTGTTTTTCAGGTTAGAAATATGCAAAGGACAAAGAATGAAAAACAAAGGATTTGTTTATGTTACGTCTGTGGGAAAGGTAGAAAGCTGCTCTAATATTGTACAGTAACTTTCTTCTAACTCCATTATGAAATTCAAAAAGGCTAATAAAAAACTCAGAAAAACCAGGGTAACATCTCACCCTTTTAACTTTAAAAAAAGAAAAAACAGAAAAAGAAAAATGAACAAATTTACAAAGGGAATATATACAAATTCAATCACTGTCTGTGGAGGAATCATCAGTGATCACTTGAGGATTCATCCACTTGGTCATTTTCAAGTTGATCACGGCTTCCACCTTGCCTGTCAGCTGAATTCTGCCTCTGTGGTCGCAGGTCAGGACGGACACACTTTGAAGGTAGCCAGCGTGTCCCAGTGTCCGTGGATACACACGCATACCCTCGCCCCATAGGGATTAGATCATAGGGTCCTTCCCATTGCTTGGTGACTAAATTTCAGACCCATACCTTCGCTCAAGGTTGTTGCTCATCGTCTGAAGCCTGCAACGAGAGATGATGGTTCAAAATGACAGGATTATTTGAGTTCTGCGGCACCGTAAGGTGATTGATGGTGTACAAAGCCTTTGCCAACCGACTGTGTGGGGTTTCACCCTGCATTCCCCGTTTCTGCTTCTGAAGAACACGCTTGAGTGTACCATGATTGCGTTCTACAATCGCCTGTCCCGTCGGAGAATGAGGGATGCCAAAGTTATGTGACACACACCATGACTGTAGGAACTGCCGTACCTGCTGCGAGGCATAAGCAGGACTATTGTCGGTCTTCACAGCAGAAGGTATGCCAAGAACAGCAAAGGCCTGCCTCCAGTGGGCAATGACATCATGGGCTTTCTCTCCTGTGTGAGCAGAAGCCCACACCGCAGTGGAGAACATGTCCACCGTGACATGCACATACTTGAGCCGGCCGAACTCGGCGACCTGGGTGACATCAGTCTGCCAAAGCTCCAAGGCTTTAAGGCCTCTGGGGTTAACCCCTGCTGGCAATGGCGTACCAAGGGCGTGACAGTCGTCACACGACTCAACAATTTCACGAGCCTCAGTGGCCGTCAGTTGGAACTGCTTCTGCAGCGTATACGCATTTTGGTGGAAAAACCCATGCGATGCCTTGGCCTGCGCGAGCACGTCAGGCTGAGGGGCTACCCACGCTGGGTTAGCCAACTTGTCAGCCCTTGTGTTACCTTCCGCTACAAATCCTGGCAAATTAGTATGACTCCGTACATGCAGAACATAATATGGATGAACTTTGGCCTGAATTGCACACCACAGGGCCTTCAGTAAATTAAACAAGGCAGGGTTACTGACCTCCTTCAAAACTGAATAACCCAATCGCTGTGTGATGTCGGCAACATAGGCGGAGTCCGTGATCAAATTGAAAGGTTCCTGGGAAAATTTCTCAAATGCCATGACAGCAGCCTTTAGTTCAACCAGTTGGGCTGACCCATCCTCATGGCATTCCGAAACTTGCCACTCAGATCCATCCTGCCAGGTAACAATGGCTTTTCCTGTTTTGCCTGAACAGTCAGTGAAGACAGTGGGACCTTGCACTGGCTCTTGACTATTTTTGGGTCGTAGAGAAAACTGAGTATTTTTGGCCACTTGCAATAGCTTGTGGCTAGGCAGATGATAAGTGATCTGCCCTGAAAAACCCTCGAGAGCACTTTGCAGTGAAACATTGTTCGCATAGCTCCAATCAAATTCCTCCCTCTGAATGGGGAGTATGATCTTTGAGGGATCTGCACCCATGAATTGCAAACAGCATTGCCGGCACTTGATTATCAAGTGCACAATCAATTCAAACAGCACCATCGCCGTCTTATGCAGCTGATGAGGCAGGAAGACCCATTCCAAGATGTGCAGAGGATGAGTGCAATCATCATTCCATTGGCCGATTATACCTGTAGGATGTAAATCAGGAGTGGTAATGAACACAGTGACATCAGTGGAAGGTTTAATGCGGTACACCTGGCAAGCCAAAACAGCTTGCTGAACCTCCTCCAGCACTTTTTGTGCCTCAGGGGTTAATTCAGGAGGTGACTTTAAATCAGTGTCCCCTTTCAACAATTCAAACAAGGGAGACAGTTGTGCTGTGGTCAGTCCCAAGTAAGGCCATAACCAAGTGATGACACCCACCAGCTTCTGAGCATCACTCAGTGTCTTCACCGATTGCACAAATTGCACCTCCTGGTGACCGATTGTCCGTTCCAGAATTTCGACCCCCAAATATTTCCAGGGAGGTTGTTGTACCTTTTCTGGAGCCACCTGCAGTCCATGTGAATGCAGAGAATTCAACAACTGAGGCTGTATCCTCAGCAGCTCATCCTGGGTGGGCGCAGCCACCAAAATGTCATCCATATAATGATAGACGTGAGCTTCAGGAAACTGCTTGCGAACTCCAGACAAGGCACGGGCTACATACCATTGGCACAACATTGGCGAATTCCGCATTCCTTGAGAGAGAACTCTCCATTGATACCGCTGTGCGGGCTCTGCATTGTTTATTGTTGGTACCGTGAAGGCAAATTTTCTTCTGTCATTGGGATGCAGAGGGATCGTAAAAGAACAATCCTTCAGATCCACGATGAGGACCGGCCAGTCCGCAGGAAGCATGGTAGGCGATGGCATATGTTCCCATGCCTTCCATCACGGCACTGATCTTTCGGAGGTCTTGTAGCAACCTCCATTTCCCAGACTTCTTTTTGATACAAAAGACAGGAGTGTTCCAGGGACTGGTAGATGGTTCCAAATGCCCCTGATCCAATTGCTCCTGTACGAGTTCACAAAGGGCGATTAGCTTGTCATGAGAGAGGGGCCACTGGTTCTCCCAGATGGGTCTGTCCACCAGCCACCGTAAAGGAGGTGTGGGACACTCTGCGCCCTTCATCACAGTGGCCCCAGTCAAAAGTCCATTCCCAATCGCACCCCTCACGTGGCCAAAACATCCCTCCCCCAGAGGTTCTGAGGAATCTCAGTAACATGAGGCCAAATTATGGCTGTCTGTCCCTCCGGGTTCATGATGGCCACGGGATTCTGGCTCACGTAGCATTGCTTCGCTCCTCCTAAGCCCGCGATCGATATCTTTGCCAGTGTCAAAGGCCACTGCGGGGGCCAAGCAGCCAGGGAGAGAATGCTCACGTCAGCCCCCGTATCTAGGAGGCCACAAAGGTGAATCTCCGATGGCATGGCACCAACCATGGACACGGTACACAGCATCTCAGGACGGTCTTTGGTCAGGACAGCAGTCCAGTGCACTTGAGGTGGCCCTGTAAAACCGAAGCCACCGTCTCTTCGCGACCGGTCCTCGGTTCTGAAAACAGAAGACTTAAAAGGAACAAGTTGAGCAATTTGTGTGCCTTTTGGAATAGTCAGAGGGGGGGTGGGTGTGGAGACCATTGCGTGAATCTGTCCCAAAACATCCACATCAATCAGTCCCAGGTGCACTATGATACCCTGAATGGTGGCACTGGACCTACCATCAAGAAAGCACTCATGCCATCACCCAAGGGACCAAAGGCATCCAGGGGAACCTTGTGTATTTTGTCCAAATCAATCACAACAGACTCGGCTGTGCAGACATCAACACCTGCTGAACCACGGGTGCTGGCTGCAAGCCTGCTGAGCAGATGGTTGGGGCTGAGGCAGAGCCATTTGTTTCAGTACGCGTCTTGCCTTCGCGCTCTGCGTCGCGTTTCCCGAACTGCCCAACGGCTGACCATTCACATGCACTGTCGCCTTACACGCATTTGCAGCGTGATTCGGCCTTCCACATCGTGCACAATAAAACAAGACAGCCGTAGACTCCTGTGCCTTTCCGCCCTGTTTCTTCCTGGTCTGAGCACCCCACTGCTGCTGTTGCACCCCCTGGGGAACAACCCAAGCAGGCTGCACAGCAGCAGCCACAGCCGGTTGCACGGCCGCAGGCACGGCCGGCTGGACTGCCGTAGTCACCGTCGGTTGAACAATCGTACCCACAGCTGGCTGCACAGCTGTAGGCACGGCAACCACCTGTTGGCTGGAAGGGGATACGTTTGCACAGGCCCCAACCATGTCCGACATGGATGGTTCCCTGGGAAGCGCTTCAATTATCCTCTTGCAAACTGCATTGCAGTTGCCCTGAGCAAGGGACTGAATCATGAGCTTCCTTGTTGTAGGATCACTCACCTGCTTCTCCACAGCAGCCGTCCTGCAAAGCGCAGGAAGGGCTCATCAACTCCCTGGACAATCATTGCATAGGGCTACTGTGGAGTAGCCAGCTGTAAGGTCTGAACCAGGGCTGCCATGCCTGTTTGTTGGCCCTGCTCTGGGACCAAGGGCTCAAAACCAGCCTGTCCTTCGGCCCTGGTATAATTGCCTGTTCCCATTAGCATATCTATATTAACCTACGCCTAGGACCACCCTGACCTAGTATCCTATTCCGTTCTACTGCTCTGGTTGCCAGCTGAGTCCATTTATTCTCAAAGAAGTCATATTCAACCGGCGGGAAAAGGGATCGAGCCAAGCTCCGACTGTCAAAGGGTGTCAAAAGACTGGCATTAAAATAACGGAGAACCTGCATCACCTCAGCTGAGCCCAGACCATACTTCCCGACTGCATCACGCAGTTCTGTCAAAGCCTGCCAAGCCAAGGGTTGATAGGTGTTATGAGTAGCACCCTGAAGGACAGGGAAGGCCTGAAGACCCTCAGATGAAGCAGCAGCACCTGCCTTATCCTGCCCTGTGGACCCCACAGGATCAGATACAGGCACTGCAGGTCCCGCACCAGCACTCAATCCTTCAACCTTAGCCTTTACTTCGTCCCAGAACAGCCCGCGGTCTCTCGGCCTTACGGTCACCTGACAAGGGGGGAGCGTCCAAGCTGTTGTCGAAGAGCCAACGGCGCAGGAACTTTTGCTCTTATCAAAGACCGGCCGCATTCCAGCCGTGTCCCCACTCACGCTGAACTTAAACACCCTGCCGCCCATAGCCGCTGCAACGCTCGCAGCGGGAAGCGAGGGCGGGACCGGACCAGCCGCTGGTGTCGGGCCCGCCGCATCCACAGCGGGGCTGCAGCCCGCGCCAGCTGCTGGAGACCAGTCAGATGCCTCTGCGGCGGGCACAACTGCTGGGGAGTTCGTGTCACATCTAGGCAGAGGCGGAGACCGCGCCTCCTTCCCTGGCCGGGCCGCATCAGTCCCTGCTGGCAGCCCATTAGAACTGGCCGCATCAGAGCCTCTTCCCGCCCCGCGAGCATCGCCAGCAGCCCATAGGGCCGGCGCAGGAGGCGGAGTTGTCCGGAACCCCCCCGAGAAGGGGTCCCTCGGGGACCCGGGAGCCTGCAGCCCCCTCCACCCCAGAGCGGGGCGAAGCTGTGAGCCCACGCAGGGAGGCGGCGCCCGCCGAGGGACTGACCGGGGCCCTGCCTCCAGCAGCGTCCCGCAGCAGCGTGGGGGCAGAGGCAGCCAGTATAGCCGCCTCCGGGCCCGGGCTGGGCGGACGGGCGGGCAGCGCCACGTCACCTGACTCCATTGGATAGGTAACGGTCGTGCGGCAGAACAAACAATGCACAGTGACCAAATCTCAGCCAAAAGAAAGCGGACCCCGCTTTCCCAGGCTGCCCCCCCCACCAAAGCCGGAAAGGCATGGAGAGGAGGCGGCCCCGCCCTGCTCCAGCTGCCCTGCGGAGCGGGGACTGGCGAGATCGGCCCCAGGCTCGGCGGGGCTCTGCCCCTCCTCTGCCCGAGACCAGCGCCGGAACCCGAGGGGGGGGGAACCCCCCACGCAGGAACGGGGGAGGAAGGGGAAGAATCACAAAGGATCTCAAGTTCAGATTCTGGGTCCGACGCAATGACCCTGCCTCCTTCCAGCTCTCTGTCCTGCTTCGGACAAGGGCTTTCAGCCGTCGAGCTGTAAGGAGTCGACTTAAATACCGCTCTCTCAAATAATTTCCACTGCAAAAATAATTCTGCAATTTCTTCATCATGTTCTATATCAAGGCAGTCTAACATACAGTCCCTCAGGAGATACCACTCTCGTCAACTAATCTCAGACCCCGGAGCGGGAAAGAACCCATGTCGTCTCTCCCATGCAAATAGACTCTGAAGCCCCTTCTGGGATATCTGAGCATCCTTCCGCTCCAAGATATCTCCCCAAAGTTCCCAAACTAAGGAATCCTCCATGATAAGCACAAAACAGGCAAAGAGGGGAAGGAAAAACCTCACCAAACCGTCCATCCACTAGGGGCCACCAGATGTCACCGAGACACACAAAGCAATCACGCGCAGACAAGGTATCTTTGCAATGCAGAGGTCCTTCCAATCCCAGCTCACTGCTCCAAGAGCGGAGAGAGGAGGAAGAGGAAGAGAGCCTCTTTGTTTATTCTTTACTTTTTATACATTTGTGGGTCTAGCAGAAGATTGGCTTTTTGGGGTTTCCACCCCTCAGCCTCAGTGGCCAGACCAACTGTCAGTTACAGTTGTTTTTCAGGTTAGAAATATGCAAACAAAGGACAAAGAATGAAAAGCAAAGGGTTTTGTTTATGTTACATCTGTGGGAAAGGTAGAAAGCTGCTCTAATATTGTACAGTAACTAAAAGATCTGACTCCATTATGAAATTCAAAACGGCTAATAAAAAACTCAGAAAAACCAGGGTAACACCCCAGTCCTTTGTCTGTGGGGCCACATGCCCTGCCAGGAGCCCGCTCCAGCATGGAGTCTCCACTGGGTCACAGTCTTCTTTCACGGTCTTCTCCACCTGCTCCAGGCCTGGAAGTCTCCATGGGCTGCAGGTGGATCTTGGCTCCACAGTGGACCTCCACAGGCTGCAAGCAGCTGCCTCACCATGGTCTTCATGACAGGCTACAGAGGAATCTTCTCACAGAAGCCACCACCCCTGTAGCCCTTGTGGCACCAAACCTTTGCTGTGTAAATCCAACACAAACTATCCTAAAGAGCTATAGCTTACCCAGCTCCCTTACATCATCTTAGCAGCATCACTGCTTTGAACTCAGTAGTGACAGACATGTTACATGAAAAGACTGGTAACTCCTCCTACAGGTTTCAATCTCGGATATTTAAATCTCATTATTCAATCTCATTCCATCAAGCTCATTCCTTGCCACTTTTGCATGCTTTTTCATAAAACATAGTAAAACATATGAAAAGGTGGTCTTTCACAAGTATTAGAATAGCATGAGGATTGCAGATTCAGTGCTGCAGTGTGTTTAGTTTCTTGTAAAGTGCATTATTATAACAGGAAAACAAACAAAGAATAATTTTCCTGTCCTGCTATGGCAGCCATGATGACTAATAGATTCCTTGCAACTGTCTGTGAACAAGCAAACAACTTTCAAGATTTCTAAACTTTTTTTTTTAAGCAAAATTTGTAGCCTTACATATCAAATTTTGAACAAGAAACTGAAAATGCAACACTTGCTTCCAATATTTGAGTTTACTTCCTCTGTCATTAATAAATCTTGAAAAAAAACCCACCAGTAGTGGGGGAAAATGTGTTGTCTTTTTCCTTCATCAAATTCAATGCTTCTTTCAGTATTTTTAGGTTTAAATATTATGAAAATTAAAATTACTCAATTTTCCCTTATTTCCCTCATTACTTCTTTGGAAAGTATTTATTCTTCAGCACCTGAGCTTTAGTTCAAGTATCTCTATTTCTCTTACGCATTTCTGCCTCAGCGATCAGCTACTTTGTTCTGCATTTTGGAAAGAAAGCAATTATTAACCTCATTCAGTGAAGGTGTACAGATCTTACACTTTGCTTGAAGATTTAAGGCATATATGGGACAAATTCCTGTGGAGATAAGTATTGCAGAAATAACAAATTCATGTCACTAAGTGCTCTTAGTGCCACATTTCTAGCCCAGCAATTTTATTCCTCCCTGGATGCATCACTATTTTTAGCTATTAATCCAAGCTACTCATTCAGGCAAAACTTCCTCTGGAAGTTTTATAATTCTGCCAAACAGAGAGAACACAGACCTTGGTACTGAAGTATGTTTCTCTGTTTATGAAGAGAAAGCAATATTATATGTTCTTTGGTGTTTCTATCTGAGTATTTTCTTATATTTCCTAAATATAAACATTTGTTATACTTGATGTGTTACCTCATCGTTATAACCAGCCTTCAAAAACAAACAAACAAACAAACAAACAAACAAACAAACAAAAACCTCTCTGAGTTTAGTCTGAAACTGTTGATTGTTTTCAGCATCATCTAAAAGTACAATTGCTTTTTGCAACAAGGCAATGACACCAGGCCACATCAGTCGGCTTTCAACAGGGTACATAGCGGAGTAGCTTTAAAATGAATGATAACAATTTATTAATCAAAGAACAATATTAATGGTATGTTACCAGAAAAATAGACAAAAAAGTAAGCATAAGATTCTTCAGTTCAAGACTAGAAAAACTGAAAGCAGATCATAAAATAATTTGTGTTCTTTACATCTTTTAAATGTTGGTATTTTTAACTGTCGTGGGCAATAGCTTAGATTGTTAACATCAACAGGCAGGAGATAACCATAGGCATAAGGGTTGAATGTCCAAAACTGAGCTTTTGAATTCTCAAGCACAGGCCAGCTGTTTGCTAGCTACAACCTGTATAGGCTTGTTGTAAAACATAGAAACACTCTGGACTAAACCAAAGTGACATGACTAAATCCTGCAATAAAGAAAGGCATGTGCCATACCATAAGACAAGCCTCTCAATTTAGAGGCAGATCACATGTGTTTCTACATATATTTAGATGAAGAAAAGCAGGTTTATAAAACAGGAAAAAGGGGAATTTCCTTGAAAATGCACCCAAAAAAGCACCCAGAGGTGTCTGGGGATTTGGCCACTGTGTAATGTTTTTAATTTAATGAAAGCAGGCAGAAACACCAATTAATGTAGGGGTTCTAGTATTAATTTTTGTTTTGTGGGAGGGAGAGATTAGGAGAAAAAAAAACAAAGTCTTAAACTTAAAAATGAACAAACCCAGTTTTATTAACATATATTAAAAGAATGAGAAAAAAGTATAGAAAAAAAAGAAAACTTAAACTAAAACAGAATGATACCTTAAAACATGCTTCTTTCCTCTTACAAACTATTAACTTTCTTATTAAACAACATAGAAAGACACAACTTAGGATTTTTAGTCAGTTTCACTATTTAGACATAACCACTCATTACTTTAGGAGAAGAGTCTTTCTAAGATCTTTTTATGAAGACGTTTGCCACAAGACAAAATAATCCAGTGCTCCCAATGTCACACATCTGCTGCCGCCCAGAGTTGTTGCAGACTGTGATGTTCTATCAGCAAAGCTTCTCAGTGTATATGGGGTACTATTTACAAATACTTCTTTTAGTCTAAAATCATCTTTGTCTCAAAGGCTGAGACCTCCTTTTAACCCAGGAGCAGGGGCTTTATAGTTCCCAAATAAATCTCAATTACTTCAGTTCTCAATTTTGATTAGAATAGCATTCTGCCCAACAACACTAAGACGCTACCAAGAACAGTCCATTTCTCTGTAGTTTACCCTAGAGAAGTCTGGTTAAAAATGTCCACTTCTTCAACCCTATTCCAATATCACTAGTTCTTTCACCTCTAATCTAACTGACTTCATGTAGTGTCTATTTCTATGTGCTTTCTGGTTTTCTTTCTTCTTTCTCTCAAAGAGTTGTGCTTTAAAAGTTCCATGTTGCTAGAAAAGGGTTAAATTTGTTCGGGCTTGCAAAAACCACGCAAGGCTGCAGGAGGTGAAGAAAATGCAAAGCTGTGCTGATGGAGGAAGCTGGTAGATGTCCTTTTTCCACCCCTCGGTGTCATCCAGAGTGGCTCTGCTTGAATCTGTTATGGAGTTGTAGGCTTTATTTCTCTGCTGCCAGCGGCAATTAAGCTGGGCCATGGCTTGGCCCCTTCTGCCACAGTCTGAGCACGTGGCTTGCACTGCTGAACTGCAGCTGCTTTTTTTTTGCCCCTGCCTGCAAGCAAGGGAAAGGGGCTCAACCAGCCCAAGCCTCCCCTGTGCAGGCAGAGGCCCTCAGAAGCCTGGCTGGGCCCGGCCCGGCTGCCCAGAGAAGCAGCAGGGCCCGGCCCAACCACAGTGTTACCTCATGGCAGATCCCCGAAGCGAGAGAAAGGGTGATGACCAGCAATTAGTTTTCAATGTCCCCTCCAAAGTCACATCGACATTTCCTATTGGTTAACTTAGCTGCCAATATCCTGGCTAGCTTTTTGATAGGTCTCTGTTCTCCTCCCCAAACCACTCCACAGTTAGGGCAGGTGAAAAATATTTTTCTATATTTCATTTTTCTATAACTAGAAAACAAAATTGCATCAACCCATGATACACTGACATTCAAGATCAGTAACTGCAAGCACCAGAATAGCACAAAATCAAACCCTAGCTCTCCAGGATCAACACAAATCTTCCTGAAAGAGAAAAGAGAGAGGAAAGTCAAGAATGGAGGAATGTTGCATTGGGAATGAGTGTGTATGTGAAGTTATTAAGGACAATAATGGTGCCACCACCACCAGTTTTTAAAACGTCAGTATCCCAACACACACAGTTTTTTCATTATGCTTTTGACAGTAATACATGAAAATAACGCAGAAATAAAACAACTAATAAAAATGCTTTACTAGGTTATATAGACAGAAGCTTCTGTAAGACAAACCTTCCATAACCCACTCAAAGTTTAACCAGTCAACCAACCAACAATTAAAACAAATATTTGATGAACCACATTTTTTCAGAATCACTTAGAAAGACTCTCTAATATTTGAACATACCAAACAAGATAATCAAGCCTGAAATATAAAGACAGAGAAAATTAATATTGAAGTAAAAATGGAATGCCACAGAAGTGTCTGTTACCAAGCTTTGCTTGCAACACTTCAGAGCAGGATCAATAAACAAGGTGCAGAAAAGTTCCAAATCTTTTCTCCAGTAATAATAATTGTACAAATTATAAGGCAGTGTTGAATTCTACACACATTGTTGTTCTACGACCAAATTGTCATTGACAGCTGCAGTCAACATCCTGCACTGCCTCAAGGTAAGATTGTCCTCTCCTGTTAATCTAAGGGAAATTTTGCCACTGATCGCAGTAGAAGTAAAAGCAAATGCAGAGAATGAAATATATACAGCAAAATAAAAACATCTCCAAAATCGATGTATTTCTGCAGCCCTTATTGATACTCAAGGTTTGCCTGCATATTTTGTCACCATTTGGTTTAACTGTACAAGATGAATGAGTATCTAGAATCATTTAGGTATCATGAAATCTTATTTGTATTTCTAAACTGACACCACACACTACTCAGAAGTCTTTACACGCAGCTCAAAAGGCTTGCTAAATGCATTTGATGAGATTGTTAGCCAGTTCTGTGGGCACTTGAAGAAACTTAGTCACTTTCAATTGTCTTAAGATCTATACAGCCTGAAGACACTTCATCATTTGTGGTTACAAACTTGGCTTGCACTTACCATCTAGAAAGAGAGACTTTTCTTCAAGCTGACTATAATAAAGTGCTGAGCTGTATTTGGATTTTAATTACTTTCCCTCACAGAAAGGCTATGTCACTTGGAAACTACCATGATCCTAAGAAACTATTGTGTCTCTTCACTGCTCAGTTCAAGTGTGTGTAGGAGTGGCTCTTTGGCCACATGCAGCTCTGGGAAATTCAAATGTATTTGTGCTGGAGTTGCATAGAGTGATGGCAGTAAGGTGATACAACAAGGTTGTTGGATGATCAAGTATGCGAGCAAGTGAGCCACCAGGGAATACCAAAGGTGCCTGTTCTTCACTGCCTTGTTCTCTAGCTGAATATACAACTATCCCTCAGTGAAGAACTGCTCCCATTTTCTGCTTACAACTAACTGCTGTGCCTCTTCTTAAGGGGTAGGTGCTACGTGTCTGTGGATCTAGGAAGACTTGGATACATACTTTGAGTCTGGCTAAGTATAGTGCAATTTATCTCTTTAGCCTTGGAGCTGTAGGAAAACAGCTATGGTAATTCTGTTTTGCTCAAGAGAAGGAACAAAGAAGTTTACACATCTAAGAGCCCATATAAATGCTCTGCATGAAATCCAGCTGAAGTCTTCTGACACACAGATGGAAAAGCAGCAGAGAGATAAGAACGCTGCTCTAACAACACAGGAATTTTGGGTACCATATTTTTGTCAGAACTAAAAATCAGATTCTTTGATACCTGTAAAGATCTCAATAATGACAAAAGAATTGTGGAGTGTTGTGTTCTCTGAGGAATGAGTTTTCCCCTCAGAGTCCCCCTGAAGCCTGTGTCATGTAGTTTAATCCTTTCTCCCTATCATACCTACTCCTGACCCTATTGGCTCAGGGTCAATATCTTTCCTTGGCCCAAAACTAGATATACCCCTGTTTCTTCCTGGTTCTCTCTCTCTCTCCTCGGCCTCCTGGAACATCACATCAAGAATAAAGTTTGGACGGAAGCTGGGGGTGAGAGCCACTCTTTTGAAATCTTTATTCTGTCTCTCTGAAATACATTTCCCTAAACCCTCTGAATAACAGAGCTAGCAAGAGCCAGGGGGTGGCTAGAGGGAAATATATTTTCAGTTGGCTCCCAACATCGGTTTGTTGTGAAATATTAATAAGCCCACACATGAAGAGGGACTCCCTATTTATGGGGTTAATAAAGCTCTTTGGGAGGTACAACTACCTGGCCACTATTGGCTGCTTTCGAGCAGCTCGGAGTGCCAGGACAGGGTCGGGAGTTCGCTTTTACTACAAAAGTGAGTCGACCTTTAGACAGAAAACCCTGATGTTGCAGCACGTGCCCCAAGGTCCGCTAGAAGATCCCTATAGTTTAATAGTGAGAGGGCACTAGGACCTGAGCCGCAGTGTGTTTGCAAAACACGGTTGTTTAGATTTTTTTTTTTTTTTTTTTTTTTTTTTTTTTTTTTTTTTTTTTTTTTATCTGCGGATCGGCTGCAGTTCCGTACCAGGGAAAACCGCGCGTTTTTGGTGTGGGCCAGCTACGGGCGGGTCCCGGGACAGAAGGCGGCACCGGGACAGCCCCTGCCCGTGTCCCCGCCGTCGGGAGAAGCGGCCAGAGACGGGCGCCCCGAGCCGCGGCCAGCCCGCCCGGCCTCCGGTACCTCGGCAGCCCGCGGGACACGGCGGCGTCTTTAGGTTTTTTTACATTAGGGATTAGATTTTTCGAACAGTTTGCCTTTTAAAACATCAGAAACATGGGCATACATTTATCGATTAATCAAAAGAGTGCTTTTAAACAACTTAGCAACATTTCAACACGTTATAAATAAATTCTATTCAAATAATCTATGTTTTAGTTACTTAATTGTTAAGTAATTCCATTAAGATTGTTAATGATATTTCTGTATAAAGAATTTGCCTTATTCCTGTTTTAATACTGATTTATCACTTTATTTACTTGTTTGTTAATTAAGAATTCACCTTATTACCTGTATCTCTGCTCCCATTCGCCAGATAGTGTCTGAATATGCAAATAAAAAGAACACTGGAATTCTGGGAACAACTCAAGAACACGAGACTCTGAAAAGCAGGGAACCAAAGTAAAATCCAGGACTGTAGTCGCACTTTAGACTAGTGCAAGAGGTACAGGGGTCCACCAAAGCAGCTTTATTTAGTCGCTGTGACCTGAGAAGGAGTCCCCCATCTCTGGATGACCGCGATCAGCGAAGCGAAACAGACTCCCTGGCAAAGGGAAAAAGCCCACGAGGGGTGTGGGAGTCCCCAGCTTTGCTGTGAAGTGAAGCTGTGTGTACCTCCTCCTCTGTTTCCAAGGGAGCAGCAAGCTCTCTCCCAAGGCCAAGCTTGATAATAAAGAAACATACAAAAGAGCAAGTCTCTGACTCTCTCTTTTTTTCCAGAAAAATTTTTGGGGGCTCGTCCACAGGTTCTGGCCACACCTGAAGAGGGACCGAAGACAGGACGGCCACTCGCCCTTCGGACCCCCAGGACAGCTGGCCAAGCGGGATCAGCCTGGGACCGGCAACGAGGAGGAGTGCCGGAGGGTGAGCATTCCGGCGGTGGGTAAAGGAGACGTGCGAGTTGGAGTGTGAGTGAGGTGGAGGCCGGCAGCTCGGACCCCTGGAACTGAGTGTGGACCCCTCGGTACCATGGTTTTGGATCCCTGCGAGGGGGCCGGCCAGGAAAAGGGGGAAGCGAAAGAAACTAGTGAGTGAGGCGTCTCCTTAGGGGCAGAAAGACCCCCCCTGGGCGTGCAGGGGAAAATAGAGTGTGAGTGGCACACATTGGGGGCAGGTGTCCCCCCCTTAAAGGCTAGAGTAGCCTAGGAGGGTCTAGAGTCCCTGGAGGGGCGGGAAAGCCGTACCAGGGTGACGGGGTGTCCCCAGACACTGCTGGTGCTGAGAGCTCACGAGAGTCCCTGCTTCCCAGGACTGAGCCAGACGCACCGGAGAGGGTGTGCTGCCACGGTCTCAGGGAGGAGGCCGTAAACCCACAGCCCGAGGACACCGGGGTGGGGAGTCAGCTTGGAGGCAAGGCGGGAATCCTGCATACACGCACTCATCCCTCTTACCGAGGCTGCTTCGCTGGGGAGAAGTAGTCAAGCCAGTCCTGGTGGAAGGCAAAGGGGTCGGGCCCTGCTCGGGTTGATCCTTGGAAACAAGGAAGGGATTCCCCCCCAGGTAACCCGTGTGGAGTCTTGACCTCTTACCTCCATTTCAAAAAGTGAAGAGGGGAGCGGTACTGGTGACAGGGCAGTCTAGTCCGGGGTTCGGACTGAAGGTGTCTGGCCCGGCGGGGGCTAAGGCGCGGGAAGGCCCTGAGGCCCGGAAGGGGATGCCAGTACCAGGGACCCTGTCGTGCGCCGCAAAGCGTGTCCCGAGTCTCCGGGGTGAGGCAAGGCGCAGGGGTACACAGGAGGTGAGGTCATTAGGACCCACCTAAAAGGGGTCAGAAGAGAGTCTGAGCCCCTGGTGTAAGTAAAGTGTGAGTGTCCAAGAAAGTGAAGAAGGCTGGAGAAAGTGAGTGGAAAGAGAGAGTTTGTTCCCTAAATGAAAGCAAAAGTGTAGGAAAGAGTAGAAAAGCATAAAGTTTAGAAGTTTTATGTTGAAGTGTTCAAGAATTAAGTCAGGAGATTTGAAGTAGAGAAAAGCCGAAGAATTTTTTTTTGCTTAAAAAAACCTGTGTTGCCAGTCAGTAGAGGGCACCTTTGAACTTTTTTCAGTTTAAAGAAAATGGGACAATGTACTAGTAAGAAGAAGAAATCCCAAAAGGAAAATAACAAAGTGAAGAGTATTCCACCTGGTAGTACTTTAGAACAACTTTTAGCTAAATGGGGTTCTTTAGAGGACATGAAAGGACTAGATCAGGTTAAAATGGTGTTTTATTGCACAGAAGTCTGGCCAAAATTAAAATTACCAGGAGAGTGGCCATGGTTTGGAACACATGATGAGTGGATGTGCTATCCGTTAAATCAGTACTTAAGAACTCAGGAAGATCCAGACATAAATTAGTTAGCCTATGCTGCTTGTTAGCAAAAGAGAGCCACGAGTAGAGAGAATATAAAAGTCTGCAAATTAAAAGAAAAAGAAAAGTGTGAAAGAAAGGAACAGAAAGAAGAAAGAAAAGAGACTAATCAAAGATGGGACCCTCTAGACCATTTACCCCCTCCAATTTACCCAGAAGTGCCCCAAGTCCCTCAAATTCCTGTCCCAGTTCCCCTACTAACTTCCCCGAGTCAAACTCAAACTCCTTCAGAACCCTCTCCTCCTCTTCCCCCAGTGGTTCCATCATCACCCCTCCTTAACACCTCTCCTCCCCAGTCCTTAGTGCCTTCTCCCTCTACTCTCCCAACAGCCCTTCTGCCACCTCCTTCCAACAGTCAAGGTTCTTTAGCCCCAGTTATAACCCCTTCAGTTTCCCAAAACACAACCTCTTCCCTAGTTCCCCTTCCTCCCACAGTACCATCCTCTGTTTCTCCCCCTCCAGATTTTGCGAGTTAACCAAAACTGCTACAGAGTCCCCTGCCACCCCCTAATTGGGAGTTAACCAAAACCCCTACAGACTCCCGTGAGTCATCCCGTTCTCCTGGAAATCCCCAGGAATTCCTAACCCTGACAGTGTTATCAGTTAATAATGTAAGTGAAGGACCCTATTGTAACACCAGGTCAAAAGCCTTAAAGCCAGAAAGACTTTTTCCCCTCAGGCAAGTGCCTTCGAGAGGAGTGATTAAAAGAGTAAAATTTGTAAATGTCCCATTAACAGCCTCTGAAGTAAGAGGATTTAAGAAAGAGCTAGGAAATTTAGTTGAAGATCCCATAGGTATTGCCACACAGGTAGACCAATTCCTTGGACCCAATGTTTATACATGGGGAGAGTTAAATTCTATATTAAACATCTTGTTCTCCCCTGAGGAAATATGAATGATTAGAACAGCAAGTATCAGAATCTGGGAAAGGGAAAATAGGTTGGGGCCACCTGGAGATCATAAATTACCCATAGCTGACCCAGGGTGGGACCCAAATCGAGAAGAAGAAAGACAAAATATGAGAGACTATAGGTCCTTGATAGTAAGAGGCATAAGAGAATCTGTCCCCAGAGGGAATAATACTAAATTAGCTTTTGATGGGTCCCAAGAAAAAGATGAGATAAATACAGATAACCTAGAACTAACAACATCAAAAAAGCATAAATCCAGCCCAATTTCTCTCTAGTAAGCCCACTGAAAAAATAAAACACCATTGCCTAAAACTCATTAATATGCAGACAAAAGTGAGAGAAGATTTAGAAGACACACCCCTTCCATACGGGAGAGTATTGTTCACAGATGGGTCATCCTAAGTGGTGGAAGGGAAAAGAACATCCGGATACTCTGTGACTGAGGGAGAGAAAATGAAAGTCTTAGAAAAGGGAAAGTTACCAAGTAATTGGTCAGCGCAGTGCTGTGAAATATATGCACTAAAGAGAGGGCTAGACTTACTTAAAGATGACCGAGGGACCATTTACACAGACTCTAGATATGCCTTTGGTATCGTGCACACATTTGGGAAAATTTGGGAAGGACGGGGATATTTAAATTCAAAAGGGAAAAACTTAATACACACAGAATTAATAAAGTCAGTGTTAAAATCTTTACAAAAACCAGTAGAAATTGCAGTAGTTCACATAAAAGGACATCAAAAGGGAGATACGCCCGAGATAAGGGGAAACCAGTTAGCTGATAAAACAGCCAGAGAAACAGCTTTAGAACCAGGAGAACCAGTAAAAATCCTCAAATTGGAGAAAATACCAAGAAAAGAAGAAGAAGGGATAGAGCAGGTGTTTAGTAAAAAAGAGCAGAAAGCAATAAAAGAATTAGGATTACACCAGGGGGAACACGGAGTGTGGTTAACAGATGACAGACGGAAATTCTTAAATAAAGCCCTAGCCTGAAAAATACTTACAGAAACACATAATTTAACCCACTGGGGAACCCAGGGGTTATGTAACCATTTCCTAAGGGAAAACCTATGTATTGGAGTACATTAATTAGCAAAAGCAGCTACTCAGGGATGTATAATATGTCAGAAAATAAATCAAAAAGTTAAGAGAAAAACTGAGCCTGGAGGGAGGGAGTTAGCCTTAAGGCCCTTCCAGAATGTGCAAATTGATTTTACTGAGATGCCCCCTGTTCAAGGTTAAAAACACTTGCTAGTGATCATAGATCACCTTACCCACTGGGTAGAGGCATTGCCTACAAAAAAGGGAACAGCAGAAGTAGTGTAATAAATATGATAGACCAAATCAGTAAATCAAAATTTAGAATTTTATTTTGAGACAATAACAAAATAACAGTCTCCAATAGCCACAATTAAAAAGGACAGCATTGATCCCCAGGGCTTCGGCGCTGGGTGAACACGGTAACACACTCTGTCAGTATGTCACCCCCTCAGTTCACATTTCTGGTCTGAGGCTGCCGATTTTTATACACTGGTTCACTGAGAGAAAATCGGGACCCCAAGACTCCCCCTTCCAAGGCAGCTTCATTAGATATTCATGTTCAGGTTCTGGTGTGGTTGAATGGATTTGCGCTGGAGAGCAATGCCATGACTGCTGTGTCCAGGTGCCGAGTAGAGATGTTAATGTCGGGAGGAGACGGATAAGATATCGATCTGATGTAATCATTCGGTTCTCCAGGTTCTCCATCTCCCTTTTCCGTTGTTTTTGTTCTCCTCTAATGATTCCCGGCAGAAGTTTTCTCATGTCCCTTTTCATGTAATTCTTAGCATAGTTTTCTCATGTCCTTCCCCTGCAGTCTCTGGCAAAAGAATTCCTTGTGCCCCCCTCCATGCTATTTCAGTCCCAGTTAACCCGTTGTATACTTGATTAGAAATAAAACTTACATTTACAGAGAATGAATTACATATTATAACATTTAACACGAATTAACTTTAGGACATATATCACAATCCCCCCCCTTCTATCTTAACCTATTTAATTCGTGTTTCGGTTATAGTCTTTTTTTTTTCTTTTCATGATAAAAAAGCCTCTTAACCAACTGTTTTAACAACCTTGTACATTATTCTTGCTGCATTCCTTCCTCTGATTCACCCCAATAAGTTTTCTCCACATTCCCTTCCTGTACTTGAGCTTTGAACCTTGCAAGTACTTCAGCGGCTCTGCTCTTTTTCTCATTTAGCTTCATGATTTTTGGTACTGCATTATTTTTATTCAGTCCCCCTGAAGCCAATTCAGGATCCATGGGTAGTGACGCGATTTGCATCCCTTGGACAACTGTGTGAATCAATCTGATAAAATAAGGTATCAAACATGGTAAGAAAATTAACCCAGCCACCGAGCACAAAATGAAAAATCCCAGTTTCTTCCACCAATCTCCTGCCCCAAACAATTGGTCCCACCAGGAAGCCTGAAGTATTGAGTTCCATTTCTGAACTGGCACATGAGCCACTTTCTTAATTTAGGCTGCCAAACCTCTAATTGTTTCCCCATAGTCATTAATTTCTATGCAGCATTCAGATTCATTGAATTTTCCACACACACCTCCTTCCTCTGCTAACAGATAGTCCAGGGCAATTCTATTCTGGTACACAAAAGCCCTCATCTGCGAATGCTGTTGAGCTAAGAGTTCCAATGAATCTGAGGTGTGATTAGAGACTATTTCTACCACAGCCTGCAGCCGGATCAGTCGGTTTAGTAAATAGACCGGAGTCTGATAACCCCAACTCCCATCCTGGGCCCAGGTGGCGGGGCCATAGTATTCTATTATGCGTTCTGCAGGCCACTCCTTATTCCCCCATTTCTGCTTCCCCCCTGCCTGCGGGAGTTCCCTTTTTGTTTCTCGTCTTTTTCAACTGAGAGTCTCATATAATGGAGCCCCTAGCAGGTTACTGCCTGATCTGGGTAACGTGAAAAAGGAGGGCCTAATCATCCCCAGGGTACAGGATCCTTTCCATTTCCGGGGTAGTTCGCTATAAGCCTTTTTCCCACAAATCCAGTAAATTCCTCTCGGGGCTTTCCACTTAGTGTCTGCATTTTCTGGTCTTTCCCAAAACTCCTTTAAGTCTGTTAAGGAACGGTAGGGGTTAGCACTAGTTAATTTATGCCAACACAGTTCAATTTTACTTACCCAGTTACACCCTTTTTCTTTTTCCTTGCTCCAGTACCCATTTGGTGGTTCAGGCTGCCACACCTTAGTTTTGTTATTCGAGTTTACTGTTAATGTGGATAGGCATGGGGTGTAGCCCACTAACTCTGTGTATGTGCTTCCTTCTCTGCTAATGCAAGTTGTCCCTATTATTCTCTCATCTAAGGTCCACCCCTCGGGTCGGGACATTGTTTTTAGGATTTTGCTGTCTCATTTTAGGAGTTGTTCAGGTGCCAAACTTTCCCCCTTCCAGGGCCATCGTTCAGCTGACTTCAGTCCCCCACAAATCCAACAGTTAGACAGTCCTAATTCAGTGGCAATCTCCTGCACCAGATCCACAAAGAGGTTTCTGCTAGCAGCAGGCAAGCTCCAATCACTAGATTGTTTCTCTAATTGTTCATATTGCTCACTAAGTGACCTCATTCTCTCTTGCTCCATGTTTTTCCTTTTTGTCTCTAATTTCTGCCTCTTTAGTTCCTGGGCTACCTTTTGTATCTTGTTTTCTGGGTCCATTCCTTCCTCATCCTTAGAGAAACAGAAGATCTTGTCTAATTGTAAGCAGACCCTTTCATTGTTTTCGCGTAACAGATCTAGGATGATGGGTCCGCTGTTCAAAGAAGCTGCTTGGAATTTTTCATTCTGTCCTACCCAATATGTTTTCCCATTGAGGGTGCACATTTCTAATTTATTTTTATTGTAGCACAATTTGTTTACCCGTAAATATGCTATGAAGGTAGACTCTCTTTTACCCCCAATCCTCACAGTTTTATTACAGTTTCTGCATATAGGGATTATGGGCAGGTTACTTTTTCTAGACATTGCCATCAGGTTATAGTATATAGTTTTTTCTTTCTTTTTGTTCATTTGGAACCCACTATCATTGTGTTTGCAATTTTCCCCCCTTGGCATCTCTGGACAGTCAAAACGTACCCTGAGTTCTCTATTCTGGCCCCAGGTAGGCTCTAGCTGAGTCTCCTGTGGGTCTGTTTCTTTCCCCATTCCTTCTTTAGGGTTGGGGAGGCCACTCATGAGGTACTTGGCTAGACTCAGGATCACCAGGGTTACCCATAGGTGTATCCCTCTGCCTTTGCCTCTGCCCACCGGGTTGCCACCGGCGGCAGGGTAAATCATCTTCTCGGCAGCAGGGATATTCTTCCGGGTCCCCGTGGTGCTCTTTTGAGCATACCGCCTTTTGTACTGTTCCCACCTGGCCAATTTTATCTGATCAGCTATGCAGGGTACTTTTACTGTCCTCCTACACTCAATCACTAGTGGTTCCACCTTTTTATTCAATTTTCCCCTTATCTCGTTTGTGAAGAAATGGAACCACTCTAAAGAATCCAATTCAAAAATGCCCGCTACGGTGGCAATGTGTAGAAAAAGGTCTGTGAGCTTTCTTTCTTCCTCTAAGCAATTCTCACACAGAACCCAAGGCTTTGCTCCCCAGTCACAATGAGCCACCTAAATTTGTTTACAATACCTGCACTTAAAATGAACAAAAGGATAGCAGGGACACCCTGCTTGGTTACAGCTTATCCAGTAAGTGCTGGTCATTGAGTCTGTTGGTGAATCCTCAGTTTTAAATCTCCTGGAGCTGAGGTGACTTTCCACTGCAGGGAGCTGCCTCATGGTTCAATTCTTTTCACCTGAGAAGAGTGTGTCCAGCCTTTTTCTGCTGTTCTCACGGCCGTGTCAGTGGTGAGGAGGACGAGGAAGGGTCCCTCCCAATGTGGAGTCAGCAGTGTTTCCTTCCACATCTTGATCAGCACCTTGTCCCCTGGTTGGATTTTGTGAATGGCAAATCCCAAGGGTGTACTCTGTGCTACTAATCCGCGTTTTCGGAGTTCCTGTAAACTTTTATTAATTGAGACAAGATAAGACTGGATCTGGCAGTCCTCCACTCGAGGGTGTCCCACTGGCATTCCATGTTCATATGGCATTCCATATAGCATTTCATATGGCATTCCATATAGCATTTCAAAAGGAGACAGCCTAGATCCTGAGTGGGGTTGTGTCCTGATATTTAGGTGTGCCAAGGGAAGGCATTTCACCCATGACATCTTAGTATCTATCATAAGTTTTGATATCTGTGCTTTCAATGTTTAATTCATTCGTTCCACCTGTCCCGAACTCTGGGGATGCCAGGGTGTGTGATATTCCCATCTGATTCTGAGGGCATCAGCCAGATGCTTTATAATTTTGGAGGTGAAGTGTGTTCCCTGGTCTGAATCAATGGAGTCTGGGATCCCATATCTAGGTATTACTTCTTCTAATAACTTCTTCACTACTGCTTGGGCAGTTGCCCAAGGACTTGGGAATGCCTCCACCCAGTGAGTTAGTTGGTCCACTATTACTAACAAATACTTATGCCTCCCAATTTTAGATAATTCGGTGAAGTCCACCTGAATCCTCCCAAAGGGGCGGTACGCTAAGGGACGTCCCGCCCGTGTGACTTGCCTGATTCTAGACTTATTAATCCTTTGGCATATCATGCATCCTTGGACCTCTTGTTTTGCTAATTCAAAGATACCTTTACACCCAAAATATTTTAGGAATTGTTCAGCTAATGCTTGGGGTCCCCAGTGGGTTTGCGAATGCAATCTCCTTAGTATTTTCCGGGCATAAGCCTGGGGGATTAATTCTCGACCATCAGGTAGCTTCCACTTCCCTTCTTCTAATGTTCCCCCTATCTTTTTGAACTCCTCAACCTCCTTTTCAGTGGGACAAGGGGGAAATTCCTGGGGGTCACTCCTGGGGTTGTCAGGGATGCTAAGTGTGAGAAGGGCTGCCCTTCTTGCTTCCTGATCAGCCAAGTTGTTTCCCCTAGTTCTAAACTGCAGTCCTGCTTGATGCCCCTTTTCATATACAACAGCAATAGACTTTGGTTCCCTTATAGCTTCCAAGATCTGTTTTATCAAGTCTTCATGTACTAAACTTTTTCCTCTAGTGTTTATTAATCCTCTCTCTTCCCAGATCTTTCCAAAGCTGTGTCCCACCCCAAAGGCATATTTTGAATCAGTGAAAATGGTCCCTAATTTTCCTTTTAGTTCCCTCAGAGCCTGCAAGACTGCATATAACTCGCATGCCTGGGCTGACCAGGATGCACCTAAAGGACCTGATTTAATTACCTCTCCTGTCTTCCCATTTATGATGGCATAACCTGACTTCCTTTTCCCTTCTATAACTCTGGCTGGGCCATCCACAAACCATTTTTCTCCCTCCTCCAATTCCTCATCCTCCCGATCTGCTCTTACCTTTGTTTGCAATTCTATTGAGTCAGAGCAATTATGGGTGGGGCCTCCTGATGCTTCCCCGAAAAGGAACTCTGCTGGATTGTTAGCCTTTGCTGTTCTTAACTCTGATTCAGGGGCATGAATTAGAATGGCTTCGTATTTCAGAAGCCTTGCATCTGTAAGCCATTTTTCTGCCTTCTGCTGTAAAATAGTCCTCCCATCATGGGGGGTATAAATTATCATGGGGGGCCCCAAAGGTAATCTTTTTAGCTTCCTCCACTAATAGGGCAGCTGCCACTATGGCTTGTAAACATGTGGGCCATCCCCTGCTTACTGGATCTAGTAATTTTGAGAGGTAACCTACAGGTTTTTTATCCCCAGCCCAATCTTGGGTTAGGACCCCATGAGCTGTGTGATTGCTTATGTCGATGAACAATTGGAACTTTTTGTTCACGTCAGGGAGGCTCAGGACAGGAGCTGCTATCAGAGCTTCTTTTAATTGCTCCAGCTCCCTTTCATCCTCTTCAGTCCATTTTACCTTTTCTGTGGTTAGTTTTCCATATAGGAATTTTACCTTCTCACTGTATCCCTCTATCCATTGTCTGCAATACCCCAAAAGCCCCAGCAGCTGTCTCACTTGCCTTTTGTTCCTCGAGGGAGGCAGTTCTATGATTCCGGCCACCTTCTCTGGGTCTATCTTCTTCTTTCCCTTGGTAATCCAATGTCCTAAGTATTTTACCTCGGGTTCTGTAAACTGTAGTTTTTACTTTGATACTTTCAAGCCTCTTTCTCCTAGAAAGTTCAATATCTCAATGGTACATTTTCTTGCCTTTTCCTCCTTTTCTCCTGCAATTAGCAAATCATCTACATACTGCAGGATTTTTGTCCCTTCCCCAGGGGAAAATTGACTTAATAATTGTTCTAAGGCTTGCCCAAATAAATTTGGAGGATCTACAAATCCTTGAGGCAGGGAGGCCCATCTCAGCTGTTGCTTACGATTTGTTTCAGGGTCTTCCCATTGAAAAGCAAAAAAATCACGACTTTCTTCCACTAGAGGGCAGGTCCAAAATTCATCCTTTAAATCTATTACACTATACCATACAACCCCCGGGGAGACTCTGTTTAGAAGAGTGTATGGATTTGCAACCACGGGGAACCAAGTTTTTGTTCTCTCATTCACTGCCCTTAAATCCTGCAACAACCTATACCTCCCGTCTGTCTTCCTTATAGCTATATATTGGGGTATTATGTCAGGACATACATGGTTCCAAAATTACGTTGTTTATTAGGTCGTCTATTATAGGTTTCAATCCCCGTCTCCCTTCTAGGGGGATAGGATACTGTTTCACCCTTATGGGGTCCTCAGGTCTCTCGATTTCAATTGAAATGGGATCCATGTCCAGCCTCTCTGCTTCCCTCCCCATATGCCATACTTCTGGGTTAATTTCTTTCTCATGCTCACAAGTTAGTTTATATATGCTAACCACTATCCGGGAGTCCCTCACAATCAAACTAATGCCCAATGCAACCATCAAATCCCTGCCCAACAAATTATAATCAGCTTCTTCCACTAACAACATATCCCCTAAGGCGACCTTATTTTCACATTCAATCTCCACATTTTTTACTATGGGAACCCTAAAAGGTTCCCCCTTTGCCCCTATGACCACCATAAATTCTTTGCTCACTTGGCACCCTGGGGGCACCTGTTTAAAAGTACTTTTTTTCGGCTCCAGAGTCCACTAGAAAATCCATCTCTGTCCCCTTGGGTCCTATCTTAAGGGTTATCACAGGCTCTCTTGATGTTAAGGACCCCAAAATAAAGAGCCCTCAATGTCCCTAATCTTCCTGAAATATCTTCTCATCCCTCATTCTTTTCTTGCAGTCCCTTTTTAGGTGTCCTTTTTTCTTACAATAAAAACATTCTGGTCCCTCCTCTTGGTTAACAGGGGTCCTTTTTTGCGGACGGACTGGCCTTTTCCAGGGCCCCCTTTTTAATGCTTTCCCCGGGTTCTGGGGACGTTCCTGTTTTTGGGCTTCCCTCACAGCCGCCACCAATACCTTAGCTTGTATCTTCTGTTTTTCCTCGTCTCTCCTCATATATACTTTCTGGGCTTCCCTTAGTAATTCTGCAATCCCTTCTCCTGCCACCCCTCGATTTTCTCCAATTTCTTCCATATGTCATCCCATGATTTCGCCACAAATTGGGTCTTTAACAATACTTCTCCCACTGGAGAGTCAGGGTCCGTCCCAGAGTATACTTGGAGGCTTTTCCTTAATCTCTCTAACCACTCCATAGGGGTTTCCTCCTTCCCCTCAGGTTCTGTCCCCTGGGTACCGCCTCCCTAATGCCTTGGATTATTATGTTCCTCATATCAATCATATTCCTTCTACCTTCTTCGGTTTGGGCGTTCCACTGAGGATCCTGTCTTGGCCATTTCTTGGGGTGCTTTGGGGGTTCCGGCGCTCCCACTCCCTCATTCCCACTTGCCTTATAATTTCCCTTTCCTCAGTGTTGAACAAAGACCTTAAAATCGCGGTGAGATCCTCATATGAGTAAATACTCATTCCCAGGAATTCATCCAACCTCTCAGATACTCCTAAGGGGTCATCCATAAGCTTTCCCATTTCTTTCTTAAAAGCCCTTACATCGCTGGTATTAATCAGTACGTTTATGTACCCGATAATTCCTGGGGCTGTGGGCACCTCGTTTAAAGGGAAGAGGTTAGCTTTTTCGCCCTCGCCCTCACTTTACACTTCATTCAATCTTTTTAACTGTCTCCTGGTCCTCCTAGCGGGTGGAGTATGTTTAGCTTCTGATGGAACCTGTGGAGCCAGGGCTGCAGGGCTGAGGAACGGAGCCAAATCTAGTTCGAGTGGCTGGGTATCGAGGAGCAGGTTCGGGGTCTGGGGAACCTGGGTCACCCCCCAAGACGGTTGGGGAGCCGGCGTGGGTTTTAGTGGGGGAGGGAGCCCGACCGGTGGGAACGGAGCCACTGCCTGTGAGGGCGGTGACTCCAGGGGAGGGGCTGATGGAAGCTGCGAGTGGGCGGGGGTCCCTTGCCCCAAGGGATACCCCGGTCCTGAGGGTTCCCGTGGGTTTCCCTGGTTTGGAAGAGGAGGGGTTGAGGGCAAGAGGTAGGATGGAAGAAGGTTATCTGAAGGTTCCCATTTATCACCCGATGTATTCGCTGGATCCCTTAATTTTACTGGTAAAAGTCTAGCATCGATCCTTTCCCAGACCCGTGCATACTCATATTCTTCTTTGCTCCCCCCTTCCTTCACATAATTCACTAGAGCAGTGCAAATCCATTCCTCAAATGTCCCAAAAACAGGCCATATTAAGTGGTCCTGTACTTCAACTTCTCCCCACACCTCCATACAGTAATGAATCATTTGTTTCTTTGACCTCCTTTTCCTTATAGGGCATTCTTCCCAATGCTCTAACATCCATCCCAAAGGACTTTCAATTGGGATTTCAGGGATACCTTTAACGGTTCCCTTCTTGGACTTTCCTGTGACTTTTTCCTTGGTTTTACTTTTCCTTTGTCCCATAATGTAGGTTCACCAGTTATTGGCCCTTTAAGGGTGATCGATCCCTCTTGGGGTTTTCCTGGTGATTGTGAGCTCTCTTTCCCCTGTTTTACTCTCTCCCCTGGACCATTCCTGGTCCTAGGCTGAAAGGTTTACCAGTCCCGGAACTCCTTTAAGGACGTACCCTTCCCTTTCAGCCTTCCTGTGACTGATCCCCCCTCTGAAACTGTGAGTTTCTGGGCTTGATGTGTGAGGTGCATTTTACCCCCGAAGCTTTCGCTTCCCGCGCAACCGACCACACCCCTCGCGGGGAAGTGGAACTGTGGTTTTGGGGTCCCCACTTGCTTCGTGATAAAATCATGCCTCACTCACACACTCGGTCACTCCCACTCAACCACGCAATACTTACGATGCTTTTCCTGCGTGGATTCTTCATGCACGTAGATTTTTATGAGCTGTGTTCTTCTTCGCCGCAGCTCCAGAGGTCCTGTACCCCAGACCTCCCCAAGTTCCCCAAGAGCTCTGACCTCGCTTAAATCCCTTTTAAGTGTGGCTTTTTGTTTAAGTTCGTCGTGTGGCTGATAGGTTCCACAAGGCCTCCCAGCTCTGCCAGGCTGATGAATTCAGCAGGGCGCCTCCTGGTCAGAGACAGGGGTCCAAGGGTCCCAGTATCACACCATCACGTCAGGGTCACCAGATTGTAATAAATACGATAGACCAAATTCAGTAAATCAAAATTTAGAATTTCATCGTGAGACAAAATAACAGTCTCCGATAGCCACAATTAAAAAGGACAGCGTCGAACCCCGGGGCTTCAGCTGTGTGAACACGGTAACACACTCTGTCAGTATGTCACCCCCTCAGTTCACATTTCTGGTCTGAGGCTACCGATTTTTATACACTGGTTCACTGAGAGAAAATCGGGACCCCAAGACTCCCCCTTCTAAGGCAGCTTCATTAGATATTCCTGTTCGGGTTCTGGTGTGGTTGAATGGATTTGCGCTGGAGAACAATGCCATGACTGCTGTGTCCAGGTGCTGTGTAGAGATGTTAATGTCAGGAGGAGACGGATAAGATATCGATCTGATGTAATCATTCGGTTCTCCATGTTCTCCATCTCCCTTTCCCGTTATTTTTGTTCTCCTCTAATGATTCCTGGCAGAAGTTTTCTCGTGTCCCTTTTCGTGTAATTCTTAGCATAGTTTTCTCATGTCCCTCCCATGCCATCTCTAGCAAAAGAATTCCTTGTGCCCCCCTCCGTGTTATTTCAGTCCCAGTTAACCAGTTGTATACTTGATTAGAAATAAAACTTACATTTACAGAGAATGAATTACATATTATAACATTTAACACGAATTAACTTTAGGACATATATCACAAGTAGTAACAAAAATCATATTAGAAGATATCCTCCCTCGGTATGGGTTGATAAATAATATTGATTCAGATAGAGGGCCACATTTCACAGCACAAATTCTATAACAGGTAACACACTTGGGGATAAAATGGAGGTTACACACCCCATGGCATCCCCAAAGCTCAGGCAGAGTAGAAAGGATGAACAAGATCATTAAAAATGTACTGACTAAACTAATAGCAGAAACTCAACTAAATTGGCTTAAATGCTTACCCCTAGCATTGTCATGAATCAGAACACAGCCACGAGCAGATATAGGAGTGTCACCATATGAAATGTTATTTGAGCTTCCCTTTTTGTTATCTCATTATAGTTCTAAAGACTACCTGGAAGGGGAGGAAATCACTAGAAAATATCTAAAAACCATTGGAAAAACCCTAGAAAATCTCAAAAAGAAAGGCTATCTACCTCAAACTTCCCCTTTAGATGCAAATGTGCATAATATCAATCCTGGAGATTGGGTATTGATCAAAACGTGCCCTAATACTCCGCTGATCCCAAAGTTTTGAAGGTCCCTACCAAGTACTGTTAACAACCCACACAGCAGTGTGCACTAAAGAAAAAGGATGGACCCACATCACAAGAGTTAAAGAGCCAGCACCCCCTCCTGGAGAGAACCTGAGTTCAGTATCCTCACCGGATGAAACTGAGTGGACAGTAACACCACTCCCTTCCTCTCCCCAGACCCTTCCTTCCCTTCGGTGCCGCCCCCGGCACTGCCCTCTCCTCTGACTCCACCCTGTGTGACCCAAGCCTCCAGCCCCTCCCTGCCCCTGGTTCCCAGGGTTTCCCCACCTACAGTCCCAGTTCCCACACCCCGGGGGGGCGGGGGAGCCGGAACCCGGAGCAGGCTCTTTCCTTTTGCTGTCAGCGGTTGTCTGGTCTTATAAAGAAACACCACACAAATTTCAAAAACACTAAAAAGGATATATGTAACGGCAATTTAATCAAGTTGACTGACTAGAGAAAATTGCAATTACAGAGAATTCATCGGAATTGTCTACATTTGGTCACAGTTGCAACCTTGGCTGACATCAAGGCAAATTTTAGCTTTGGACTACAATAGGAGAAACTTACTAGCTGCTTCCAAATTTGGTACTGATCTTCAGTTATCCCTGAGGAAACCCATCTGTCCTTCCCTGACCTCTAGCTTACATGAAGTCTGACAGAACTTAAGGTTTTCAGCAATGTCGTTTGGTGACAACAAGAAGACCTGGTAAAGTTGAACCAGCATAACGGTGACATCAGAATCCTGCTGCTTTCTCTCAGCACAGATACTGATTTCAGAAACTTCCTACCATTTTACCTGGAAAAAACACTGAGTACAAACCATAGATACGACATTGGAAGACCTTTTACCTATGCTGGGCTTGTTACTTCGTTACCAAGCAGCTTCGGCTGACTATTCAGCAAGTGTCTGACCCATTCCAAAGATAAAAAGAACCAAGATTTTGCCATGCTATTCAAGAGCGTACCGTAATACATTTGAAAGAACATGATGGTATTTTTGTAATACAGAACATACTTCCTCCAAAACCAAGTATTCCTTGCATGTAGCATGGTACAGTAACATCTCTGGCAGCAGTAAGGGACATGCCTTTGAAAGCAGTGACCTTCTTTCAAGTGGAAATGACATTGGAAATAATGAAGTAAAAAATCAGTGTTTTAAAAAACTTCAATATTCTCTTGAAAGCAGAAAAAAACTTCAAATACAGAAATGCTGTGTCTCAAAAGTTTTCATGTCGAAGATTATGAAAATGCTATGCATCCATGAAAATAGCTGTGCAAGGTATTGCAAAAGATAGGATATTTGATACTTGAAAATCTTCGGACTTAAAGGTATTTACTTCCCTTCCTCATCAAATAATAGCATGAGTATATGCATAAACAGTAGAAAAGTGTCCATCAAATATCACACTTCGTGATGAATTCTCTGCAGCCATACCTGCAGATTATGAAAGATACGCATATTTTTAGCACAGTCTACTCAGTGATGGCAAGTACTTGGTCTGTTTTGCTACCCAAAATTCAAGAGTAGCAATTTATGGCAACTAGAAGGTCCATGAGAGTACTTTACACTCCCCTACTCAATGGTACATAAAGGCTGATGCACTCATGTAGAAGACTTTAAAACATCTCCCAAATATGACTATCATAATAGAGTAATAGTGGGCTATTTTCATAAGCTTTGGAGAAGAGGACAATATTTCCTTCTTAAAACCCCCCACTGCTGACAATCAGCATATCCAGGGCAAACTGCAGGGGCTATCTACCACCTTTAAAAACAACCTGCTTCCCCTGATTTTCATCAATACATGCCACTGTCTTCCCCAGTAAGAGAAATAAACCTCTACAGAAGTGAAAATGAGGAGGAAGTGGTTTATGTTGTGGTCCTGATAAACAGTGCTGCTATAGTTTCTCTGGCCTTCTTTTGTAACACATACTGAAGATTTCTGGTGAAGTTGTTTTCCCAGCATCTTTCAAATTTCCCAAAATACACATCTCCAATTTTATAATACAGTCTTGGGTTACAACCAATTTTGCTTCACTGTTAGAAGATCAATAGGATATAATGACGTATGCCTACTTCTGTGCAACATTATTCCCAAGGTTAGGTTTGCCTGCCTACATACTCAAACAAAACAGAAACTGGCTTGTAGAAAGATAAGACTGATCAGCAATAGAACTAAGATTGTATCATCACACAAACATTAATACAGTAGAAAAAGAAGAGAGGGAATACTCACCTGGGGTTGGGAAAAAGATCAGATGAAACCAGCTGTTTTCAATAGGTTTGTGAATTTAAAATTTATAGAAGTCTGCTGTATAACTGCATCTGAACAACGCCTTTATTTGAAAAATATACCCAGCACAGGGGCTTGATTAATGAAAACTACCTTTAGCTAAGATTTTACTGCTACAAGAAACTTGTTTTTACAAACTATATCGAAGAGACATACATACCACATAAGCTTATCTCTTATTTATCAAAAGTATCATGTCTTTTTCCAATTTCCAGCTAAACTCTTCATAGATAATTGTATGTTTTTGAGATAATTTATTATCATACTAAGACAGCACTCTGCATCAGTAATCTTAGAATAAAACAACACAGCAGGTTACCTACCAGGGTGAATTCTCATTTTCTTCAGTTTTGTAATTTATTTATTTATTTATAACTGATGACACAGCAATATAGTGTGGACTCCACACTCCTATTATTTTTGCCAAGTCAAAACTACTCTGGTGGTTAGTATAGCAGATCCTGTCTTGCCGTGATTTAAAAACAACTCTGGAATCAAGAAAACAGTTGGAACTCACATGACCACAGATCCATCATAAATAAAACAGCATAACCATTTTTAAAAAATCTTTCTAATTGATTGTAGGCATCTTTTAAGACACTGATTTTTGTTTCCTTTGTTTTAATTTAATTAGTTGAAGAGGAACTCTCAGTGTGATTTCAGTAGTCAAGGAAGAGTTAACCATCTTTACTGCCTAAATCCAGCCTCTACAAAGCTAAACTATTGTGTAAAAGTTAGTGACATCTGTTCAGAGGAACAGTTCAGTGTCCCCTGAGTTCCAAAACAGCTATTTGCTAAAAGATCTTATGTCATATACACGTTTCCTCCCACCACCCATTTACATAGATCTTCTGTGGCAATTTTACCAGTCATGAGGGCTTGTAGATATCACACTTTTCTTGAGTGGATCAAATCACTCTTTCCATGGGCATAAGAATCATGGTGGGGGGCGGGGGGTATTGCATTGCCTAAAACGTGGTCTTCCTCACGCTCACCCGGGCTAGCTCAGGCACCGTGGCGTGGAAAGGTACAGATAGTTGGCAGCGCCATCTAATCCGATCCTGTGGGGTCTTGGCTCCCACACGACCTCGGCAGCAGGCTCAGGTGGTGCAAGGCGATGGAGGCAGAGATAGAAAGGCGGACTCTGCTGAGCAGGTCACGAGAGTTTATTGGAGCCCCTGTGCGGGACCTCCTCACCTCCAGGTACCTGCCCAGGCAGAGCCCCCAGGCTGCTTGCCAACACCTTTTATTTGGGGGTGGAACAAGGAGAAGAGGCAGTGGGTGAGCAAATCAGGGATCACCAGGGAGGGGTCACCCTGGTGAGTGGTATTTTCATAAACCAAACATAAATTATAAGGAGGGACCCTCCTCTGGATCTGACCTATCACTCGACGCCCTTGGAAGAACTTTCTAGCTCAAGGGGAAGGCCCTGAGATGACAGGAGACCCCAGAGGAGCGGGGAGTGGGGGATTGACGTATAATGGTTGGAGGAGAGAAAACCAGGGAAAGACCATTGGGGGAAACAAACAGGGGTACGCAAGAGGAACCATAAATCAACAGAACGCACAAAAAAACCAAAACAAGTCTCACACCACTACAGGGGGGAGGTGGGGGTGGGGGGAAGAGAGAGTCCCCTTAAAATTGAATACCTCAGCACTTCAAAATTCTGTAGCCCTAAATTATATTTGAAAATTGTTAACTTCAACTGAGTGGATCCAGAATTTCAAGCTGCTTTCTTTAACTAATGGGTCCCTATACTGTTATGCCTTTGCATTTAGTGATTGTACTGGAAAATGTAGCCCAGAGGTTGTGGATTCTCTCTCATTGGAGATATTCAGAACCATCTGGACACAATCCCATACCATGTGCTTTGAGACAACCCTGCTTGAGCAGGAAGATTGAACCAGACGACTCCCTGTGGTCCATTCCAATCTGACCCATTCTGTGATCGGCAAAGTACTAACATAATGACAGCAGTCTGGGATAGCACCACTCAGGTACAAACAGCTGGTGAGGGGCAGCTAGTATCAATACCAGTTCTGTGTAATCAATTCACAGGTCAAGCAAAAATTTGCATGGGCCCTAGTACTTACTAAAACCAGTGTTTCTATAAACAAGTTAAAACTAGTAACAAGAGACTCAATGAACACAGAGTGACAGTGTAAGCATGCTTCACTGGTTCTAACATGGATGTGAAACAGCTTTAAACAATCAACCAGAAGTACTGAGGAAAGGCTCATCATCCACCTCTTAGAAGAATGAATAGCTGGTGACAGGGGAGTGCAAGTGTTGTTTTCTCAAAATCTGACTTTGTGTTGCTTATGTGTACATAAGGTGCAATCTCAGCACTGATACCTGTAGTACCATTGAGTGCCCCTGCTTCTTAAAACCTCAAGAAGAAAAGTATTCAACAGTGAAGGAAACAAAAACCACAACCGTATTGCTATGACAGACAGAAATGTCACACTGCCAACACTATCACCACAGCACTTACAGAGACTCATCTGTAACTTTGGGAAAAAATAAAGGATTTGTAATTCATGTTTATGTTTCTTTGTGTAGAACATGATTTGACTTTAAATACACAATTCTCAAGGCAGTTTATAATGATGATATTTAATTATAATACTGATACAGCAGTATTAAGTGTTTTATGCAAGGCTACATGACAATCCAGTTAAAAATTATAACAAACATTACATCTTCATTTCTGAAGTCCACTTATTCAATATTATTACTGATTTAACACCAACTGTATTTTTTCTGCTGTACAGCTTGGTATTTACAACTGCATGATAATCATTTTAAACTAAAGACACAAACCCTTTATGAACAGCATAGATTGCTATTTAGACAAGAGGTAACGAAATGCTACAGTTCAATGTCCAATCTTTATATTAAACAAATTAAACAGCAGTAACTTTTCAAGCTACTTTAGTTCCATTATTCCTCCAAGCTTTTCTGTAATTTTTTTTTTTACTTTTGTTGGCGCTTTGCTTCTCAGAAATTACAATTACAATCCAACACATATGCATGAGTAATTTCATGTTCAGGATTTGTTTTTAAAATCATTAATTAACGTAATCTAAAAGGAAAACTTTAGATGGCTGAAGACTACATTTTTTCAATATGATGCTGTTCAATTATCTATCATTAAAGGGATTTTTACAGGCTTCCCAGTGAGGTCATGGAGTGTCTCTGGCGACATTCAAGACCCACCAGAACAAGTTACTGTGTAGCCTGCTGTAGATGACCCTGCCTTGGCAGGGAGGTAGGATAGGATCATCCCCAGAGGTCCCTTCCAAGCTGAATGATTCTGTAAATTTTGAGGTGAGTGATTTTTGTGATTAAAATTGGAGGCTAGGAATTAAAAAAAAATAAAAAATCACACCAGGTCTCTTGGGTCCTATTAAGACTTCCTGAATGTGCCTGTTCAAGCTGCAAAAGATACAAGTCCTCAAGGTACTTCAGGATACCCAAATTTTCTAGGCTGTAAATAAATAAATGCCTCTAATATGTGACTGTGGGGATTTCAATCACAGAATCATAGAATGTTAAGGGTTGGCAACCGTTCTAACCCCCCCAGGACACCTCACAGTGTCCTCAACACCAGTTGCTCAAGGCCTTATCCAGCCTGGTTTTAAACATTGCCAGGGACGGGGGGCATCCACAGTTTCTCTGGCCAACTCTTTGCTCTCTCTCACCACTCTCACAGTAAAGCATGTCTTCCCAATATGTTATCTAATTTCCCCTCTTTCACTTTGTACCCGTGCCCTCGTGTCCTATCACTACAATTCCTAATGACGAGCTCCTCTCCGGCTTCCCCATAGGCCCCTGGACAGGACTGCTAATATTAAGAGGACTTTTAAGTACTCACCACGTACCTGCAACACTAAACCAACCTCACTCACCTTCACCATTCGGCATACACTACGTTTGGATACCATCTCAATTCCATCATTACCAACTTCCTCTTTTAGGCCTAAAAGCCCCTCCATAAATTGCCGGATACTCCCGACACAATACGCTTTCGTCTTTTGGCTTTCTCCACAAACTACACTGGGTTGGGCCTGTTTCCTTCCACTGTGATCCGCCAGACACCACCCACTCCCCCCGCCAGGGATACCCCGCTCGGCCCGGGACGGCCACACGGGCACGGCTCCCCGCCCAGGGAGGGCGATCACACGGGCACGGCTCCCCCCGCTCGGCCCCGGGCAGTCACACGGGCACGGCTCCCCGCCCAGGGAGGGCGATCACACGGGCACGGCTCCCCCCGCTCGGCCCCGGGAAGTCACACGGGCACGGCTCCCCCCGCTCGGCCCCGGGCAGTCACACCGGCAGGGCTCCCCGCCCAGGGAGGGCGGTCACACGGGCACGGCTCCCCCCGCTCGGCTCCGGGCGCTCAGACCGACACTGCTCCCCGCCCAGGGAGGGCGGTCACACAGGCACGGCTCTCCGCGGCTCGGCCCGGGGCGGTGCCGCACCTGCGGAGCCCGCGGTGCGCGGCAGGGGCGGGGCGGCGCAGGCGCGGGGCAGCGGCCGGAGTCGAGGTGAGGCGGGCGCAGGGCCGGGGTGGTGGGGTTGTTAGCGGCCCCTCTGCTTTGTGGGATAGGAGCGGGGCTGTCCCGCAGCTGCCTCCCCGCCGCATCCCCGAGGGGTTCAGACCAGACCCGGAAGGTTCGACGTGGGCCTGATCCGGGAGAGCAGAGGTGCCGCAGCCGCCGAGGTGGCAGCGGCGTCTCTTTGGGGGGGCAGTGATGCAAGCGAACCTCTGGTCAGCCCGTGGGTGCAAGGAATCAGTGGAGGTGGCTGGCGCGTGTCTTCCCTGAAAATCGTGAAGTCACGGTGTCGGATGGCCAAGTCAGATGGCCTTGGCTTCCCGGTTGCAGCTCGAGCGGGGCACCGGCTGCCTCTTGAGAAGGAGCCGGAGCGAAAGAGGTTTTACACTTCTCCTGTGAGGTAATAAATAAAAAACGAAAAAGAAGTTCCGATACAGAGCTCTGGCGTGTTAGAGCTGCGGTAGTGACGTGTGTGTTCCTGCTCCTGTGGGGTCCCGTGTAGGATTTCCTGCTGCTGACGTGTGAAGTACTGCAGGCAGAAAGGAGAGGAAGGTTGCCAGCTGCTCATGAGATGTTTTCCTGAATATGAGTGGGTTCTAGCTGTTACAGTTTTCTGTCATTGGTTCATTCACTTTGTTGGCAAACCTATTTTATTTCTAATCGTCCTGTGACTCTAGCATAACTTTTAGAGAAGATGGAACTTCCTGTTGTCTTCTGCAGCCTCAGAATGCGGAAGCTGTAGCGTTGGTGGAAACTGCTAAGGAAAATGCTCAGGAATTGTGTCCACACATGAAAAGAAGTTATCCATCATTACACTCTATAAAGTGCTGAGCACTTGTCTTGTATCATAACACTCTGTATGTGATGTGAGGGATATATTTATCATGTCAGTTTTCATACACAAGCTGTATGTTGTGCGGGTTCATCGTACTTTTGTAGTGAGTAAAGGGCATTTGAGGTCTGACTAATGATTGTAAAGCATACCACTTCGTTATGTGAAACATGCATATGTATAAATACATATATTTAAAAAACTTCCTTCCTGAATGAAGTGTACAGTGAAATCTCGGGTGAAGAGTTTGCCTCTTGAAAGTGTCGTTTGGAAAGAAAAAAAATTGTGGAAAGGCTTTGGTTGGAAGGGACCTTAAAGATGATGTAGTTCCAATGCCCCCTGCTCTGGGCAGGCATGCTGTCCCACTAAATCGAGTTGCTCAATGCTTCCTCCAGCCTGGCCTTGAGCATTTCTAGGGATTGGGCACCCACTTCTCTGGGCAATTTGTTCCCTGTGGATCACCACTATCCCAGTAAAGAATTTCTTCATAACTTCTAATCTAAATATTTCCAGTCTTTGTTTAAAACAAGTCCTATCACTACCTGCCCATGTAAAAAAAGATGAGGTAATTATGAAGGGTGCTCTAACTATTTTTTCCTACAAAAACTTTTTGTTTTTTAGGTCATGACAGCATTTCAGTTAGACAAGAGGGAGAAAACAGGCATGTCAGCTCTTTGTCCACCACCGTCTCCTGCAGTTGCTAAGACAGAGATCTCTTTGAATGGCGAGTCACCATTATTAGCTGCCACTTTTGCTTACTGGGACAATATTCTTGGCCCCCGAGTGCGGCATATCTGGGCTCCGAAGACAGAACAGGTACTTCTCAGTGATGGTGAAATAATTTTTCTTGCTAACCACACCCTGAATGGAGAAATACTTCGGAATGCAGAAAGTGGTGCAATAGATGTGAAGTTCTTTGTTTTGGCTGAAAAAAGAGTAATCATTGTGTCATTAATTTTTGATGGAAACTGGAATGGAGACAGAAGCACATATGGACTATCAATTATACTTCCTCAAAGTGAACTCGGTTTCTACCTGCCCCTTCACAGAGTGTGCGTGGATAGGTTAACACATATTATAAGGAAAGGAAGGATATGGATGCATAAGGTAAGTTTATTTGTTATTACTTAAAATAATTGTTAGATTTCTTTGTGCGGAAGCAAAAATTGAGATGCTGTGACACCTGTTATGGTGGAGTCCAGAGGCACAAACTCAGAAAAAGCTGATCTCTGTACAGTTTTGAAGGTTGAAGATTATCAGATTAGTATGTCAGCAAATTCAAGGCTGAGAGTTTTAGCCACAGGATTTTCCTTGTGATTTTATATAGACTCTACAAGACTGTATAGTTGAAAGAGGTTTCCTGTACAGCCTTTAATCTCTTTGAATTCCTATAAATTGTGGCTTTTATTGTATTAATTTGTGTATTTAAACTAGGTATAATTGTAAATTTACTGTGTTTGAAACCATTATTTTCCTTGTTGAGGTCCAGAAAAGAGAACTGATGCAATTAATCTTCTCATTGCTGTTACAGGTTTATTTTTGAAAAAGAGGGTGTTAACAAACAGTTTGTCAGGACTTAAACTGTGTAGAACTAAAGGAAGATCTATGAATATACGTCTGCTTTAGTCCAAATATTTCTACTCCTGGAACTCAAAAAGGAAAATATGCTAAATTTTTTCTTAAGCATTGGACCTCTGACCTTTGGGTAAATCATAGATATTTCCCTATTAAGTGAAATGTTTTATGTATTTTTCTTGAAACTAAATTACAGTCTAATGGTAAAAATTAATTTTTTGTCATCTTCATGGAGTCCAAGCTGTCTTAAAACAGTAAGAGTGCACATCAGCTGTAATGTATATGGTGATGCTCATTTGTCTGGTATTGTCTGTTCTGAGACCTGAGAACATGCTTTAAACTTACTCTTTGAGTGCACTTATCTGAACTAATTACAGAAATAACAAGCTGGTACTACTTCTGTGGTGGTGTTTCCTTTTTGTTGTATTGCCTGATGACAGCTGGTAGTGCTTTCTGAAACACTGGCTTTTCATACTTTCTGGGGTTTACTTTTCAGAGGAAATATAGTACATAAAGTTCTTCCTCAATATAGTAGAAACAGAAATATTTAATTCCTTATCTAGTCTTTTAAACCCTGCTAGATGTTGGTGGTTTTGATATAAGTGAGTGGTGTCTCATGTTCCTTACATTGCTTCTTTCGTTTAGTGTCCTCTGTACTGACTTCTAGTGTGAGTGCTCAAATAAGAATTATCCATCATTTTTAGGTATTATACATTTTCTCAGTTTTTAGATATTGCTCCATACCAGTATGTTTCCACAGTAGAAGTAACCTTCAAGCAGCATCGAGAATGACAAAAAGTTTTTTTCTTTGAGCAGGTAGGTCAGTTGAATTAATTGAGACAGTGATACATTCTGAATTCTGAAATAGACATTTATTATCTTTTGTTTGTTTGTTTGTTTGTTTTTTGAGAGAGAGCACAGATCCCTGCGTATATCTACAGTTCTTCAGTCTTATTTAGAAAAGAGAAAACTGCTTGGAAAATGTAGATTAAAATTTAGGCATGAGTTGTAGAATAATCATAACGATAACAAATTAAAATTGCTTCATTCAGTTGTTTGCATTTTGAGGCAGTTTAACCGCTGTGGTTACATGCAGAAAATTTAAAAAAATTATCAAGTCCTGTCTGAAAGGTGTTGTGTATCTCTTCTGGATGTTCTAATAGCTGTGAATATTAGCTCTCACTAGTTCTGTGTAGTGTATTGCCAGACAACATTTCCAGCTAGACTTGAGATAAGAAGAAGCCTTCTGAACTCGAAAGTTAGGACAAACATGGAGCAGTGCTCCGACTGGCAAAGAAAGACGAGCAACTCTGAGCAAATCATCAATATGGGATTAGAAACCCCTTTCACCTACTCCAATTTATGCTCTATATGTTTGTCTCATAATTTTGAACAGTTATATTTCTGGAAAAAAGTTATAGTCTTACACTGTTTGTTCAGCCTTCTCTTCAAGGAGACAGAGTTTTTTTTAAATGATTGTCAAGGATGTCTTCCTTCTCTGAATGAAGGGTGCAGGTGCCCTAAAGGAATCTGCCTTGTTCCAGTATTGTTTTTCACTGATGCTTCTTTTAGATGGTTAGAAAAGTTTTATTGCTGTTTAAGGGCAAAATACTCTAGCTAATACCCTATTCATCTCTGAAAAAAAACCTCTTGCAAACTATTTTCACACTTAAAGTTGATTAACTCTGAGTAGGCCAGTCAAAGGAAACTAATGAATAACCAATAGAAATGCAACAACCTGTCAGTATCTAGCAAAAATTATCATTAGTTCTCCCAGCATCTGCTATTTTTTGTGACCTGTCTTGATACTCTAGTGATTTAACGCCTAATTGCCTTTGTGAATAATAACTTTATACCATTGTAAGTTCATTTTAAATGGAGTTTGCTATTCAGCTGCTAAAGAGTCTGTTTTTAGAGCTTTGTTCAGTCTCTTGTACATTGTGTTTTGTATACTTTGAGGTTTCACATCTCTTGTACTTGGTTATAAAACAATGTTTTGAAGACTTTTAAGTGCCTCAAGAGGTAGGGGGGAAAAGTCTTTTGTTTCCCACCCTCCCCAGTCAAGTAATTTTTCTCATTCTGAAGATCTTATTTTTTCTTGTTGCATCAGGAATCCTCAAGCTATTCTGTATCCATTTGAAAATAAAAATCCATGCATGAAGTGGAATTCTTCACATAATCTGATCATGTGGCATTTTCTTGATGTGTAATGAAGAAAATGTTTTGACATTGTCATCAAACCTTTCCTTTCCTGTCCAAACATGGGAGATGTGCAGTGGAGGGCAGACCAGGGAACGTTGATCTGTGTTGCATGACATCACTTCCTCCTAAAGTCAACTCTGTAAAAGAAAAGACTTGAACATCAAAATTTGAACCTAAGAAGCGTGACTGCACAGGGAAGAAACTGTACTGACTATTGTGTTCATACATACATGAACAAATGCCAGAGTGCTTATACTTAACTGCTTCTCTTGCTCAGGAGAGGCAAGAACATTTCCAGAAGATTGTCTTGGAAGGTACAGAAAGAATGGAGGATCAGGTAAGGGCCATCTGATGGATGCATATGGGACACCATTGCCAAACCAGCTGACTGCATCAGATGACTGTAGAAGTTAGTGTTGCTTCTTATTTTTGGGGTCCAGGAGGCTGCACTGGTCTGTCTAATAATGTGACATGCACAGGAGGCAAAGTTTCTGAAGATAGAATGATGGATCAAATTAAAGGAAAATATATTTCATCACTTTAGGGTTAACGTAGAAATCTGTGAAGAATATTACTTTTCAGAAAAGGAAACATTAACTTGAACTTGAAGCTCTGTGAAGGTAGCAGCTTCCATAGAGTCATGCCACCCTCCTTTCAAGGGTTTTTTTCCATTAGGTTAGGTCACCTTTTAGAATTACAGAGACATACAGGGTCTGTCATGTTGAAATGTGCTTGGAAACTTAACAGATGAGACTATGAAAAGAATTTGATTTCTGAAACTCTAAATGTAAGATTGTGGCTTCATTTTTGTGTGATAGGTAAGTCAGGAAAATATTTTTTGCATGTTAATATGTAATATGCCTGGTTTGGGTTTCCAGTCATTGTTAAAACATCAGATTTGATGGCAAAATGGTTTACGGTGATTGCATATAACATAGTATGATCAAATTATCTCACATCTGTCTTGGGTTTCAAACAACATCAAATGCTCGTTGTCTAGGCCAATCAAAACTGATGCTGAAAATTAGCTTAAGACCAAGAAATACATTTTAGGTATCATGTTGAGAAGCCAAATACATGTTTGGAGTTCATAGTTATTGATAAGCAAAGCTCAAGTAGTATATGCATCAATTTCTGCTCATACTACCCTTCCAGAAGTTAGGATGTTTTGCATGTGATACTGCAAGTTCATGTTAGTAATAACTTCTCATGCTACCCAATGTGCTTTTACTTCAAGCATCTTATTTATCGTGCAGGGTCAGAGCATCATTCCAATGCTGACAGGAGAAGTCATTCCTGTAATGGAACTCCTTTCATCTATGAAATCACACAGTGTTCCAGAAGAAATAGATGTAAGTTCTTGTTTTATTTGTATTCTGAAATTTTAAAAAATTACTTTCTCCCTCTGGATAAAACACAGCTTTGGACCTTTACTTTGGTACTCACTTTCCAGACAGAATGCTCATTTTCCTAAATTCTTGTATACTTCTGTTGCTTCACATCAAGGTCTCCTAAATGGTGTAAGGAATGACTTAGTATTCATGGCAAAAAGTACCATTGAAATAGTATTTTTTATGATCATCACTTAGCAAAATTGATTGCATAAGAGGATGTCATTGTACATGTGAAAGGGCAGTTTGATGCAAACCCATATGAATGGGCAGATTAATGGATTTGATGTTGATACCTGTTTCAGCACCTTATAGTGTTCTTGTGGAAGAAGAAGTGATACGACAGAAGTGATTTAAAGTATTCTGGACATTTTTTACAGAAAAAAAAACCCACTAGGAGGACTCTGACTTGTGACTGGTGAAGACTTGATAATTAAGTTACTTTCTCATTTTAAAAATGCTTTGTCTGAAGTCAGGTCTTTTTAATATTATGCTTTTTGGGGAAGCCTTACAACTTAACCTAAATAGTTTCCAAACAGTTTCCGTGTAGCAAAGCGAAAATCAATTAATTAGAAGGTGATCAGATTCTTGTCTAACTTTTTTTTATATTTACTTGTATTTCAGATAAGTGACACAGTGCTAAGTGATGATGACATTGGGGATAGTTGTCATGAAGGCTTTCTCCTCAAGTATGAAATTCAGTTTTGATTTATGCTGTAGTAAAATGATTTAAACTTGTGTATGCATCTACATGTATCTATCTGCATGTGCATGTGAACATGGATTGGAATAGATTTCTTTGTAGGAGGGGGAACAATTACATGTATTTGGCTTTTTGATATTTTTATCAATAAAATGTTGTAAAAGTTTCTGTTATTTTAGAAGAATGGTTCTGGGCTAATAGCTGCATCTCTGTAGACTGTTGTTACAGGATCATTTCTTTGATAATAGAATTCCTATCAAATACACATTTTTTTTGATACCTACATTTAATTGTATAGAACTCTATGTCAAAGTCTTGCATTTTTTGAAATAGCAAAAAGTCTGGGTGGTGGATAAACTCTAAATAAGAGTCACTAATGGTATGGCACATAGCATGCTTATTGTTGTGTATTTCTCTTTTTCCCCTAATTTTACTTTTTAAGTGGAAATAGTTGAACTTGAGAGCAACTCAGTCTCTTGCTATGGGATAGTGTATTTAATAGGTTTTGATTGATGTTCTGTCACCTTTCATTGTAGCTCCTGCATAACTGCATTCATATATGTAGTGCTTGATACCATTACATGTGCTTCCTGAAAAACTGTTGAACATTTGAATTTCAGCAGTAACCCCTGCTGCTGTTTAAAGACCTGTGGTTATGGGCGTGTAGGCTATATTTATACTTGAAGCACTTTATTCTTCTTGTGAAGGTGATAATTGTTTAATTTGAAAAATCTGATTAAATGTATTAACTTATGTCTGTTTTTACTTGCAGTGCCATTAGTTCACACCTGCAGACCTGTGGTTGTTCTGTAGTTGTAGGAAGCAGTGCAGAAAAAGTTAATAAGGTAGCATACTTTCTAATAAACTGAACTTAAATGCTGATTATTAGGACTGTTACGTGGAACATGTATGTATCTTATAAACAGTATGTTTATAAATTAATCTATAAACATACTTGAAGCTAAAGAAAGAAGGAGTACTGTTGTCTGGCTATCTTCAGCTGACCGGTCTAGCAGAATATAATTCTGCCAGAAAATTGCCTTTCAGTTGTATTCTGACAACTATAAGAAAATAAATGTATTTAACTGACTTAGTACATAAATGAGTAGTAAATGGCTCTGAGCTTTTAAAATAAGCTAAAATAATAGCTAAATAAATTTTAAAATAGCTAAAATTTTTAGCTAAAATACACAAATCAAAGAGACCTAACTGGCTTGCCCATTTCTGCTATGTAATAGAATCACATAATGATCAAAGTTGGAAGAGACCTTCAAGGTCATCCAGTCCAACCGTCCACCTGGCCCTGCCACTGTAACCCCATAACCACATCACCCAGCACCAGATCCAGACACCTCTTAAACACCTCCAGGTATGGGGGCTCCACCATCTTCCTGGGTAACCCATTCCAGTGCCTGACGGCTAGCAGCAATATTTTTTTTTTTTTTTTTTTAAATAATAATTAATCTGAATATCCTCTGTCTCACTTTAAGATCATTTCTTGTCCTCTCACTGTAGGCACAGCCGGAGAGACTAGTCCTCACCTCACTGCACCCTCCTTTTAGGGAGTTGTAGAGAGTGATGAGGCTTCCTAAGCCTCATCTTCTCAAGCTTAAATAGCCATTCCTCTTAATACATGTTTTCTAGTCCTTTCATGAGCCTTGTTGCCCTTCTCTGGATACACTCCAGCACTTCAGTGCCCTTTTTGAAGCAAGAGGCCCAGAAGTAAAGACAGGATTTGAGGCTGTGGCTTCAAGAACCAAGTACAGGGGGACAATAACTCCCCTGGTCCTGCTGGCCACAGTACTGCTGATACAGGCCAGGATGCCATTCGCTTTCTTGGCTACCTGGGCACACTGCTGACTCATTTAAAGCTGGCTGTCAACCAGCACCCCCAGATCCCTTTCTCTTGAACAGCTTCCAAGCTACTCTGCTCCCAGCCTGTAGTGCTGTGTGGGGTTATTGTAACACAAGGGTGGAACTCAGCATTTGGCCTTTTTGCCCCTCGTGCAGTTTGTCCTTGGCCCATTGATGAAGTCTGTCCAGGTCTCTTTGCAGAGCCTTCCTATCCTTGAGCAGAACACGCCTGCCCAGCTAGGTGTCCTCTGCATACTGACTGAGGGTGCACTCAATCCCCACATCCACATTATCAGTAAAGATGTAGAACAGGACCAAGCCCAGAACTGAGCCCTGGGGAGCACTGGTAGTGGTGAGTATACAGACAATACCCATATCATTGGATATTGTCTGTATGCTCTTAAACAATTTGTCCTGCACTGGGCAGTAAACATACTTCTGTATCATGAGGTTCTTTTGTTTTGTGGAACCTGTGTCTATTTCTTCAATGTCAAATAAATTATGAACAGTAGGCCCGCTAAATATACTATATATTACTTAGAGACTATACGTACTATATATAATGTATTTTATAGTATAGAGGGCTTCTTGCCTTAATGAAATATAAAGTTTTTTTGTATTTTTAAATTTAAAGGTACTTTTAGTAAACCTATATTTTGAAATAAACAGTTTATTATGCTTTATAAAAATTGGAGCAGAGGGAATGCATTGTTTCATATGTATTACCAGCAGTGATAAAGGACCTCTGATCAAATCAACAGTAAATGTGGATGCCCACAAACAACAGGTCATCCAGAGAAAAGAAAATTCTCATATCTTAGCTGAAATTACAGCTAACCATAGTTATTATGTATTGTATGTATTGAGATTTAAGATTTACACATAATTCAGTTATTGGAAATGTTATATGTTTAAGAGAAATGTTATATATGTACACATGTATGCTAAATATAATACAAGAGGAAATATTAGAAGTTTAAGTAGTTATAAAAAACATATGGATCATTAAATAGTTAATAAAAAGGATTTAATGTCTAAATGGTTATGAATATGTAAAGTAAGATGTAGATAAACTAGACAGTATAGGAAAAAATGTAAAAGAATTTAGCCTCAAGATCCATCCAGGGTAAATTTTAGAAATTAATTCTACACATGCTCTTATCAGCAGCATGCTCCTTGTGTCATGGTACAACTCTTCTGAAGTAACTGCTTTCTTAATAGCATATTTCAGCATGCCTCAAAGTAAAAAAAAAAAACAAAAAAAACCCACCCACTTGTGGCATACTGTGACAAAAAGCATCAGTCATAAATTGGTTTTGGTACTGCAGAAACATGTTGTGCAAGGACAGAGCCTTTTCAAATATCTTACAGACACAGATAGAGTATCACAGGTTAAGACTGAAAGATGAGCAGAATGGAATATATGTTGTATTTGGAGTGATTACTGGTAGCTATTTCAGCCCAGAAGTTTGAAGATGGGTGCTGAAATACTTGTGTTCATTACAGTAGAGAATTTAAGGAAATTACTGAGGAAATAAGCATGGATGCTTGCTTAAAAAATTGGCCGTGCCTGATTTGAGACAATAACTGCTATGGAATGAATAAGAGGCCTAAAAGGCTAGGAAAGTAATCACAGTAACTCATGTATATTAAAAGAATGATGTAGAAGACAAAAGGGATTTGCTCTACATAATTGGGTAAAAAAAAAAAAATTGGTTGCAAAAATATTTTGGGTTTGTTCATTTGTTATCTTGTCAGTTGACAAGAAGTTGGAGTATTATAGCTTGCAGCGCCAGTAATTTAAAAGTAAGTAAAACTAAGCCTGTCACTGTTCTATGGCATTTTATAAAGTTTTGGCTTTTCTAATAAGCGTGGGGAACTATTTTGTTCATAATTTGAAATCCCTAATACAGTCTAGTCAGACTTACTTCCTTACATTTTCATGTTTTTCAAACTATTCTTTTTAATGCAGATTGTGAGAACATTGTGCCTGTTTCTCACACCGTCTGAGCGGAAGTGTTCCAGACTCTGTAGAAGTGAGTCCTCTTTCAAATATGAGTCAGGACTTTTTGTTCAAGGCTTACTCAAAGTAAGTATGTTTAGGAAAGTTCTTCTATAGTTTAAGAACATTCTTCAGTGTATGTTTTTGCATTTGATATGCACACACATACACACATTCACATTCAAAAAAAAGTGTCATCTTCCCTTGATGTTATTTTTTCTGGCACTGTAACTTTCCTTGTAATTATCTTCATGTTAGAATTCCAAGCCAGTCTTTTCTATTACACATCTGTTTCTTGAGGATTGTTCAGGATTGTTCCTGTACTTTGAGGTACAATAATAATACGCTTTTTTCTGCTTGGGGCTAGGAGTCCAAAAGGCATTAAAGCTTTTGTGATTTAGCAAAACCAAGGAACAACAGTCACATCAGTCCTGGAGTTTCTGAGTATTTCAAACAGTCTTTAGCAATGGGTGAAGATGAATAGAAAAATAATGATTCATGCTCTAATCTGCAGTCTGAATTTACCAGATAACTATAATACTCTAATCCTAATGGGCTCACAAACCAGGTGATTCAATGCCCTAATACACAGGTCACCTTAGTACCTGTTTTCACCTTTTTGTTAAAGAAATCATCCAGTATTAAGGATTTATTAACTGCTGTACAAACACCAGCTGGTCCCAAACAAAACACATAGAAAGAGATGGGTTTTAAAATGTAGGCATGATGTTTAAATATTGTTTTGTCCCAGTACAGCTTCACATTTTTAACTAAAATAGAGGGGTTTTTTTCACTAAAACAGGATGCAACAGGAAGCTTTGTGTTGCCCTTCCGTCAAGTAATGTATGCCCCATACCCTACTACGCATATAGATGTGGATGTCAATACAGTGAAGCAGATGCCCCCGTGTCATGAACACATCTATAACCAACGACGATACATGAGATCTGAGCTGACAGCATTTTGGAGAGCTAATTCAGATGAAGAAATGTCTCAAGATCATATTATCCACACTGATGAGAGTTTCACACCTGATTTGTACGTATTCTCTCTGCATCTCACAAAGTTACTTGACTTGGGATAAGAGTGCAGAGAGCCTACCTGCTAACAAAGTATATGGAGCTTCTTAAAAGCAAAAAAAAATCTTCCATTTTGGTAGTTACAATTGTTTTGGCAGAATTTACCAGGTCCTTCTGTAGTCTGGTTACATCAGATATTATTGAAATTAATTTTCAGTGATAATTCTGACCATACCATGTTAATTTTATTGCTTGTTTTAATTATGGATATAGCAGAGCTAAGTGTATTTGACAGAGCCCAGTGGCTTTCCTGGATTTAGTTCATTTCATCTGAATGCTTTAAAATTCTCTGTTATCTTTAAAAATACCAGAATTTTAATTCACTACAATTTTAAATTCACTTTTAATTTTAACCAGACTATCAACAGTAATGCTACTATTGTGCTCAACTCCGTTAAGGATAATATCCCTTACTGGCATTAACTCACACATTTGTTTTCTTTTCTATAGAAATGTCTTTCAAGATATCGTGCATAGAGATACATTAGTAAAAGCCTTCCTGGATCAGGTAATTGTTGCTTTTTTCAAAAAAAAAAAAAAAAAAAAAAAGAAACACAGGTAAGTACTTTGACCCCTAGTGACAGGTTTAACACGAATACATCATTTAATGGTTTGGTAGCTTTTCTCCATACTACTGCTGTGGTAAGTGGAAAGAAAAATACTGATATAGAACTGAAACTTCTGCTTAAGTGTGAAAAACAAGGGACATTTTCTATTGCTGTGCAACGGTGTCTACAATTACAGTATTGAAAAAACTGCATGACTGGGAGATAATTTCCGATAATGATCCAAACAGAACTGTAATACAGCTTTTATTGTATCTGAGCAGATAGAAAACATAGAAAGGATGCTGAAGTACACATACAAATCTTCTGTTATTTGCCTGCTTTGCTGTAATTAAGGATATGTTACATGTGTATGCAATGTATCTTTATTTCCCCGATTCCTGAAATCATTCTTGAATTTCCATGTCTACCTAATATTCTTAATTTTTTAACAGATCTTTCACCTGAAGCCTGGCTTGTCTCTAAGAAGTACTTTCCTTGCACAGTTTCTGCTAGTCCTTCACAGAAAAGCCTTAACTTTAATAAAGTACATAGAGGATGACACGTAAGTGAACAGATAATGGAAAGCATATTTAGAGAAACTTCTTTTATTTGTTTTTTGAAACAGATGTTTTTATTTCCTTGCAGGCAAAAAGGCAAAAAACCTTTCAAGTCTCTTCGTAGCTTAAAGATAGATCTTGATTTGACAGCAGAGGGCGATCTTAACATAATAATGGCTTTGGCTGAGAAGATTAAACCAGGCCTACACTCCTTTATCTTTGGGAGGCCGTTCTACACTAGTGTACAAGAACGTGACATGCTCATGACATTTTAAAGTCTTCCCTGCATCTGATATTGCAGTCCTGCAGAGCACGCAATCTGTCAGTGTGACCTCCACACTGGTGGCAAAAGCATTGACGACTGAGTATGAAGCATCAGGAGCACAGTAAGGCACACATTGAGGTTTGTCACAAGCAGTAGGCGTCTCCTTAGAGGGAATTTCAGCTTAGCTAGACAAACATGATTTTATTTGATTGGTCTCTTCTGTGTGTTGTTTTAGTTGTGTTTGTTACCAGAGGGTCCTTGGCCATATTGGCTTAGTGGATATATGTGGATATGTTTTGGTGTATGATAAAAGGAAGCATTTTAATTTTTATTCCTCAGAGACTTCTTCCAGGTGTTTGTCAGATTTTCCCTGTTCTGCTGTGCCATATTTTCAATGTTTCCACAAAAAATAGTACATATGTCCTCTCTAACCGTGGAGGTTGCAGAAAAGGCACCTTCCAAGAATTTCAGAGATTTTTTTAAACTGTTGTTCTTAGGTATGTGGTGCAAATCTTAAATACGACTTTTATTCATCTGCCTCTTTTAATACTAATGTCTCCTTCCTTTAGAGCATTTAAACATATTTGGAATTTTTAATTTACTACAAAGTGCTGTTTCTGAGTGCAGACCACTGATTTTTTGCAGCTTAAATAGCAGTACATTGCACATGGGAATTAGGTCATTACTCAAGCAGCTTTGTGCAGGCAAGTGCCAGCCAGGATACTTTTATCATATATTTCTAGGCTGTCCTGTGGTGGAGTGGTCAATGATCAGGTAACTGCGGTCTTTCAATACCCAAACAGGAGACTTGTGTCATTCCACAGCAGTTGTCAGTCTTTCTGTGTATAAACTGTAAACTGCTACTGGTAGTTGCATTGTCAGTTTCAGAATAGAATCATGTAGAATGGAAAAGATGTTCAAGATCATTGGGTCCAACCATTAACCCAGAACTGCCAGGTTCACCAATGAATCTTCTTCCTAAGTGCCACATCTACACATTTTTTAAACTCTTCCAGGGACAGTGATTCCACCACTTCCTGGGCAGATTGTTCCAATGCTTGACAAAATATTTAGATTAAAGTAATAGAGCTTTCCAAAGAACATCAAGGTGATAGCCAAGCTAAAAGATAAAACAGGATTTTCTTTTTCATTTACATCACAATTAATATATTTAACAGTCCTTAGTTTAGAGATTTGCATGACTGTGAACTAGTAGTACTTTAGTAAATTAACTCTAGTCATTAAGATTTCCTATCTTCTTAGTTCAGCTTACCATATCTCCAGCTTAGCTTGAAAATCAAGACACACTTTCTATTGGTATGTCTCAACATTTCTTTCTCAGCAGCATGTAGAGCAGTGTAGTGTCAGGTGAATCCAGACCTTTTTTTTTAACCCAGAAATCAGAGATAAGTCTGTACTGTATATTGTATCTCTGCTTTTTCTGGACAAGTACAGGAATTTATGTGTGTCGTGTTTCAGCTTAAAGTCGTAACTCAATATTCATTGGAAAAGTGAAAGAGCTGCACTGATTGTAGAAGCTATGGCTACTTTATTGCTTGCCTTGTTTATAACTCTCCTTTGTAAACAGGTTTCTGTTCTCAAGATAGCTTTTTAGTGTTGCTTTCATGCAGCACGGTGGAAAAGTTAGAAGTTAGATTCACAACTTTTCCTGAAATGTTTAATACTCAGATTTTAAAAGAAATACTGGCCTTTATTTAGATGCCCCAACTTCCCTTGCATTTCCTGAAAGACAAAGATTCTCAATCAAATATTTAGAGCCTCTAAAAATGTGAAATTGAGCCTCATCTGCGCACCATTTTTGAGTTTGCATCATCAGTGTTACCTGGTTGCAAAAGAACTGTCATTTTGGGCAGCTATCTTTTTGCTGTTCATGAATGTAAAACTCCTGCAGTAAGCTGGTGATTCATCAGAGGAACTTGTCAGAATTACCTAAGTTACTTGTGCTGAGATTTTGTTTGTCATTCTACCACTACTGTTCCCTTCTGTGTTTTCAGTCAAGACATTAGAGCCTGAATGTGCTGAAGTTGTTACTCTCATGTCTAAATAGGGAAAGAAATGTAATAAACACTGCCAAAACTTCTGATGTAGAAGTTGTGTCAAAATATAAGAGCTTTAAATCTGCTGCTGAAATTATTCCTTTCAGATTGATAAGCATTGGAAACTCAACGCTGACACTAACAGTGAAGCTTTTGTTTACTGAAGATTTTGTTACTTTTTGAAGTTACTAAAAAACTGGAAATTCAATTGCTGCTTTTGTTGCACAGCTGTCACAAGTGCAGAATGTGTAGTGAAGTACATTGTTAAATGCATGTGCATGTTGTGTTTTAAATCTGGGAAACAAAGTAATAAATGCACAAATTTTGGACTTTAATTGTTGCTGATTTTTTTCACATAATTTCTGCTCTGTATCTAAAAGCACCATTATATTTTATGCTTTGAATTAAAGAAGAAACTTTCCTTCCTTGTTAAATTAAGTTAAGCTAGGATGTTGCTGTCAGTGATGAGAGTCACATGTTATTTAGTTTCTTCATTTCTTTTAAGGACTTACTCATTTCAAGCTGAGACAAGTGGGACTTGCTATGTCTCTGATCTACCCAGTTACAAATTTTTAAAATCTTAAATCGCATAGGTGGCCATAGGTGAGGGGTTAGAAATGTTTTATCTAGCAGCCAGTGATTTTAATTCCTCATATTTAAAAGAAAATTGCAAATGTATTTCTTCCCGCTGGATTTGAAGAGAAAGTAGTGTTTTCAAGCATTTTTAGTAGCACATTATTCCTGGTCTTTGCACATGTCAAAAGGCGGCATAGAATGATATCAACTGGAATGTCTTACTTGTTAGGACCACAGAGGATATTCCCTGTCTATATACCAGTATGTTGTAATGTCAGTTTTAATTCTAGAGCAAAATAGGCATTTAGGTGATGTTATCTCTAAGCCAACAGTTTGTTACACCAATAGAGTGCCAGGATTTCTGCATTCAGTTCTGTACTGGCTAAAGATGTTAGAAAGCTTTCTCTTCCTACTCTTAGACCTGTGAGCACAAAAGAATGTGATCCAGAACATGAGGACAAGCCAGCGTGGTACTCCCCTCTGTTGTCTAATCAGAACCTACAAAGCAAGTGCTTTGTCCTCTTTAGCAGCAAGGAGGCACAAACCGTACTTATTAGTGTGCAGAGTAGGCTTTTGCAAATGAGTGGTTGTCTTGTTTACCTGTGTCCTGACATAGAGCTCCTGTTACACTTCCTACTTGGGCAAAACACTAAGAAAGCTCCTGGGCAGCACATCCTTATTTGTTGGTCACATGATATTTCAGTTATAGGAAGTAATTATCTCACTTCTCAAAGCCATACTGTCATATGCATATCCAAAGGTTTCAAACAGAGAAGACCTTCAATTAAAGTTCAGAAGTATGAAGTAAAAGGATGCATTCCTGACAACAGCCATCAAGTAAGTCTGACTTCAGTTCTAAATAAAACAAAAGAGGTACCACGCATTGCTTGATTAGCATTGCTTGATTAGTAGGCAACTTTTAAAAGCGGAAGATCAGAGGAAAGAGAAATTACTTGACACAGAATGGCAACTAGTAATTGTTCTTTTCATTTAAATACTTCATTGTCACATAGATGGAGGAAGCCTTTGACAACTGGAAAAGAGCCAAAAGACTGTCTAAAGAAATGAAGCTTGACCAGTTTTACTCAGGTATCAAAGAAAATCATGACATGCATCCTCTTATACGTTATGTCTTACCACATGAAGGAGGAGAAGGTGATTTGGAGTTACTAACACAGATTGACCAAGTGAATAATGCTTCATCCACCTCATTATATTTTGTGATAAAATGACTGGATTTGAAGACATGCAGAACGAGATGTAACAGGCTGACTTCAGTAAGGCTTCCAGTGGGTATTAGGGTGGGGGTGTGTGCCCCACAAAGGTGGTATGTGCTTGGTTCGGTGTAGGAGCCCCCGGGGTCCCCACAAAGAAGTGTACTCTCCCATGGAGAGAGAGCAAGGTATAGATGGATAGTGCTCCTCCACAGGAGTATATCAGGGAAGTCTACCTCGTGGTTAGGGGGAGCAAAGTGCAAAGAAACCCCATAAGCACTTGCCCCCCATGCAAATTTCTCAACCCCCATTGGTTGAACCCTCACTTCCTGTTTTTTCTGTTCCCCCATTGGTCAGATTTGGATCCTTCCTCTGATTGGTTGCTTCTCCAATTCCCTTTCCTGTTGGCCCATGTTGTAATCCTCGCCCCTATAGTTCAGCATAAAACTGGGGCACCCGAGAGCTTCGGGGTCTTTTGGTGGATTGCTTCCAAAGAATAAAGAAGCCCTGGGAGACCAAGAGCTGCCTCTTGCCTTTTGTTTCTGCACTGCCTGAACAGGAGCTGCCTGGTTAGGCTCTACTGAAATCACTTGAGCTGATAAGGCTCAGTTGCCCCGGCAACCATCGCAAGGGAGCTAAATCACAGAGGGTTGCCTGTGCTTCTGAGACCCAAGGTGCCTTTTTAAAGGCGCTTGGTCAAGGAAAGTCACAGCAGCCCGAAGACCCTCAGGGGCCTCCGGTGGTCAGTGGCAGTTGGGTGTTTGGGCTTAGAAGTGATGTCATATATGACTGGAGAGTGGTGCCCTGTGGTGCCCCAAAGGGTCTCTCCTGGGGTTTATCTTATGCTGTGTCTATCGATGACTTGAACAGGTGACCAAGGCCTTCAGGTTTGCAGGTGGTTCCAAATCGGGGATCACTGTTCAATATGCACAAGGGCAGGGCAACTCTCAATAGGGACCAGGGTGGGTGGGAGGAAGGTATGGGTTCCCAATGTCCTTGGGGCAGCAGAGAAGGGCAGCCCTTCCCTGGGCAGGCAGAGTTCTGGAAGCCATGCCTGTGAGACCATGGGCAGCTCTGGAGAGAAGGCCCTGGGTCCTGGTGAACTGAGCAGAACCTGAAAGGCTGGAGATAAGGAAAGCTTATGTCCCAGGAGGACAGCTGGGCAGTAGGGATGTGTTCAGAGAGGTGGTGCTGTTTCTCTTCCTGGCAGGTTTCCAGGCTCCAAACATCCTGAGCCCTGGTCTGACTGCAGGGCTGAGCCTGCTCTGAGCAGGAATACGAATGGAGACCCTCTGAGGTCCTTACCAGCACAGTGTCCTGTGGTGCCAATGTCTGGCATGCAGGCTGCAGACCTTGTTCCTTAGCCCAGAGAAAACAGCTGGGCAGTGACCTTTAGAGAGTGAGGGTCCAACCCCTTGTTTAGACCAGGCCAACTCCGGTCAACATTGCTCAAATAATTGTCTGTTCTGTTCTGACCAGAACTTCATTCCAAAAGCTTTTGGTGTGGCCCTGGGTTCACCAGTAAAACTGGATGTATGCTAGTACATAAATCCCAAAAAGAAAAGTATAAGGTATCAGGAATACTTTATCTTTGGGGTCTAGTGTACATGTTAAAATTCATGGCATCATGGCTTCTAATTGAAAGATGGGGGTTAATCAGGACTTTTTGTAGAAACATCTCTCTGTAGCAAGAAAACAAAGATATAAGATAGAGAAATGTACATATCTAAGCAAGGGTGAGTATTAAGTCAATTAAGGTATTTTTGGCTGAATTTCAAAGTAAAAGTATGATTCTCAAAGGCAAACATCTGAAGCTTCAACCCTAATCTGTTTCTAACAAAAAGAAAAAATGTTTGAAAATGTACAACAGCCAAAAGGTAATGGATGAAACTTTGAGTTCAATGCCAGCCTCTTCCATTTATATAGTGGTCTCATTATAGTAAAAGAGAATATCTTACAACTTCAATTAAACATGATTAATGGACAGTTTTTCAGTAGAAGCAGGTTTGTAAAAAACTAGAGGTCAGGAAATACTGAAATTTAGTACTGCAGCCTGTACATAGAGTAATTCAATATTTTCTGCCAAACTGTTCAGTAAGTAGCTGACTGATGAAACTGCAGTTTTGGCCTTCAACACTTATCCACTGAAATGCAAAGCGGTTTGTCCTTGCTGAGATTTCTCTCTGTCTCGGACTGCCTCTTCACTGGAGATTAATCCTGCATCACTTCATCGCACTCTCTGCCCTGCCTCTGTAGCAACAGTATTTGAAAAATAGTTTTTGATAACCTAGCATCTGGAGGAAGGACCTTCTGGCATTTGGGGTGTTTTTTAGTAGCCAAAGGCAGCTCCACGGACAAAACACAGAGCACAAGGGACCTGGATAAAAAGCAATGACTACTTGACTTCATAGCAGTTTTTGGGAGAGAACTGCGTGCTGGGAGGCCAAAGAACATTTTGGGTTCAGTCTGCTTTTAGCATCATAACTGCCAAAGTCTGACACTTCCCCTTCAGGCTGGAGACTCAAGAGGTAGGTGATGCAAACATGCATAACATGTTTTTGAATAATGATCACGCTAGAAGGAAATGGGTAGGACAGCGAATTCTCAGTGATCTAGGCAATTAGATATACCAGCTTGTAATTAAATAACAATGCAGTGTAGTAGGCTTGACTGTGACACTGTTAATTACCGGTCTGAAGTCCAGTGAAACCCTATAAGCATGCAATTGCTGTCAAGTTACAGTTTTGTTAGCGTGGAGGTGCAAAGGTGCAAAATTATTTCCTCCCACACCACACTAATGGTGGGTTGTCTAGATGGTGGGCTGTCCAAGGAGGATCCCTTTAGCATCCCAGTGGGGAGGGCCATGCAGGTCAGCATCACTCTGTGCAGATATTCATGCTGCTGTTGCTTAGGGGATTTACCTTCCTTTTTTCTCTACCTGACTTCATACTTTACTCCTCATTTTTTCTTATATTAAGTTGACATTTTTGACATCTTTGCATCTTACTCCACCAAGCTTCTCTCAGCACCCCACACCTGATTATTTTTTGCTGTTGGTCCTGGTTTTGCTACATCCACACACAAATGTGGTATTTCTTATACTGTCACATGGTCGACACTGGGCCTACGTGGCTTTTCAGCCATATTGAACATATGTAACTTTACAACAGTAAAGCTCTGTGTGAGTGGCTTTGCACTCAAAGCTCTCCTTCCTTTGTTCACTTCAGCCTGGTTGGACTTATTCCTGGACATAATTTCTTGACTTTATCCTCCATGCTCCTGGCTAGCTTACACTGAGCATGAGCAAGTTCTGCCTTTATGCACCAAGAGTTTACATAACAGAGAAGCAGAGTAACTTGTTTTTCACATATCTGCTGTGGTCTGTCACAGGTCTCCTGTAGGACCTTGACGGCTGTGGGGCCACATATCCCACAGGAGCTTTGGTGTGCTAAGGCCAAGAGGGTTGTGAGCTGCAGAACATGCAGGAAGCCGAGCTTTCAGTGCCAGGACCTCCAGGATGGGAAAACATACTCATTAACAAGGTTCCTTATAGTACAGGAGCATGAGGTAGTGGCACAGCACTTCACAAACAAGGTTTTGGTTATGGTTCAGGTAGTTGCATGATTCCAGCATGGCTTGATTGCAGTGCACTCATTGATGTTTGACTACCTGTGACTCCATCTAATAAAGTTATTCTTTGATACCAGCTAATAGTGGCCATGGTAGCTCTATAAATTGTGAATTGTACTTTGGACCCTTTCACCTTCTCTCAGGTTGTCCACAAAAAAACCCAGCTATATTTCTGCACATTTTTTAGGATATTTGCAGCATGGCTGAGCTTTGAACGGTATTTATAGCTATCTGTAGATATAAAACATATATAAATAAAGCGTAAACTGTGAAGATTGGACAAAAATAAAACATTCCAGTCACCTTTCTGATACTGCATTTAAAAAAAAAAAAAAAAATTCTTAGCTAATAGACTACATTAACTTTCAGCATGTCTCTTTTCAAACTAATCACCAAATTTTCATTCACATCTTTCCATATAGCAATAGATTTCTTTTTCCATTTGAGAGCACACCTACCACTCTGTCACATGTGAAAATAAATGTCTGTTTGACTCTTCTAATGGATGTAGTGACAATGTGATGTCTTCAATTAGTTCCAGAGAAACTTGTAAATGTGCTTATTACCAATAAGATCTAGCCAAATCTATGACATCACACAATAATGTATCTATGGTTTATTATTATTATTATTATTATTATTATTATTATTATTATTATTATTAAATTTTCCTAATAGAGTGTATGCATTTTATGCATACATGCAAATTACATAGTGTTTGAGTAGAGAGTTATGTTGGTGGAGGCTGCATTTAATGCTCCATATATATATATATATTTTTTTTTTAATGTAACTTTTTTGTGGCTTTCTCTGCTGGTAATTTTATCTGGGAATGCAAAATCACAAACTGCATACAAAACTGTCCCTTAGTTTTGTTAATTTTTGATGGTCAGTAATGTCATGTATTACAAAAACAGTTCATTGAATGAATGCCAGAAAGTATGTGTTTTGTATCAGCACAGAAGCTAACATGTGGAAACTGCAGGAATTTTGCAGCAGGAGTCAGACAGCTAAGAGCTACCCAAGTGACGCTGAAGCCACAGGCTGCAACCACAGAGAAACCTGAGAGTAACAAGTTTGAAACAGTTTCAGCCCCATTTCTGAAAGCTATGGTTTCCCTCTGTGGAAAGAGGCAGGGCAGGTGTTGTTTGCTGAGCTTCCCAGGCCTGCTCTGATTTTCAGACACTGTGAAAGACTATTAAATGAGCTAAAAAAAAAAAAAAAAAAAAAAAAAAAAAAAAAAAAAAAAAAAAAAACCAAAAAAAACCCTGGAGTCTGGCAGAGAGGAAGTGCAATAAGTTATTTGGGAGGAGAATGAAGAGAGAATCCAAGGGGCATCAGTTTGGTGCTCTAAGTCCCAGACTGATTGTGGCTTACCCAAGGAAAAGGAGCAGCATGAGAATTCTGGTCACCTCCTATGAGTCCATGTTATTCAAATTCTACCTTTTACCTTTACAGCTCAGTGAGGGAAAGAAAGGTTTTTACTATAAAGAGAGAAATCTCACCATGGTCTTAAAACAATTTAAGTGGGAAAGAATTAAGAATTTTTCACTTGAGACCATTTGTCTGAACTCCAAAGAACCTGACTGTGCAGAGATTGAAAACATTTTTGCTTTTAAACCCAAACAGAGCTACAACTTTCCTTCAAAACAAGCCAGTGTTATTCTGCTGTCCAATGAAAGATCAATTCTTTGGGTTGTGAAAAGAAAGCTTTTAGATGACTTGGGTAACCGGGGTCACGAAGCTATTCTCTGCCCTGCTCAGTGCACAGAGACCTCCTGTCTATCTGCCAGCAGCCGCTGGAAACAGCTTTGCTGCAGTCAGTGGAGCCTGTGAATGAAACAATCAAGGAGCCGCCAGTGGGATTTCAAATGTTCTCTGTTTGCAAAGAATTCACAGAATATTTTGAGGAAGAAGCTGAGAACAGCCCAATGACACAGCAAAAACAAACTGCATGCTTATGACTGTGCTGAAAGGGTAGCATTTATTCCAGTGCAAACAAAGGATTTGGTGGAAGGAGGAGGACTTGGAGTTGTTAGGCTCTTGGGAAATTCTTCCCAAGTGGGGAGGAAAAAACCCATCCATGGAGGTCAGGGAAATTGAGTCAAGCCTTCTTAAAAGGAAAGAAAGGGGAACAAAATTATGCTGGCAAAAGCAGAGCAGCGAGACACCATCGTGTGCTGGGGAACCCAGTGACCGAGGGGTGCAAAGGGGGACTGTCAAAGCTGTTTGTGACAACCACAGCACTGGGATGAAAACCAGCATAAACACTCACAGGACACAGCCTCAATGTGTGTGTGGTCACTCAAGTGCATGCCTTTTGTTTTGCTACATCGTGTTAGCACTTGGTGAAATGCTATGGGAGTGGTTTCTTAGAGCAAAATAATAGGTGCTGAAGACCTGAGACTGATGTGCATGTTTCAGGAGTACAGTGCTTCAAACAAGCTTCAGTTCCATCCAATACCCTGACTGCCCACTGGCTGGACTACCTCTTCCCATTTGGTTTAATGGGATGCAATCCAGTTTATGCAGACCATTAGGTGAGGTAAACCACAGTGAAGAAAGATGATGATCAGGTGAATTATTTTAGGAGAGCATTGCCGGTGTGAACAGAAACACTACCTAGAGATGTACCCTCTGACCAATTTGCGATCACAAATAATGGGTAGTAGTGTTAAGATGAAAGTAGTGGGAAGAAGGATAATAGAAAGGAGAAAATATGAAAATAAAAAGAGGGAAACAAAAGGGTTAATTATTCAGACATTTCTAAAAGAGGAGAAGAAAAGTACTACCTATGTGTGCTGACTTGAAGGCAAAACAAGCGAGAGACTCCAAGTCAGAAAAAAACAATTTAATCGGTGAGAAAAAAAAAGGTAAAATAAAATAAAACACATGCAATGGTACAAAAGATCACTGACAGAGTCAGAATACAACCTGAAACCGTGGTGGTAGCAGTCCAGATGAAGTGGTCTTGTTGAAGAAGTGTTCCCGCAGAAAGCTCTGGTAGGTCTTGTCCTCTGGGAATCCAGTGTGTAAGGCTGCCTGTGCTGTCTGAAATCCCAGATTATATCCAGGTGGGAATGCTTGGCTCCTCCCCTGGGCCAGAGCATCTCACAACGGGCTGATACCATTTTATCAGTCTTGTAATGAGTCCTTGATTGCCCATTAAACAGAGATAGGTCCTGGAGGGAGTTATCTATGAGTCATGCAGGAAGGCATTGATGGGCCATTAGCAGAAGAGAGTCTGGAGGGAGGAGACAAGGGAAACACTGCCCAACCTAATTTCAACATCTCATGTGGATGGTGATAGAATACATACTTTGGGCACATCTTACATTGTAACCTAGGAGATAATCCACCCCTTATTCTATGACTATCTATATCATACCCCAATTAATACATTCTTACAGCAAGATAGATAAATATACACATGCTTATACATACACATATACAGAATGAAACCTTACACCTAGTTCTCACTTAAAATTAGGTCTCCCTATGGTACACAATGGGTTTCCCCATCTTTCTGCATTATCCACTAAGTGGAACCAGGTTCTTGGGCAAAAACAATCCCACAGATGGGTCTGCCTTTGCCTGAGGTGGGATTAATTCAAACAGTTTTTCCTAAAATGCCTTTCATGTGTACCAGACTTTATCTCCATCCACTGTGTGCAAGGGTTCAGACTGGGCAGGACCAGCTCGACTGATTGACCCTTGACTGTTGACCATCCAGATGGCCTTTGCTAAGTTCACTTCCCAGTTTTTGAAAGTTCCTCCACTAAGCGCCTTCAGGGTAGTCTTAAGTAACCCATTGCACCGTTCAACTTTCCCGGCAGCTGGTGTACGATAAGGGATGTGGTATATTCATTTAATGCCATGTTCTCTAGCCCAGGTGTTTATAAGGCTGTTCTTGAAATGGGTCCTATTGTCTGACTCGATTCTCTCAGGGGTGCCATGTCTCCACAGGACCTGCTTTTCAAGGCTTAAGATAGTATTCCGAGCAGTAGCATGAGGCACAGGGTATGTCTCCAGCTATCCAGTGGTGGCTTCCACCATAGTCAGCACAGAGCGCTTGCCTTGGCGGGTTTGAGGAAGGGTGATGTAGTCAATCTGCCAGGCTTCCCCATACCTGTACTTCAACCATCGTCCACCATACCACAGAGGCTTCACCTGCTTGGCCTGTTTGATTGCAGCGCAGGTCTCACAGTTGTGGATGACCTGTGATATGTTGTCCTTAGTAAGGTTCACTCCTTGGTCATGGGCCCATCGGTATGTTGCATCTCTCCCCTGATGACCAGATGCATCATGGGCCCAACGGGCTAGGAATACTTCTCCCTTGTGCTGCCAGTCTAGATCCACCTGTGATACTTTTACTTTGGCAGCTTTGTCCACCTGTGTGGCGGTGTGCAGTTGTTTTTTATTCGTTTTGTGGATTTTCATATGTTATTCTTATGTACATGGTTTGTTCTATGTAACCCCATATCCCAGTTTCAGTCCCTATCTATTATTCTACTGTATTCATAAGTCGTTATTTGTCAATCACCCCTTTCCCCCTGTTTCACCTACTTGTCAATCCCATTCCCTCTCCCTCAGGCTCCCTGCCTGTCACTCTCAAACCCTTCCCTGGTTTCTGGAAAGGTCCAGGGAGGGCGTCGAGTGATAGGCCGGGGCTCTGGAAATCCCCTATTGCCAGTTTGTGGTTGGTCCCTGGTTCCCTGGTTGACGCCCAAGGTTACCTCCCCCTGTTGTTTGATTCATTCCCCAGTTGAAACCCCGCCTGCCACCTCCCTTCCTTTTAAGCTCATGCACGCCAGTGTTCGGGGCTTCCCCGAGCAGCCGGTCAGAGAGTGCAGAGCCCTCGCTCCCTCTCCCCGAATAAAACCTCTTATACCCTGCTCGGTGGAGTCTCCTTTCTTCAGCCGTTACCGTCGCACCTCTCATCAGTTGCCTCTCGCCGCCGTGGGGGAAAAAGGCCCCACAGGAAGGAGATAGCCGGCTCGGTCGGCTACTCCAATTTGCCAACGCTGAAGCGGTGCTCGGGGTCGAGCTAGCCCGTGGCCGCTCTCACAAAAGAGCGAAAGGACAGCACCGCGACACACCTGCTCATTGTTGTGATGGTCTTCATTAGCCTGACTGTTGGACACATGCGCATCCACGTGTCGAACCTTCATGGTCAGCTTCTCTACTCGGGCGGTGATGTCTAGCCAAATCTCAGCAGCTCAGATGGGTTTCCCTCTGCGCTGCAGTTGGCCTTTTTCTAGTGATTCAGCCAACCCCACAGAGCATTAGCTACCATCCACAAGTAGGTGTAGAGATAGAGTCTTGGCCACTTCTCTCTTTCGGCAATATCCAAAGCCAGCTGGATGGCTTTAAGTTCTGCAACCTGACTTGATCCACCTTGTCCCTCGTTAGCTTGTGCAACTCATCGTGTGGGGCTCCATACTGCAGCTTTCCATTTCCGCTTAGTGCCTACAATTCGGCAGGAACCATCAGTGAAAAGGGCATATTGTCTTTCAGTCTCCGGTAGCTCGTTATACAGTGGGGCTTCCTTGGCACGTGTCACTTGTTCTTCTTTTTTAGAAGATAATCTAAAAGTCTCACCTTCAGGCTAGTTAGTTATAATTTCCAGAATCCCACAGCGATTCAGGTTTCCAATACGGGCGCGCTGTGTGATGAGGGCAATCCATTTGGTCCATGTAGTGTCAGTGGCATGATGCGTGGAAGGAACCTTTCCCTTGAACATCTACCTCAGCACTGGTAGTCGGGGTGCCAAAAGCAGCTGAGTTTCAGTGCCAATTACTTCTAAGGCAGCTTGAAGTCTTTTATAGATGGCTAAGATTTCCTTCTCTGTGGGAGTGTAGTTGGCTTCAGATCTTCTGTAGATTCGGCTCCAGAATCCCAGTGGTCGGCCTCGAGTCTCACTAGGCACCTTCTGCCGAAGGATCCAGGACAGGCCATTGCTCCCGGCTGCTGAGTAGAGCACATTCTTCACATCTGGTCCTGTTCTGACTGGGCCAAGGGCTACCACATGAGCGATCTCCTGCTTGATCTGGGCAAAGGCTTGTTGCTGTTCAGGGCCCCAGTGGAAATCGTTCTTCTTGCGGGTGACCAGGTAGAGAGGGCTCACAATCTGGCTGTACTCAGGAATGCGCATCCTCCAGAAAACGATGGTGCCTAGGAAAGCTTGTGTTTCCTTCTTGCTGGTCGGTGGGGACATTGCGGTGATCTTATTGATGACCTCAGGGGGAATCTGCCACTGTCCATCTTGCCACTTTACTCCCAGAAACTGGATTTCTTGAGCAGGTCTCTTTACTTCACTTAATGGCAAAACCAGCTTTCAGCAGAATCTGGATGATCTTCTCTCCTTTCTCAAAAAAAATCCCCTGCTGTGCTCCCCCATACAATGATGTCATCAATGTACTGTACATGTTCAGGAGCCTCACCCTTTTCCAGTGCAGTCTGGATCAGTCCATGGCAGATGGTGGGGCTGTGTTTCTACCTCTGGGGCAGTCAGGTCCAGGTGTACTGTATGCCCCTCCAGGTGAAGGCAAACTGGGCCTAGCACTCTGCTGCCAAAGGAATGGAGAAGAAGGCATTGGCAATATCAATGGTCACATACCACTTTGCTGCCTTGGACTGTAGCTCGTACTGAAGCTCCAACATGTCTGGCACAGCAGCGCTTAGTGGTGGTGTGACTTCATTCAGAGCATGGTAATCCACCATCAGTCTCCATTCTCCACTGGACTTACACACTGGCCATATAGGGCTGTTGAAAGGTGAACAAGCCTTGCTGGCCACCCCTTGGCTCTCCAGTTTATGAATCATCTCATGGATAGGAATCACAGAGTCTCTGTCAGTGCGGTATTGCCGATGGTGTACTGTTGTGGTGATTGGTACCTGTTGTCCTTCAATTCTCAGTAGTCCCACAGCAGAGGAGTCATCTGAGAGACCAGGCAAGGTGTTCCGTTTTCTGATGTCTTCTGTCTCTACAGCTATCCCAAAAGCCCAGCGATATCCTTTTTGGGTCTTTGAAGTGTCCATTTCTGAGATAGTCTATGCCGAGGATGCATGAGGCCTCTGGGCCAGTCACGATGGGGTGTTTTTGCCACCCATTCCCAGTTAAACTCACTTCGGCCTCCAATACAGTCAGCAGCTGGGACCCTCCTGTCACTCCAGAAATAGAAATGGTTTCTGTTCCTACATACATTGATGGCATCAGGGGACATTGGGCACCAGTGTCAACTAAAGCTGTATATTTTTATGGGTCAGATGTGCCAGGCCATCGGATCCACACAGTCCAATAGATCCGATTGTCCCTTTCCTCTACCTGGCTAGAGGCAGGGCCCCTCTATTCCTGGTCATGGTACACATTGCTCTCTTCCTGTAAATATGTTCCTGAGGTCCTTTCAAGCGGATCAGTCATATCATTCTTCCTATACCATCTGGAGTTCTGTGCCTGAGAGACTGGAGCAGTGTTGGCTCTAGATGACCTCTTTGTGGTAGGTGTCTCTCTCTTCAGTTCATGCACCTGGTCTGCTAAGGAAGAGGTGGGTTTTCCATCCCACTTCCTCATGTCTTCTCCATGCTCCCGAAGAAAAGACCAGAGGTTACCCCGTGGAGTGTATCCTCTCTCCCTGGCTGGTGGATACCTGCTCCTAATATCAGAGACTCTTGTTGGTTCTGGTGAGATTTCTTCCTTAAGTTCCTTTTTCAGTTTCTGATGGCTCTCTTCAATCAAACTCCGGACTTGCTCAGCCATCCCTGTTTCCACGGATGAGACATGGGTACGAAATGGGGCGGTGACAGTGTCCTCATAAATTCTTAATTTATTGACTAAGATGCCCACCTTGTCCTCACCTTCCCTCTATTGCAGCATTGCCAGGTAACGGGAGTATATCTCTGGTCCAAGCCGTGTGAATCTCAACCACATCTGTGATGTGCACTGGACATCATCTGGGCTTTTAAGAAATCTCTCGTCTTCTGAGAAAATGATCTACAGCACAGCCAATTCCCTCAGGCATCGGATACCTTGTTCCATTGTGCCCCATTTTCCTTGGTGCACCTGGAGGTCTTCTTTACAAAGGTATCTGTCCGTCACACTTGTTAGCAGTCGCTGCCAGAGGCTGAGAGTTTGTTGGGTTCTCCCGATCCCCTCGTCAATGACCACATCCCGAGACAGGGATCCCAGTTGCCTGGCCTCACTTCCATCCGGAATGATGTAATTGGCTGCAGCATCCCAGATGCAGAGCAGCCAGGTCAGGATGGACTTGTTTGTCTGGCTGGTGAATTCCTTCCGCAGGTCACGCAGTTCACCCAGGGATAGAGAGTGGGTGATGATCTCTGGCTCTGTCTCTTCTGCTGGGTGCGAAGATCCTGCCACATCCTCCATCAGTCACTATGCGGACTGATTTGCTCTTTGATTTCTTCTTCTGAGCAGGGGCAACTGCTACTGGTTTAGGTTGTTCTGCTTCAGTGACAGTTTGTGTGGAGATGCTGATGGCACCTTTGGTTTCTTTCTCCTCTGTGACAGCTTGTGTAGACACTGACACTGTTGCTTTGTTTTTGGTTCCTTTCTCCTCTGTGACAGTCTGAGTAGATGGGAATACTGTTTCTTCTATGACAGTTTGTGTAGACACAGATGCCATTGTTTTGCATTTGTTTCTTCTTCCCTCTTCCTCAAGGAGATGCTGCACTACCCCCTGTAGTGTTTGATTTCTAAGCATGGTGCAGGCCGAGCAGAAAAGACAAAGCAGAACTAATAACAATATTATGCTGTTCTTGGCACTTAGAGAGAACTCAATACTTTTGAAAACTGCTGTGCCAGACCTAAAAGACTGGAAAAAATCATTATTTACCCCTCCCCACAGGGGCTGGATGCGATTGTTGAGAGCCCAGATGTAGCATTCTGGACCAGGAAAAGCAAACAAAATAGAATATATATTCTAAATGATGCTCATTGCCTCAGAGGTTATCATACAATAAAATAATAGACCAATAAAGCAATTTTGATACCATACCCTGGTCTACACATGAGCACTAAGACTGGCAAATACTGCCCCATGTGCGGAAAAATGTAGAGAGCTAGGTATAAGATATATGAAAGCAAGTTGAGCATCTTAGCGGACAGCTGGTTTTTTTTCTCACTACAAAATGGTAATTCTGACTTTTCTCAGTACCTCTTGCCCCACGTTGGGCACCAAAATATATATGCTGGCTAAGGCAAAACTAGCGAGACACTCTAAGTCAGAAAAAACAATTTAATAGGACAGAAAAAAAAAAAAGGTAAAATAAAATAAAACACATGCAATGGTACAAAAGATCACTGACAGAGTCAGAATACAGCCTGAAACCGTGGTGGTAGCAGTCCAGATGAAGTGGTCTTGTTGAAGCAGTGTTCCTGCAGAAAGGTCTGGTAGCTCTTGTCCTCTGGGAATCCAGTGGGTAAGGCTGCCTGTGCTATCCCAAATCCCAGATTATATCCAGGTGGGAATGCTTGGCTCCTCCCCCTGGGCGGCACATCTCACAATGGGCTGTTATCATTTTATCAGTCTTGTAATGAGTCCTTGATTGCCCATTAAACAGGGATAGGTCCTGGAGGGAGTTATCTATGAGTCATGCAGTGATGCATTGTCCGTCCTCGTGCTTGCCAGCGCGGCCACAGGCCAGCTCAGTTTATGCACTGCAGCAACGTGGATGGGTCGGGGCAGCAAGTCAGGCGAGCCGCCTCCTCCCTGTGGGTTCTTATTTCCCCCACGCCAGCGACGAGCGGATAGATGTAGAACGCAACCGCGGCGGCCAAAGAAAGGGTGGCTCCTCTAGGCAGGGTATTACAATGTTTATTGCAGGGAGAGGGAGCACGGAGCTCGGCACTCTCTGCCCCCCTGCCCAGAAGAGCCCCGGGGGCAAGAGCTTAAAAACAGGGGAGGGGACCGGGATGGCGACAACCAGTCAGCCAATTACAATAATGAGGGGTATAACTGGGGGTGTAAACTTAATAACTGGGGGCCAACCAAAAAACAGAGAGAGGGGATTGCCAGGGCCCCAGCCTATCACTCAACCCCCTCCCTGGAGCTTTCTAGAATCCAGGGAAGGGTCCTGGGGTGACAGACAGGGTGCCCAAGGGGAGAGAGAAGAGATTGGCAGTTAGGTATGAAAGGGGGAAGAGATGACTGACATATAATGGACTTTCTCTAACTCCGGGCAGACAGGTTACAACTAATACTAAAAACAGGGGGGTACAAGGAGCAAACCATTACAGAAAATTCAATATGAATTACAATAAATAAAACAAACGCACACCAACACAATGCAGGAAGGCATTGACGGGCCATTAGCAGAAGATAATGGGGAGGGGGCAAGGGAAACATTGTACAACTTAGTTTCAACATTTCGTGTAGATCGTGATAGAATACATACTTTGGGCACATCTTACATTGCAACCTAGGACACTATGGACCTTTATCTTCAAAGGTATTGCATGGGGCAGAAACTATTCTGCTTCAAGATCAACTTCTCAGAAAAATGGTTTGGTTTTATGACAAGTGCATTTGAATGTTCAGCACTAAAACAAAAAAAAAAAAAGAATACAGTAATAAAGATTTGAATGATGGAAACCAAATATATATTATAATGGTCATATTTATGTGCTTTTATTTTTTTCACCCCATCCAGTCTGGATTACTGTACTGTTCTTTCTTCTTGTAGAAGACTACTGTAATGCATTTATACAATTCCTTCCTCCTTTCTCCTCCCTTTCAACTAATCACTAAAAGTAGGCAATATTTTTATTTTTAGCAGAAAATTCAAGCAGCATGCATCAGCCAGAGCAAGCAGAAACATGCCTCAGCAAGTATTTCAGTACATGCTTTATTATAAGGTGAATTTTCAAAGCTATTATAATATATTGAAATGCCTGTCAGGACATGTGACCTCTTCAAAGGGAGTTGAAGTGAGCTGAAATATATCTACTGATATCAGCCATGGGATGAGGTTGTGGAAAAACTTAGTATGTTTTAAGTTTTTCACCATTTGTTTGAAAGAGTATACAGAAAGCAAATTGTTACTATTTCATTGTCATATGTTCCTGCGTTTCCAATGTAGCCCAATTTAATTCCCTTCTGCTTTTCACAAGGTTCCTTTCCCAGGGCTTTTTGTGTTGCAGCATCTCCCATTATCAGTTTGGCTTCTCATTAAAAAAAACCTCCTGCAGTATAGAGAAGTAAGGCATCTCAGAGCTGTCTCACACTTGCTTGTGGGCAGAAATTATGGAATGCTGACTATTCTGCATGCCAGATCTTGCCAACAGCTGGAGAAAAATAAAGCAATTATTTAAAACAGCATTGTTACATTTTTCCAACAAGAGCAAGAACCATCTTGTTCTTATAGTGTTTGAGACTGTGTTAAGCAATGCAGATTTTGCTGATTTAGGACATACTTTGGAACTAGGATATTTTTAGTGTTTCATATTTGAAATTTTCTTGTCTCTGGGCAGGGGGAGGCTGTAGGTGAGGGGAAAAAAGACAACTAAGGGCAAGGTCTATGTGTTTCCCTAATTTTTGAGGCAGGAGAGACCTAATATATCATCTATCACAAGCTGAAAGGAGGTAGTATAACCACAGGTTGCTTATTGTGGCAGCATCTCAGGGTTTTATCTTCATCTGCTGTATACACTTGGAACAAACACTCCACTGATTGTACAGTCACCTGAATAGTGTCATGTTTAGACAGCTTTTTAATGCTCTGGTTTGTTAGCTTTACTTCTCTTGTTAAGAGACTGCTCCGATGGGTACAAATGACTTTGCCAATAGGCAGCTGCACAGGTAAAAGGTGATGAAGTTTATACCTCATTAATCAGTGCTAACTGATTGTGGTAAGCAATTTGAAGCCAGCTATAAATGGTCCAGAGGAACTATTCACGGTCTGATAGGTTTTAGTACGGGTTTGCTTTATTAAGCAATTTCTCTGAATGAGACATTATATTTGCTGTTAAATTTTTTGGGGACAGTGATATCTGTTATGGGTCAAAGGGTGGCAGAAAAAAAATCATCGAAGTACAAAATATTACTAAGCAAAACAGCTAGGTTTTGCCCCAAGCAGAAACATGTCCCAAAGACAATTTGCGCCAAGTTATGGCTTGTCAGTAAGAAAGCTAGGCTTTGCCCTCTAATGTATGTCTGCAATATCTCACAGCCTTGGTGATGGAGATATTCATGATCAACTTCTGACAGGATTGCTCATTTGGACACTCCAAAACAGCAATGAACCACAGTGATGCTTCCACAATGCTGATCTTTAGTCAGTTAGGAAAGGCACAAAACCCCAGACACCAGCCTGAGTCTTTCGCTGTTCTTTCTTGAAGTTTAGTCTCTCTGTTATACATGGAGCTCTCCTTGCTGGCTGTGCAGGAAAATTGCTCACTCTTGAATCTTCCTGATGGGAGGTGACGTATATTTCTGATGGCAAGTTTCTCTTCTCCCTTTTCTGGACCTAATTGTTTTCAGGAGAAAGGGAAGAGGAAATGGAAGCAGAAGTGGAAGCAGAAAGTAAAGGATAAAGTAAGTAAGGCCTTTACTAATTACTTTCCTGGAAATCTGCCATATGACTAGTTTTCAATAAGGTACTTAGAAAGTGTGAGATGAGAACTGTAAATAATTTGTAACAGTTTTTGTAAAACAACTACAATCAAACAACAACAACAAAATAATGAGAGAAAATAAAAACCCCAAATAATAACCCAAATGCAACAGATTTCTGATTTTGGTGGTGGTTGTTTTTTGTTTGTTTGTTGGGGGTTTTTTGGTGGGTTTTTTTTGTGGTTTTTTTTGTTTGTTTGTTTTGTTTTGTTTTGTTTTGTTTTGTTTTTGGTGGGGTTTTTTTGTTTGTTTGTTTGTTTTTTTGTTTTGGTTGGTTGGTTGGTTGGTTGGTTGGTTGGTTGGTTGGTTGGGTTTTTTTAGTGATTCAATTGCATAAATGCTGCCGTATTTGAGATTATATTGTTTGTCCCTCATTGTCTATACAATAAGTGCTGAAATGTGAAAGCTGTAATGGAATTACTTTCTTATATGCTTTTTTCTGCTCCATTTCAAAGTATGCAAGGGCATTCTTTACATACTTTGTAATTTTCTGTATACAAAGTGTGTTACATCCTGTATAAATGGCAGTCTCACTTGCTAAAGAGACAAACTGACAAACTAAAATTTTTCTCTTCTTTAATCTCAGGCATTCTGGCATTCTGAATTCTTGCATGGTTTTGCATGCATCATGTTCTTGGATCCCATTCAGAAAAAAAATGATCACAGAATTAGATGGAGTGGAGCAATCCTGATGGAATCATTTCCCACTTAAAGTAATTCAGGAAAATTATTTAGTGACTATAAAATCAGAAACATCTCAGAATTACATAGACCTGGAAAAATATGCAAGGAAAAAATTCTCTCTAATGTAATTCAAGAGTAATTCCAATATTTTCAGACAAGTTTTCAGCTCTTTCTTTTGTTTCTCCTTCCCTGCGGGAGTTGGAGATGGGGTCTTGATTCTGGTTTGTGAATGGACATCACTTTCACGGTGGTCCAGTTATCTCTTTTGCTCTTAACTTTGTAGATACCTTTAAAGAATGTTTTGTCATGAGCTAGCCTGTGTCAATCTTCACTGGACAAGTAGTCCTTGCTGAATGAATAGTTTGAGTGAATTAAAAAGATACATCTCTTGAATGTAGCAGGTTGAGGTAGGCTCAGTGAATCATGCCTAAATCTGAAAATTATGATGAAACTTGAAGGCCAAAACCACTGGTGTCCCATACTGGAATCTGAGATTATAATCCATGATAACAGGAACAGAAATATCTTGCCTTAGTTTACTAAAAACCTAATACAAGTATGTGTGATTAAAATTGTACGGGGAATTTAAACACAAGGACAATTTGGGCTGGTGTTTTTTCTCTTCAGTTTCAATCCTTTTTTTCTAGAGTAAAAAGTCTGGTTCAGAGACCACTGAGAGCTTCCAGTGACAGAAGGAATTGTCTTTTCGTGTTATCTATCTATGAATAGAAGGAATTAAAGCATTATTGCAACCTCTATCTTTCTGCATAGGTATTGCACCATCAGCAAGGACAGAATAGTGTGGACAGAGATTTTCCAGGTGAGGTGCAAAAGGGCGCTGGAAACTGAAATTTGAGTTTTATTCTTCACTTTCCTTTTATATTCAGTGTGATTTGAAATCCTTCCCATTAGACTGCTGTAAAAGGTTTTTTAGCCATGTGGATATCAAACCGTGATTACTTTATGTAGTCTGGGAGTGCATTTACATAAATATTCATAACATAATCATCCTAAAAACAAATGAAAGTGTCTGGACATGGCTTCATGCTCAGGCTGTAGAATCCCACTGGAGTTGCACCAAAAAGATTTCTGCATCTAGGCAGGACTCACTTATGCACATTTTACTTAATTTATTTGAATCCTCTGCTTTTCACTAGAGAATTATATTTCCTAGGCAAATTGTACCACTTCAGATAATCTACAGGAATATTTAGTCTAGTCCTGTATTTTGAAATGCATTCCCCACTTCCTTCCATTGGTCTTTTTGGCCAGCTCTAATATACAGTTTTGCCTTATGATGGATTAGTTCACATTTCCACAGATCAGGGAGGTGACAAGATGTGCTGTTGCCTGCTCTTTAATGAGGAAGTGCATCATATTTTACCAGTGGTCAAGAAATTAGTGCTCTAATAGATGGGACTCTTACTGAAGCTAACATCTTAATTTAAAGAAAAGGAATAATGATTTAAGATGAGATTTTAGACTATGAATCTGCCTCTATTATCAACTGTCTTTAGTGTTGTTTGATGGAGATAATTACCTTGAAAAATGTTAGCCTTGTGGCTTAACTGTGTTTTGAAGTTGCATTTGCAAGAATCCTTTAGTTTATGAAGAATATCTTGAATACTTTTAAAGACAGTACTGAGCCCTTGCCTTTCCTTCAATTGCTGCAGTTGTAATAGCATTGCAAAACTTGTAGGACTGATGTTATATTGCTGTATGTGAATCAAGAATTATTGTGTTCATCTGGATGTTCCTATAAATCCACTCAATGAAACAGAGTGCAGAGAGAAAAAAATTGTTCTGCCCTGGTAGACAGTGCATGTAAAGCTAGTTGACACATCCCTGCTGAAAACTGAAGTGCACTGAGGCTGCAGCCTCCAAGGCCAAAGAGAACCAGGTAGCAGTTAAAGAAAGAATTTCAATATTTTCTTCTCCTGTTGCAGACAGCATGGGTCTGAGCTCTTCTTGGGGACGTCAGACCGCTCATCATGTGGGCTGTTCAAACAATTGAATGTCTTTAACTGAATCAACACTTAGTCCATGCTTTGGCTTGTAACAAAACCATCCTTGTATGGAAGACAGTAGGGTTATCTTTAGATAAGAGTGAATTAAATAACACTTTTTTTTTTTTTTAAGAGAAGTGCATGACATTGTGCTCCATGGTCTGTGTTGTTTTTATTCTGAATCCAAAATTAATTTAGCATTCTGTATTTCTGGCGTCTTCAAATAACTTCTAAAAGTACATTTTATTTAGGTATATTTTACAAGATGTAAACACCGGAAATGTCTTTCCAAGGACTGTAAAGACTTCCTAATTAATAATAATGTTCAAAATGACAGGATTTCATCATCTATATATTTTTCCAGCTGATGCGATTGCACTGAGCTCCTAAACTAATTATATGCTGCAAAATGTTCTGCAAGCCTTCCCTCTCCCAGTCGTCAGACCGGAAAATGGGCCTTAATAACATATGTGGGAGTTCAATCTGGGGATGTACAGACCTGAATATTCAAGTGCTCTTGCCATCTACTTCTCTTCTATATCAAGGCTTCTCAATGTTGAATGCCTCTTCTGGTCATAAAATAACCAGAGCCAAAATAATTAGGGCCTTGAAAGCTTTGCATTTTCCTTGGTGACTTCCAAGCAGCTAGTCCAGCTGTTTGAGCAGCAGTGTAATGCTTTCCTGTCACAAAATCCCACTTAAGTGACCTACCAGGTTCCAAATTACTTTTGGTGTCCAAATGATGTCAATAAATAGAAGGAGATATTAAAGTTAGATAGGGAATAAGCCAGCCAGAATCTGAAACATTAATCCACAACTTCTCCAGTTGCAGGTACGTCTTTCTGGAAAGTGTTAAAATGCTATGTCAGCACTCAACAGGTAAGATTAAGTGCGAAGATTAAGTGCAAAAAGTGTAGTGGTCTCAGTGCTCACTCTTTTTCTGTGGGAGAGAGATTAGGAGAAAAGCAAAGCAGGCTCAAGCTTAAAAATGAACAAATAGTTTTATTAACACACACTAAAAGAATGGAAAAAGAAAGTTGGGGGAAAAACCTAAAACAAAACAGAATTAAACTCCAAAAACACTCTTCCCTCTGCCATCAAACTGTTAACTTTCCTACAAAGCAACATAAAGAGACAAAACCTGTAATTTTCAGTCAGTTTCACCACTTGAAAATAGTCTTTCACCAATCTTTAGGAGAGGAGTCTCTCTTAGAGTCATGGATCCCACTGACAACTGAAAACAGTTCTTTTGTGGGTTTTTTAACTGTCACAAAAACAGCCGCCCGGGGAAACCTGCCTTTGTGACCCCTCCCATTAGCAGTTTCCCAAGCTGCTTATGGGTCATGGGTCTTAGACTTTTGCATACTGGGGTGCCACAGTTTCAAGACGACTAACTCCAAAGGGGAAGGATTCTTCATCTCAAGGTACAGAGATATCTTCTCACTTCTTCACTGGCACAGAGGACTTCTCATCTCTATCTCTGTTCAAGAATCTAATAGGATTAGTATCACTTAGTCCATCACAAACACCTTTGCTCAAACCCACACACAAATCTAAGCAATCATCTCCCCAAATGAATAACTTTCCCATGATTTAAAGGGATAATCTAAATATAAAGTTCATTTCCATGGCTCAGTAAGGATGGAATGACAAACTCCTCAACCTCCTGTCCCAATAGTCTTTTCACTCTCACTCTACTGACTTCATGCTGTTTCTTCTTTATTTACATTCTGTCCCTTTCTTTTCTCTCTCAGGGAAGGGTTAGGCCTTGGAAGCTTCATGTTGCCAGGAAAGGGTTGAATCTGCCCAGAGTCTTTTTCTCTCTCTTGCTGCAGCTCCTGGTGTTAAGATTTTCAAGGCCGAGCTGGTATGGAGGTTGGGGAAGAACTCACACTGAAAGATCAGAAATCGGAGCACCTAGGCAGTCCGGAATCAAAACGAAAGCAAAACAGGCAGGATCATAGAAGCCTTTTTTGCCCACCCTTCAGTTTAAACAGGGGCAGGCCTTGGCCCAGCCAGGCCCGTAGCTGGCAGCAGATGCGGCCCGGAGGCACAGCCCAGCCAGGGCCGCTCCTCTGGGCCCGGGTCAGCCGAGACCCAATGGCCCAGCCAGGCTGGCGGGGCCCGGTCGACCCCCGGCTGCCACGTGATGCTACCTTTCTCTTTCTGGCAAAAGGAAAAAAGAGCTGATGTGCAGGAAAACAAGGGGTTTTATGTGGTACTTCCCAAAGTTGTAACTGACATTTTTCAGTGGTCAAAACAGATGCCAATATTCCAACTAACCCTCTGATAGGTCCCTGTCCTTTCTAAAGCAATTCCGAGGTCCTGACCAAGAAATACATTCCATATTTCTCCATAACTAAAAACTAAACTGTACTAACCCATGACAGATCCACAGCAGGGCAAGAGGCCACCTTCTTTGCCTTTCACAGTGGGAAAGGAGGCACAGTAGTCTTCAACAAACCTGGTTGATTTGCTGCTATTTTCCGCAAACCTGTAAAGTGGGTAGCTCTTGGTCAATGTTTGCCACGTTGTTCTTTTTCACAGAACACCTTCAATTTTCACAGAACACCTTCAATGATTATGTGTCTTGCATCTTTGTCAGGCTGTGCCCTTGTGGGTCTCTGCTGCTTGAAAAGAGGGGAATTTGGATTTTGTTCACTCAGTGAAACTAGGATTCCCCAAACGTATTCAGCATTGCTGTTGGGTTTGAAATTTTTCCACTTAAGAACAGAGATTTTGGCATATAACCACCTTACGTTTAGTTGGGTGTCAGTGAAATTGGTCCCTGCTGTTATTCTTTCTTTTCCCTCCCACCGCCTGCCTCTTTTTTGTCTGTGGAAAAGATGGGTCAGATGGCAAGGTGTGAGAAATCTTTGTAGGCATGAAAAAGAAAGAACTTTTTTTCCCAGGCTGTAGATATCAATATAGATATAGATAGATACAGATATCATCAGCTGGGAGAATGTGTGTTATTGTTGGGTTTTTTCCCTCCTGAGACAATCAGTCCAATGTAAACTGTGAAGATGGTTATTGCTGTACACATGGCTGTGTGTAAACCTACTCGCATAAATGTCATGGGTTAGATAAACCAAAAATCTCATCAGCTGATAAAACAGTAACATGGATACAGTTATCTGGCAACCATGAGATAAGGTGTTGTGGTCCATGGTCTGTGCTGATGACTACCACTTCAGCTGGGATACTGCTATGGAGAGCAAACTCCTCCAGAGCACTGTGTCTGCGAGGAGCTCTGTGAAAGAGGGTTATGGTGCCAAGTTTTTTTCTGCTACTGCTACAGGTTCCATGATTGGTCAAAGTTTCACACTCGTTGCCTAAACTGAAGTTAAGTTTCGCCCACACACTGCACCTGTATGGCATGGGATTAGGCCCCTTCACAGAATCTGTGGGGAGTAATTGTCTTGGTCTCCTCTGCACTGGGGCAGCCTCATTTTGAGTCCAGTGTGCAGTTCTCAGTGCCACAGTAGAAGGCATAAGGCCATTACAGAGGGCGTAAAGGAGGATCATGAAAATGGTGAAGGGCCTTGAGAGGAAGCCATATGAGAAGAGGCTGAGATCACTTGGTCTGTTCTGCCGGGAGAGGGGGACACTGAGAGGAGACATTGCAGTTACAACTTCCTTGTGAGGCGAAGAGGAGGGGCAGACACTGTTCTCTCCTCTGTGGTGACCAGTGACAGGACCCAAGGGAATGGCCTGAACTTGTGTCAAGGAAGGTTTAGGCTGGCTATCAGGAAAAGGGTCTTCACCCAGAGGGTGGCTGGGCACTGGAACAAGGTCCACAGGGAGGTGGTCACAGCACGAAGCCTGACAGAAGCATTTGGACAAAGCTCTCAGGTACATATTGTGACTCTTAGGGATGCCCTGTGCAGGACCAGGAGCTGGACTTGATGATGCTGGTGGATCCCTGCTACAGGTTCCATGATTGGAACCTGTAGGATGGTTGTGCTATGGTTCCGTGGGACGTGGGCTGACCCTCGGGCAGGGCCGTGTGTGCTGGGGTTGGGCCAGTGTGTGCTGAGGCAGTGTGTGCTGTGGCCGCGGGGCGCGCTGGGCCCGGGACACCCCGCGCAAGGGCAGGGGCCCCGTCGGGGGCCGCCAGGTGGCGCCCTGCGCGGCGGC
>JANEHK010000059.1:1362920-1453632 GCA_025960845.1 Tachycineta bicolor | reverse complement strand
GGGGGCCCGGGGCCGGAGGGGGTGGCGCCCGGGGGGCCGGGTCGGGCCAGTCGCCGAGCCGAGCCGAGCCGAGCATACGCGGGAGACGCAGGCCAGGCTGTCGTGTTCTTTTCCGGCCCTCAGGCGAGGAAGCCACGTGAAGGGTCGGCGGAGGCGCCCAGAGGGGTGGGAGGTAAGGCGGAGGCGGTTGCGATGGGTCAGGGCGGTGCACGCGAGGGTGGGGTCGGTCCTACCGCCTACAAACTTCCCGCCGTGAGCGGGACGCGTTTGCAGCGCGGCGGCCGCCTGCCCGCTCCCCGCTGCGGCCGGACCAAGCGGAGGTGACGGCCCTGCCCAGCTTCTCCGACACCGCGGGGACGGCCGTGCTCGGGGGCTTGGCCGGTGCCCATCCCGCGGGGACTGGCTCCTGTTCCCCCGCGGCCGTACTGCCCTGGCGCCCCCGGACCTCCTCCTTCGGCAGCGCGGGCGGGGGGCGGAACCTGTCCCTGGTCCCGGCCGGAACGACAGGTGGTGGGCGCTGCTTGAGTGGACGGGACGTTGCTGGTGAGCGCGCTTAGCTCCGAGCAGCAGCGGCTGGGCTGTAGCCCGCATGAATGTGCGTGGGGTTTTTTTTTTTTCTGTTTTTGGTTTTTGTTTTGTTTGTTTGTTTGTTTGTTTGTTTTGTGTGTGTGTGTGTTTTTGTTTGGTCGGGGGGGTTTTTGTTTGTTTTTGTGTTGTTGTTGTTGTTGTTTGGGGGGCGGGGGGTGGGTGGGTGGGTAGTGGTATTTGTTTATTTGTTCGTTTTCCTTTTCCCCATCCCGTCTCTCAGAGGTAGGTCGCTGTATGCTTGCCTCACAGCTTCAGGAGCCGGTTCGGTGCTGCCTGGGAGCCACGGGCTCCATGGACCTGTTGGCCGAGCGCGGGAGGGACGAGCTGACCCGGGCCGGGCTGGGCGCAGCCTCTCTGCGCCGTGCTCTGGCACAGGGAGGCGAGGCTCGGAGCCCTGCCTGCTGTTGTAACCGTGTTGAGCGTAGGGGTGGGAGCCTCCGTTGGGAGCTTGTCGTCTTCCGTGGCGTCTTAAAAATGGCAATTTTTCTGCACTTCATACTGTCGGCGAAGTTAATGTCTCAAGAAACGTGCCGTGCAGCTGGTCTGCTAGGTCTGTTAGTTGTGGCGGCACAGGCTCAGGGTGATGGATTTTTTTTCTAGTTTGCAAGGTTGCTCAAGAAAAAATGGTTTGTGTTAAACTCCTTGTTCCGTACTGGACCACAGTGTTTGAAATCCCTGCAAGTCTTTGCAGTCACAGTGTGACAGCTGGCCTCTCAAAAGCTGACCCAGGGCTTATTATGGAGAAATGAGTAATTGCCAGAGCAAGAACTCGCATACCCTAGGGATACCTGCTGTTGGCTTAAAAGAGAAGAACTGCAGTGCAGTCACAGACAGAGGCTCTTGGAGAGTCCTGCTTGAGGCTGATTGACCCTGCAGATCATCTGTCTTATGGTAAGACTTCTGCCATCTGGTATTTGAAGATATAGAAGCTTTCTTGCTCTCATTTGATCGTCAAATCAGCCTGTTCTGGGAGATTGTAGACAGCTTTCATAAATAAAATATTCTGATTGAATAGTTGTATGATTGTCGAAAGGATAAAGATATTTGAGGACCCTTCCCACTCCTGCTTAAATTTCAGCAAATTCCTAAATAGGCATCAGGATGGCTTCTATTCTCCAAGCCTGTGTGTATTTTACAAAATATATATTTAATTTGTATATAATTTGTATTTAATGGGGGATACTTGTGAGGCAATGTTCTGGACATACCTAATTGAAGAATTTATGTGCTGGTTGCACTGCAGTAGGTAGAGGTGAGGTTGTTTGCCTCTTTTCCATAGCAAAGCATGTTATTCAAGATTTTCTCTGAGTGGACTGATAATTGTGATGGTTATGCTTCCCTGCTCCATAGGGCACAGAAAAGAGCATTCCTGGAAAACATAAAAACACCAAAACCCAAAAAACTCCAAACAAAACAAAAAAAACCCCCAAATTCAAACAAACACTTCTTCCCCCGCCCTGCCCCAAATATGCACATCTGAAAGTGGGCTGTGCAGTAGGAAGAAGAGGTAGGGTACAGTCAAGTAATACTGAATTACAGGAACTGCTGAAGAGGAAAGGAGGTGGGTACAGAATGGCATGATGTTGCTTGGCATCAAGCCTCTTGCAGTGATGATTTTATGCAGTTTGCTGGTGTGTTGGTGTAGTAACTGATGCTGTTTAGAATGCATTAGTGAGTGATGTGAGACTTGGGGCTGGACCAGATCACTTCAGTTTCTTTGCTGGAGTTTCTCTCCTGAAAAGATTCTTTATTAACTTCCAGCGAAGTTAATAAAGGGGAAGGTACTTGTGTTTGGGAACCGAAACTGGGAGAAGCAGAGAGGTCCAAGTGCCTTGGGAGCAAGGATTACAGAGTCATTTGGAATAGCAGTTGTTTAAAATTGTTACAGGACAAACATGGTACTTGTCTTTGTTTAAGACTTAATCATTATCACTAGTTAGGTAAACTCAGATTTCAGATGGAATTTTTTCAGACAAAACACAATGGTTTTTTCATTCTTCTGTTTTAGGGTATTATCTCAGGATTAGATGCTTCAGTATCTTTGACAGATGAGTGTCCTGTGAGCTTCTTCTGAGCCAGGAACTTAGGCAAGAATTGTCCAGATAACATGGAGAGAGAAACCTAAAATGAGTAAGATATAACTGGAATTTTAAGCTAAGTACTGTAGAAGTAAATTTATTTCCAGAGAAACTACACTGTACTGTTCCATTATAGTGTTCTTGTGATGGGTAATTAGCATATTAGTATATGAAAGGAGAAATACTTACTGAGGAACTGCAGGTATGGTTGAAGATCAGTTATACACTGGGTAACTGAGGGATTCTTTCAAAGGCATTTGGACCAGACAAGAAAAAGCCCAGGAGGTTTTGCTCACTGTTCTGGTTACCCAGTCTTGATGCCACACTCTTCTTTCATGCTGGTTCTCATATGCAGTGAGTGTTTTTCTCTTATTTTAAATCTTTACCTTTGAACAAAACTGTAGATTTTATTTGTTTGGGTATTTTGGATAATTTTATGTTGGTCTCATGTGCTCAGGAAAAAGTTCAACAGCTATTAAAGCAGGGTAACGATGTGAGGTTGGAAAGAGGGCAAGGGAGGAAGAAAGGAAATAAAACTAGGTCAGCCTGTCTTGTGAACCATCACTGTTGTTTGATTTACCTTGGAAAGATAAAAAGCGACTTAGCCTAATCAAGTAGTTTAATGGGAACACACTTTAAGAGCAGGGGGTTCTTTGGCCAAGAGTTTCTGAGAACTGTTTGATCTAGGCAATCTGTTGTCAGTTTTAATTTAAGACATGTGCTTCTTCTGCTGTTGAGGGCATTTGCTTACCACACCAGTACAATCAAATTAAAAATAATATTAAAAAAGTGAAGATTCAACTTACCCTTATGCTGACAAAAGGTGTAGATTTTTAACTGAGAAAGACTTCAGTAAATTCTGGAGATAGAAGTGTGTAGTATATCCAGGTGGTTGGTAGTAGATGACCATTTCTATCTTAAAAATTACTCTCTTTCCACTGAACATTAGTTTCAGACTTTGTATTTTTGTGATTTTGCACTTACTACCATTCAAGGAAAAAAAAAAAAAAAAGCCACTTTAAAGTTTTAAAGCAATTTCTAACAGATAAAAGAGTGCAGTCTCTGAATCAGCAACTGGAGAGTATGCTGAATAAGTTTTTAAAGCATCTTCATGTGCCCTGATACCAGACTTTGACTTAGGTGGTACTTCCTGTGTGCTGAAACTGGAAAAGTGTGACTGGGGGCTGATTTCTTGCCCTTTGGTTATTCATTCCCTACTTCAGCTCTTCATCTTGACAATTTATCTTTTCCAGCTCGTAACTGTCTGTATTGCAAAGTAATCCAACCTTTCACTGATCAGTACAATATGGTACAAATGCTAGCAGTGATCACTTCAGATGATGTTTCCCCGCAAAGAAAGAACTTTACCTACTCAAAACTTTACCCGAGCCCCCCCAAAACAAAACAGTAGGATCTTGACATGTAGGGGGTGGTTTTTTGTTTGTTTGGTTTGGTGTTTTTGTTTTTGGGGGGTTCTTTTTAATTTTTTGGGGGGTTGTGTTTTTTGGGGTTTTTTTGTTTGTTTGTTTGTTTGGGGTTTTTTTATTTTGTTTTAAGAAATTTGAAGTGAAATTGTTACTAATTCTAAAAATCATAGAATACTATTTTAACTTTAAAATTTTAGTGTCTCCCTTCTTCCCCCCTACCCCCTCTTTGTTCTTGTTCCCACTGACATGGTATTAGAGTGCTTGATTAAGATAGACATTGAAGTGGTGTCTATTCGCAGATATATTAAAGCCAATACGCTATAAAAACCTGAGCAAACAGATGTGGTTTTGTTTCTTTTTGTTTCCAATCACAGCAGAGATAAAAAGTTCAGTTGTACAAGTTATATGCAACAGCAGTAGTTTAAAATTTTTCATAGGAATGTTCAGTACTGAATTTTTAAGTACTCATGTAAAGAAGTAAAAGTCAACATGTAGTTGTTTCACTTCAAATAGTAGAAGACCATATTCAGTGTCAGAAAATGCAACTCTTTCCATGGGGTAGAAAGTTGCATATATTGTTTCCTCAAGGAGGGTTAAGACTGAATTCCAGGTGAGAAATATGAAAATAGTATTGGTTACAGTTACCTATTTTCCTTCTATAAGATACAGTTAAGTTTAACTTGTAAAAGCACAGATTTTTAACAGAGAGCTAGAGTAGGTAGTTCTTCAAAGCTGTGTTCCCCATAAATGCTTAGCTGATACCAGTTGGGTAAACTTACCTGGATACCCCAAATTATCATCTAATGAGGTCTTGTGGTGGTGCAGAACTGTTTTATTAGGTTTTTGTAAGAAGTTTATGTTATGGTTCATTTCACTGTATCCCCAATTCTGTATTCCTTTTGTGTTGTCTGTATAATAAGGTGTTTTGTGTCTATCATCCCACCCCTCACATGACTTGTAACATCCCTCTGTCCCCCCTTGCTCTGGGGCAGCCTGTCTGGGGTCACTCCAGGGGTCCCTCCCGGATTGCAAAATCTCAGGGAGAGGGCTTCAGGTGATAGGTAGCCTGGGGGGAATACTTTTCCTCTGGAGGTGGTTGGTCCAAGGCTTGGGGGTGGGCACACCTTGTTACCCCCTGGATCCCCTGATTTGTTGTCTTGTTGTAACACCCCCCCCCGGAACCCCTCCCCTGCTTAAAAGGTCGTGGAGACAGCTTCTCACGCTCTCAGCCTCTGAGCTCTCAGCCACTCAGCTCAGGGCTCTCATCTCGGAGCTCTCTGCTTCTCAACTCTTGAGCTAATAAACATCTTTTAACCTGCTAAGCTGAGAGCCAGCCTTTTCTCTTCTGGTGCTGTTGACAGTCACGACACTATGGGGTCCAGCTGCTAAGCCGAGAAGCCGAAAGGAACTGGAAACATCTGTGTCTGTGTTGACCCAAGCTAGCTGGAGGTCAGCTCCCGCCCGGTGCAGGAACAGAACCAGACACAGAGTTTGGTGCCCAACGTGGGGCTGACCATGCCAGCAGAAGCAGCTTGGACCTTGTGGGCACGGCTCCACGGTGACAGAGCGTCTGGCGCCCACACAGCTCCCCCTGGAGACCAGGCGGACCCTGTGAACGGACTGGGGCTTATTTAGCCCGAAGAACAGTCTCTGGGCATCACGCACCCCTGTAAAATTGACTTTTAAACAAGGCAAGTTCCAGGGGAAAGAAGGGGAGCTTCAGGCCCTGACTGGAGTCCTTCTTGCGGCAGAACATCCAGACCCATGCACCCCCCACGTCACAGGAACAGGTAAGTATACCAGCAACGGGACATATTTACTGGTTTTAGGGTCCCCCCGAGGGAGGGGGAAGCCACTGGGGAGGAAAAAGTCCTCCAAAAATAGCTGCACAGCTAAAGGGTTAAACCTCCTGTGATTTTGAGCAAATGGGGGAGGGGAGGGGGGGGTGTGCTTTTCATCTGGGTTTGGGTTCAAAAGCAACTTAGTATCAAAACATGGGTGGAAAGCTAACGGTTGCTCAGAAAAGGTTGTATTATAACTATGCTTCGGTTGTGAACGATGCCAAATGGAAAATCTCAAACAGCGAGTGAAGAAGTTTTGTTGTCTGGGTTCATGTGCATTTTCCCCAAGTATCCCCTGACAGAGTCTGCAGCGCTGATTTCTGTGGCACCGTAGAAAGGGAATTAATTCGGCTGATTCAAACTGGAGACAAAAAGGCTACAAAGTATTTTACTGTAGCAATGAAGTTGAGTTCAGCAATTCAATTTCAAAAGGGAATGCAGAAAGAGCCCAGCCAAAAAACGTGTTCCCCCCTCCTCCACCCTCCTCTTTTCCCCAGTCCCCGTGTCCCCGGGAAAGCGTTCTGAATGGAGCGGCAGGGGTCCCGCCCGCTCAGCCTTCAGGGTGCCCCAGGCTCCACGCCCATGTTGGCCCGGTGGGGCTGGGAAGGAAGTCTCAGGCAGCACTGGCCACGCTGCACGGGACAACCCTCCCTCCCCACTTTTCCCGGTTCAAAAATGCTGCATTCAGTTTTCTGTGGGGGGAGGAACTGGGTCTGAAGCCACATGGTCCTCTCGGGGTTCCCAAGATGGCGGAGACCGCATGGCAGGGGACTCCCCCGCCCCCTCAGCGCCACCCACCCCTCCCTACCCCGGTGATGAGGTGCCTGCACGGTGCGGCCCCGTCCCGTCCCCCTCCCCGGCCCTGCCTTACCCCTGTGACGTCGGGTGCCAGACACAAGGTCTCTATTTCCCCCTTTCAGAAAAACCAACCAGCCTGCATCTTGGAAGGGTGAGTCAAAATTGACAATGAGGGGTGCTTGAATTAATAGGCATGTCTGCTTTATATTCATGGAAGTACATCCCTAGAAGAACAGGGATGAAGGAAGTAAATGTTTCCAATTGTCCAGAGATGGGGTCTTTTTAGGTCGTGGTACTGTCATTACCTAACCAAAACGTGTTGTGATCCCATGAAGAGCTGATAGAATCCAGTAGGCTGTACAAGGTTGTTACCAGTCATACCTGCTGAAGCCTGTGCTGACTCTTGGCTTTTTAGAGACTGGAATCCAAGTGCAGAACAGAGCAAAGAAAGTACAATATAAATTTAGGTACATTGATAAAACCTTACATCCTACATTATGCAGAGAAAACCTCAAGGTTGTGGCCTTCAGTTCATCAACTTCCTTGAGCTTGGTATCCAAATTTGGTTTATGTTAATTTCTCACAATAACCATACATTAAAAGCAACAAATTAAAAAAAAAAAAAAAAACCAAACAAAACCCACAGAATTAAGTGTACTTGACCATATTTTGCAGACATCAAACATACTTTGGTGTCAGTTTAGTTGCAAAGTGTTTAAATTAATAAAACAGACACTGACTAATGAAGCTTGGAATGTTACATTATCTATATGCCAAACTGCTCTTATGTTCCGTATACAACCACTTAAGAACTGGGCTCTTCTGTTGGTGATTGAAAGCAGAATTATATTCAGGCATCTGAAACACATTTTTTTCCTTCCTGTCTCTGTAAAGCAGGAGCATGTGAGAGGGAAGTGGGTGGGCCCGAGCTCCCTAGCCCAATGTCTAATTTTGATGCCTAAAATTAGGCAGTTGTAAATACCCTGTTGTTGCATTCGTGGAATAAGGAATTATACAATTCTATTGCAACAGATGCATATAGAATCAGGTGGGTTTTATTATTATTGTTGTTTGTTCATTTTTGTTTGGTTTGCTGTTTAGTTTTTGTGGGTTTGTTTGTTTGTTTTGTTGTTGTTGTTTGGGTTTTTTGTTTGTTTGGGGTTTTTTTCCTTTGGGAGGGATGGGGGGGCTGTTTTTGTTTGTTTTTTTTCCCCAAAGTGAGAAGGGATTTTTTGATATATATTTCATCTAAATAAAGAAAAGGAAGGCAAACCTGAGTTATAGTCCAGCTCTCAAACTTCTTAGCAAAATGTTGAGATTCTCTCTCCAGGTAATGGTAACAGTACAATTATTTTTTTGTCAAATTAATCACTTTTTCTTCCCCAGTTCCAGAAGTCATAGATATATTTTAACTCTTTTCTTCTTACATTCAAATTTGACACATGCATTTGTGATAAATATAAATGAGAAATGAGATATGCTTGAAGATATGTGAAATCTGAGGTGGAAATCCATGTCAGAAGTCATCCAGTCTTCTAATGTGTAGGGAATGATACAGAGACAATAAGGTATTCAAGGTGTCTTGAATATCACCTAATGAAGGTGATAACTAATAATGAAGTACAGCTTCGTTCTGCCTGAATGAAAAAAAGAAAGATGGGAGAGGAATGAAAGAAATTCGTTAATATCTATGTTCATGCAGTAGTTCTTTTCAGCTTAATTTTGTGTGCTTATGAACCTGAAGCACACTTAATGCGTGCATATTTTTACATAGTGCTGTGAATCAACATGTCCTGAAAATGTATGCTGAAATTATTCAGTATGCTGTATAGAAAGCTATTTATAAATCTGTTTCTATATATATATCATAAATATAAATATATATTTCATATATATAAACATATCTCCATAGGCTGTGGAGACTATTATATTTGCAAAATAAAGATCAAAACTGGTAATTGACTTTTTTTGTTTGGGAGGACTATTTATTATTTTTTGATTTTAAAGATGTCTTGGTCATCTTAAATTCTCATCTGTTTTGTGATTTAAGACTTTCATAATGTATAAGACTACAGGAAGGTCTGTCTCCCTTCTGCATATCTGCATCTTGTACTTTTTTCCTGAGTTAGTGAAGTAATGCAAAAATAAAATCTATGCTGTAATGTATGTAAATTTTGTAAAACAACTGTTATTTTATGTGGAAAGACCACAAAACCTTTTCTTTAAATAGTGTGAAGAGACAATACAGGAGCAATATCCACTCGTATTTTTAAAGACCTTCTATGGAAGCAATGATACCAAATGCCCTTTCATTTGAGTAATTTACATGTTTAACTTAGAGTACTGAATGTTTTTCAAAAACAAGCCCCAACTGTCAATTTGAAAATTATTAAAATGTGGAAATGAAAAACCTATCAAGAAGGGGTAGATTATTGTACTATTAAAAAGAAACAAAACATAAAAATTTTACCTCTTTATGTAGGTTTTTTTTTCAAAAGACTGTCGAAGATTATAATATATGTTCTCAATTCCATTTGAACTGTTTCCCAGGAACAATGGCTGTATTGCTTAGCTTCTAGGAAATTGGTGATTCTTTGAAAGTACTTTTTTATGCCATATGTTGAGTTTTTTAGGATCCATGTTTGAAAATGGGTTTTTGCTTTTGATTGTTCTTCTGACAAACATGTCTCCATTTCTTCAATTTGATGATGAATTCCATTTTGGAAATTCTTAATCTTGCTTGTATTCTGAGCATCAACAGGAAGATTTTTGCTGAATAGTTGGAAGATCTGTTGAAGAAACTCATAGATGATCCTTATGATGTTCTTCTGTGTGACCTTGGTAATCTCCATGGGGAATCTGAAATCAGTTGTTTCGCTGAGACATTGCTGAGGAAAATAACCACCCATTTTCCACAGAAAGTTCATGATATGGTAGTTCACTTTGTTTCCTTGGAAAAGACAGACTGAATGTGAGATTCTGATGTACAATGCCAGTATAATGCAGATTTGCAGTAAGCTTCTCTGAGCCATAATGGTCATGCTGATGAAGCAGTCAGCACTATTTTCCTTCCCTTTTTGCAGATCTGTAATCTTGCAGGTTCTTGATTGTCTTGCCTTGTTCACATGCTTCTCTTTCACATCTCTGAATTTATTTCGTCTGTATGACATGCTGGGTCTTACTCACGGTGTGGGAGTGGCTCTTTCTAATAACTATGGTCCTGCCAAAGTTTACTGTTTATTTCGGTTTCAGACAATTGAAAGGGTTTTGCTCATTTCTGCTCTGACTGTATTTAATTGAAAAACGAGTAAATCAGTCAGTCTAGTGATTCAGAGGATATTGGCAGACTAGCAGGTTAGAATGTGGTAAGAGCATTTCAACTTCTTACATTCTTAATAGAATAGGCAGTTCTGCTTGAAAAATTTTACTTTTATGCTTAAGTTGGCAAGGACATTAAAAATAATCACATCCCTGGCTAACAGATACACAATCAAAGCAAGATGTAATTTTATTGATTTAAGAACAAATATAATTTTAGTAAGATAAATTGTTTTGTTTGGGCAATGACTTAAATTTTATTAGCAAGATAACCTTGTTGTTAACACAAGCATTGACTTACTAGGGGCATATGTTGCTATGACTATGTTGGCAAAAAAAAACAAGTATATACAACTCTTAAGAAAGATGCCTTTTTCTCCAAAATCTCTGATAGTTCACTTTTCAGAGAAGCTTTCTTCTGCTCCATTGTCTGATGTATTAGCCTCAATGTTTAGATCCATTCAGGAAAGCATGTTTTTACCTTAAAAAAGAAAAATTCCTTACATTTCAGAGTAAGAAAACTCTTCTTCTGAAGCTCTTCCTGTTGTCCAGAAGTGGGTTCTTTCACCTGGTGTGAGAGAGTCTGGCTCTGCTTGTCCACTGAAATGCAAAAGAAAGCAGCTTTTAAATCCAAACCAGTCAAATAAATATTTGTCCACTGTTATTTGGTTTATTGCTCTTAAATCCTGTTCCTTCTGACTGTCTTATTCCTCTGAGTTTTGGGTCATTAATAAACAGATTTGAGCCTACTGTGCCATTTCTTGTGAGCTGTATATATAATTTTCTGACTCAAGCATTTAACTTGCATAATTAGTCTCATCCTACAAAGGACAGCAACATTCTAGCATATAGAAACTCACAAGTCAGTTTAATGTCTCCATTTGGCCACTCTCTGAGTTGCAGGAATGGCCATAAAGCTGCCCCAAAAATCAGTGCTGTAACTTTACTTTGCCCTTACAGATGGTTTTTACTGAATATGTAGCTCTGGTATTTATCAGAAATTCATTGTTTCTCTGGTTTTACTGGAGCTAGAGGGTCTCGTGGGGATTCCTTGATATTTTCTCCTGGTCACCTCATTCATTACAAAAATTCTCCACCATCATAATGTTTCCATCTTTTCAATGACCCTTACTGCCTACAAATAGAACATTGATTCAGGCCAAAAGTGTGTGTGTGTGTCTTTGTGCAGGGCAGGTAGGGGCCTTTCAGGCCCCAAGCCCCCTGCTTATCATGTTTCTTTCATCTTTGTAATGCCAGTCTCTTTTCTTTCCACAATAATATGGTAATCCATCTAGCCTAAGTATGGCCCCTGTTTGAGTAACCTAACTGTTAGGTTAACAGTTTCCAAAAGTTGATGCACTCCTTCCAGATTCTCTCAATATGAACCAATAGATCACTTCCAGTTGAACAAATATGGATATAAAAAAGGACATGTATAAAACCTGGCAGACCCCTCTTCCTTGTTTTAAACATGCCTGTATCACTGGTTGATTATTTCCCTGAGTCTGGCTACCAACAGGACTAAAATACTTCCCATAGGCTCCTTATTTTTAGCTATATTCTTTTCATCCATCCCCACTCCTATGTTATGTGATGTGAAAAAGACGAAACTAACATTCACAGATCTTCTGCCTCATCCCCGCTGCAACACATGGTCTTTGCCTTTTTCTCCTTAGTACATGACATCAGCATATCTCCTTTCAACATACACTTTTTCTGAATATCTGGGTCTCTACAATGTCATAAAAGCATCAGCATTTACCAAGTCAGCAACAAAACACCAACTCAAAACCAAAACTTTAAATATCCATTTTCCCCATTTTCCAATGTGTTAAGTGTCTGCCACTGCTTACTTTAAATATTCATTTTATCTTTAGTCATTGATATTCCCCAGCTAACTCCAGCTTTTCAGAATAAAACCCCAAGAGCTGTAGGGTAGAATTGTGGACTAGTTTGCCAGTACTCAGTTGCCCAATTCCTTTATCCTTAGGTCCAGACTTCTAATGCAAATTAATCTTTTACTTTCTGCTCCAGCTCCTTGTTGTCAGAGAAAGGAAAAGCACTCTCTCCCAACATGCAGTTTGTGTGTAACAAGTTTAAAACCTAGGCATGTATTTATTTCCCGGTTCTAATCCCCTGTTGTTACACGCTGCTCGGACCTTGTGTCAGCAAAGATAGGAGAACACCTCCACACTTTCACATAATTTTTGTTGTGTACAGTGAGTCACTGTTCCGAATCCTCCTTATCCAATTTATACAGAGCTTGAAGTTTTCAACTACCAATCTCACCGGTCAGCCCAGGAATGGTTGCACTGATCAGTTACAACAAAATGAATATTGATACTTACCAGTCCAGAAATTCATACTACTTTTGCTCTTGCTCAAATGCCTCTGGAATGTTACACCTTTGAATTGCTCACCACCTTGATGCTTGAGAGGATTTGATGGAGTCTCCAATCAAACTCCAATCAAAGGTCCAAGTCCTATCTGATTTGATTCTCCTTTGCGGGCAGCAGCAAGATGATCCAGGAAAGGCAAGGCTTTATAGTTCCCATTTTTGTCACCAAGATTGTTGTCCCAAAACGGATATTTTCACCTGCTAATGCAAGAGGCTGATCCACGCACAGGAGTGAGGTATTTATTTACAGTTCTGCACAGAAAGAGGTGCTGGGACAAACCCAGAACACAGACTATAAAAACTTTTTACTATTTCTATATTTTAGCAAATGTATTAATGTTCCTTTGTTGCAAATTACATAATTCTGTTATTAATTAGTATTCTGTCTTCTCTTGGTTAAATGATTCTCTTGCTTCTTTTGCTAATTAGTCTGCTTTCTCAGTCTTTGAGTTAGTGGTTTCTTGAGTCTGTGGTCATTGTTTTCCCTTCTCAGAATTACCTTTACCCAGCTGAAGTGTTTGCTTTTTGACTTCCTTATCTTGGGAGTTCTACCAAATGACCTTGTGGCATATAAATTCTGCATTCTTTGTGTCTGCTCTCAGTGGTGCATCCTTCTCCCCCAGCTCTGCTAAACTCCTCCTAGGTCTGTGATTGCTGAAGCATAACAAGTCCTAAACCTTAACAAGACTATTTTATGGGCAATTTATCTTTCTAATACCTGCACATCACTCCCATGAAAACAAGCTCTCAAGGAGATTGAATTCACTTGAGCTCGTAGCAAAATGTCCCATCTTCAGGACCACTCCAGCTGGTGTAATGCTGAAATTTTTCTACCAGGTCTGGCTGACGTACTTCTCTGACTGTCACACCTTTGGGCCAGGTTATAGTAGGACTGCAGGTAGCCACTGCTGGATGAATTGTAAGGGTCTGAATTAATCTGAGCCTTTGATAATGACAGTTCTAAGAAACTGCAACATAAGCACTGTGGCTTGAAATTGAAGTGCTGGGTTGGTTCCTGAATATACATTAAAAAAGTGCCATGTTTCTATGTATCACTGACTTCCTCTAGTGCTGTACCAGCCTTTTGAAGTGGTTCCTGTAATCACAGTATACGAAGTCGCAGGTGATTGGAAAGGACGACTGAGTTAACATTAGGATAAGCAAAAATTACAAAGTATTTAGCAGGCAGAATTGCTCTTCTTGTGGGAATCTTTATGGATTACTACTTCTAAAAGTGAACTAATGTGATTTACCTTTATGTTACTCAGTCTGCATAATTACAGGTATATTTGAAAAAGATTATGGAAAACATATAAGCTCAGAAGTATTTGATGTTGTCCTGATTTTGTCTGGGAGAGGTTAGTTTTTTCCTAATTGCATACTGTCTTTTAGATTCAGCACAGTAGTGTTGATAAAATTCAGCAGGAGGATAGTGTTGATAAAATGCTGATGATTTGGCTGTTGCCATCAGGACTGTTATTTCCTGTGCTCTGTCAATGAGCAAGTGCGTAAGAAGCTGGAAGGGTGCCAAGCCAGGACAGCTGATCTGAACTGATCAAAGGGATATTCCACACCATAGAGCATCATGCCCAGTCTATAAACTGGGGGGGAAGTTGTTCAGGAGCTGCAGATATGTCACTGCCTAGTGGGTGATAAGCAATTGTATTGTGCACCACTTATCTTTTTTGGGTTTTATTCCTCTTTATCATGTTTGTGGTTCATCATTATGATGATATTACATTTTGTGTCACTTATTAAACTCTTCTTATTTAAACCTATGTGTTTTACTTTTCTTTCAAATTTTCCTTCCCACTGGGGAAGGGGGAGGTGTGAGTGAGTGGCTGTGTGGTTCTTGGTTGCCGGCTGCATGACAGATGCAAGCAGTGAAGGAATTCCACAATGATCTTAAGATTAGAGAGTATTTTGTTAAAGGAAAAATAAATCGTGTTGATGCTTGGGAGGACCTGTTATAGTCTGACAGAGTGAAAGATTGCTATGGATAAGCAGTTTCTTTATCAAACCAGTGAATGACTTCAGCAATTACACAGTAGTATCCTACTAACATAGAAACGCGTGTGTGATTTTTTTTGGTTTTGTGGTGTTTTTTGGTGGGTTTTTTTTTGGTTTTTTTTCCCTGCTGCTGCTGATGCTAAGGCTGTAGTTATATTGTGGTGGTGTCACAAATTATCTACACCCAGTGGTCTTTAGAGCAGATAGTTTATGATTTAAATTTGTGGTAGGGATGGTTTTGTGTTTGAAAAACTGGACAGAGAACCAGGAGGGCTCTGGTAGATTTAGTGCATTGGTTTGCTACAGATGTCTTTTTAATTTTAATTTGCTTTACGTGTCTATAGATGTTTTGCATTAAATGGAACATTGATTTAAATCAAGTAAGGACCAGTCCTTTTATCTACTAAAGCAACATGAGAAACAGCTTAGTGCTGCATGACAAGGTGGATCTGATTCAATTTTCAGTGGTTTTATTCTGTTTATACACTGTCATCCCTCTTTTCCTTCCATTGTCTTTTCATAGGAGACCCATGAAGTGTTTATTGTTGTGAAAAAAGAAATTAAAATTTCAAGGGGAGATTAAGCAGTAAGAAGTGATCATAGGTGATGAGGGAGAGAATATACTATGGAAGAACTGTCAGGTCAGAGTCAGAGATCAAAGACCTGTTGGCTTTGGGCGGCTTATCTAAGGACAATTCAGGACAATTGCTTCTCAGGGCAGCTGAGTTGTGTCTACCTAATATTATGGATAACCTCCTAATTTGGGTACATCTGAGGACACACATGGAGATTACCATCTTCTAAATTAGAACTCTTCTTCCCTGAAAACAGAGGAGGGCAATACACACATTCTACCTTTTAGTGCTAACCATCCACCCTGTGAACCAAGCACCTCACACAGGCCCTTTCCTTATCTCTTCCTGTAAATAAGGAAATACTTTTCCTGTGGGAATGAGAAGAGTGGCTTGAATGAATGAGTCAAAAGCTATGCATCTTCTGTACTCTGATTTCAGTGCTTCAGGATTTTGCATTTCATTGTATTCTTGCCTCCTAAATACTTCTCTGAAGTTTTTAGGTTTTTAGTGGTGGATGAACCAAGAGTTGCTGAAAGAACCACCTTTTTTTTTTTTTTTTTTTTTTTTTTTTTTTTTTTTTTTTTTTTTTATTTAAAAAAAAAAATTTTTTTTTGGGGGTTTTGTTTTTGGGGGTTTTTTTTGGTTTTTTTTTTTTTGGTTGCTTCCTTTTGTGATATGTTTTTCTCAATAACAACAACAACATTAATAATAATATTAAAAATCTCTCTTTCACAGATTTTTTATGTCTGACAAATGTGAGCATCAAAATGTCTTGTAGTTATTCTCACATAGCCTGTCATGGTTCAGTGAAGCTAAAGAACTTTTGAACTGAGGATCCCATTTTGTGCCAAAGCAGATGATGATATGAATGTTTTATAGCTCCAGAGGGAACTGAAAACAAAATCCAGAGCACAAAGCTGACGTCTAGTACAAAGGACTAGGAGTCAGTTGAATGGCATTGAAATCTCAGATCTTAATTCACCTAAATGAATTCACCTTGGTTCAAAGTTTCTTAGATTTCCTGTATTTTAACTACATCTTTCTTTACAAAGTAGATATATCTAGTTACTACATGTCTTGGGAGTGTTACACAGTTTCACCCAGGCACTTTCACAAAATTGTCTAGTGAAAGCATCTTTAAGATTGCTGAAAAAAAAGCAGATTTAAAAAAAAAAAAAAAAAAAAAAAAAAAAAAAAAAAAAAAAGGTTGAGGCCTTTTTGAAGTCAGAAAACCAGTTTTGATTTTGGACAACCCTAAATTCTGAGAGACATGCTGCTTTAGCTTAGGTATAGTCTTCGTTTCCCTCAGCATTGCACTCATTTCTTGCTTAGAAAGTAGTAGTGATAAACTAATAGTTTATCAAAAACTTGCCTGTCCTCCATGAGGCAGTGCAGAGAAACATTGTTGGGTGTGGAGGGGCCTTAGTAACCCATTCTGCAGCTGCTCCAAGGCCCATCACTGGATCCTATCCCCTCAAACCTAGAGAACCTGGAGGAGCACAAGGAACAGATAGAGCAGGCAGAGACCCAATGTGAGGGTTCTGAGGAAAGGCCCCTTTGAGCGTTGTCCTGTGGCAGCCTCATCCCCATGGCATCTGAGAGAAATGCATCAGCACGAATCAGTCCTGGAGTACCTCACAGACTTCCTGGTTTTGCTGCCTGGGGATAGAGTGTGCATTACAGCGCACAGAGGAGGGCTGTTTCAGGGTTACACAGGACTTACTGTGGAATGTTTAGGGGAGAAACCAAAGGCAGGGAAAGGAATAGAACTAGGTTGTTTGGGAAGGAAAATGCATTTGAAAATACAGGGATGAAAAGGACTGGTCATGTTTAAACAGCAGCTGGTCAAAACTTTTCTCTGTTGTGACCTGAAGAGCATTATGCCCTCCCAATAAACTCCATTTCTAAGTATTTTCCTGGGTGAAAGACTTCAGCTTTCCAAAGGAATTTCCATCTGGCTGCACTGTCTGGCTATTTGGATTAGATTTTTGTGACTAATGTTCTCATCTGCTTACAATCAATTGTAATAAACAGTTAGACTAATGTTACTGTTCATCCGTCTGTAAGAAGGTCATCTTGGCAGATAGTGAAAGAGTGGTTATGAAAACACAACCCTAGTAATAGGAGATACAAAGTTCCTAATGCTTTCTCACTTGTACAAGTTAGTGCTGGTCTAGTTAAAGTTGAGGTGTCATCTGTTTAAAAAAGGAACCAAAATGCCAGACTAGATTTGCTTAGTTTTCCTCCTGAGCAGTGTTTTTTTTTGGTGGGTTTTTTTTTGGTGGGTTTTTTTTTGGTGGTTTTGTTGTTGTTGTTGTGGTGGGTTTTTTGTGGGTTTTTTTTTTTGTTTGTTTGTTTGTTTTGTTTTTTTTTTGGGGGGGGGTGTGTTTTGGTTTTTTGGTTTTTTTTTGTTGTGGTTTTTTTTTGTTTGTTTGTTTGTTTGTTTGTTTGTTTGTTTGTTTTCTTCTGGGGAGAGTGCATACATCACCTTATTTTTTCTCTGGAAAACGCTTAGGCCTGAATCACAGGATACATGATAGGGAAAGCACTACTGGCTTATTTACCCCCAACTGCAGAGGAAGTATTTCACACTGAATGTATTTTAAGAGATCTTCATCAGCCAAAATACTCCTCGGAGTAAGCCTGTAACAAGACATGAATGATCTCAAGCACAAGGTGAAGTTTTACTGCACTCAGCGAAATTGATCTAATGGCTAACTCCTACCCAAAGAGCTGGTCCTTTTTCTCTCCTGTTTGGCCTTAATACTTAATGTTTCAAATTGGAAAAATAATGTGACTAGAAAGCTAATTACCTTTCCATTCTCCATGTAGGTATGATGTTGATGACAACAAATTTTTGCCTGTTTTTTCTACCTTGAACTGGTTAATCAGAGTAAAGCTCATAGCTAGCACATGGGGATGACCAGAAGAAACTGTCTCTTAGTATGGGAGCAGGATCTTTTTTCAAAAGGAGACTTGACACTAAGAGACTGGAAACTTGGAATTTGGAGTTTAAGAGCCTGTGCTGTGTAGAAGGCAACCTGAAGTAATGTGATCTTGTCTGTTTATGACATCCACAGAGGGAAGTGTTAGCTGTATTGCAAAGTGTCTCAGGACTTCATCTCTAGTACTTTGATGTGAGACTGGCTACAGAATGTAGAGCAGATCAAAACCTTTTAAAATCAAACTGATGAACTGCTAAAAAGCATAACAATTTAACCTGAGATTCCTGACTACTGTAAGTGTACTATAGACCTCTTTATTAAAGATGATGGCAGACAGAAGTCAGTTTGTGTTGTGCATAAGAATCTGTATGACTCTTGGAGGCTACAAATGTGCATCAATATTATTCTATGATATATTATTCCATAGTAGCAACATTAACATAACTTTATTCCACAATGCATATAGGCAGTGATTCTGTAGGCTATCTTATATCATCCTCATAATAACAAATAACAGAGTATTTCTGGTCACTCGGGTTGGGTGGGACTGCAAATATTATACTGATATAATGAGAACATCTTTTTTTGCTGACAAATCCTTTTTATGTCAGCGTGGAAGTTTGCTTGTGAGAAATGTCTTAACAATGCAGCATGGCTGTAAAGAGACTATTAACTAAATAGTGATGCGGAATTGCCCTGTCATAGTGAAGGGAAGACATGTGCTAGGCATGTTTATAAGTTTTAAATTTTTTTTTTAATGAACTAGTGAAGTCTTGTTCCTGTCCTGTTTGACTTTATTCTCCCAACACCTTTTCCTTGTGTCATGTCAAAGAAGGTAGGGCAGAGGATATAGTGTGACATAGTCCGCATCCTTTTGTGGTGTTACAACAGTGATGGATGAGGGAAAAGCAACAGACATCACCTCCCTCCACTTGTGCAGAGCCATCCTTGTCTCTAAACTGGAGAGACATGGATTTGACACTGAGATTAGCTCAGCTGAGTAGAGTAGGGTGCTAATAACTCCAAGGTCATGGCTTAGTCCCTGTGGGTCATTCACTTATGAGCTGGATTTGATGATCCTTGTGGGTCCCTTCCATGTCAAAATATCCTGAGATTCTGTGATTTCATGGGTAAACCGCTTGGTGGATAGAAAATTGGCTGTGTGGTTTCTCTTAAAGAGTTGTGGCCAACAACTGCTGGTCGAAGTGGAAAGTAGTGATGAGTGACATTCCTCAGAAGCTGGTATTGAGACAACCACTTTTTAATATTTTTGTTGGCTACTCAAGACAGTGGGATCGAGGGCACCCTTGGCGTGTTTAGTGGTGATGCAAAGCTGAGTTGTGCAGTCAACACACTGCCGGGAAGGAATGTCATCCAGAGGGACCTTAACAGGCTTCAGAGGGGGCCCTGTTTAAACCTTGAGAAGTTCAACAGGGCCAAATGCAAGGTGCTGGATCTTGGTCAGGGTAGTCTCAGGCACAAATACAAGTTGGATGGAGAATGGAATGAGACTGTGCAGAGAAGGACAAAAGGGTGTTTGTGCCTAAAAAACTCAACATAACCTGGCAATGTGCACGTACATCCTAGAAAGCCAAATGTCTCCTGTGCTGCATCCAGACCGGCATAGCCAGTAGGGTGAAAGAGTGGATTCTGCCCCTCTGCTCTGTTCTGCTCTGGTGAGACCCCGCCTGGAACACTGCATCCAGTTCTGGGGGCCTCAGCATCAAAGAAAGGTGTGGACCTGTTGGAGCAGGTCAGGAAAAGAGCCACTATGTTGATCAGAGGGCTAGAGCACCTCTCGTATGAAGACAAGCTGAGAGAGTTGGGGCTGTTCATTCTGGAGTGGAGAAGGCTCTGGGAGATTTTATAACACCTTCCAGTGCCTAGAGGGGCCTTGTAAGAAGGCTGGAGAGGGGCTTTTCACAAAAGCATGTGGTGATAGGACAAGGGGGAATGGCCTTAAGCTAAACAAAGGCTGGGTTAAGATAGATATTAAGAAAAAACTCTTTACTGTGAAGATAGAACAGGTTGCTTAGAGAGGTTGTGGACTCCCTTTCTTAGAGGTATTCAAGACCAGCATGGACACGGCTTTGATCATATAGTGTAAGGTTTCATCCCACAGCAGGAGGATTGGAACTGAATGGTCTGTAAGTGTTCGTTCCAATCAAAGCTATTCTGTGATTCTGTGTGCTGAGTGATTAGATTTTTCCTTTGTTGGACAGCAGGCTTGTTTTCATCCTCATTCAGCTGGTAAATTTCTGTGCTCTGGAGGACCGAGTTTATTTTGAGGGTTTTTTTTGAGGTTTAAATGGCTCTTGCAAACATCATTGAAGGAAGATGATAGTTTGTAAAGTTATTATTAGCAAGACAGACACTTTGGACTGTATAAAATCTTATTGCTAATAAATCAGTTAAAAACTTTAATAGAGAGATAATTAAATCTTTTCTCTTAAGAAGTTCTTAAAAGGTAATAACATGCATAGAGAACTAATCAAGTCTAAGCAATTATTATCAAGTGTCATGGCTGTGGACTTTTTGTGAAAACCTGTAAAATAAGGTGGGAACCTAGAATATTTACATTGGCTTGGTTTGGCAACAGGTATAATAACATTGCCAAATTCTGCGTATTTATTGGGTTTTTAGTTGTTTGCTTTGTTTGGGGCTTTTGTGTTTAGTTGTCTTTTCCTTCTTGTGTACCCATCTCATTGTATCATTTGCATCTGTGTCCTGCCCCTCCCTCAGGTGTTAGTGTTTCAGATTAGTTTTGTTTCCCCTGGGGAGTTGGTCACGTATGAAAATGGACATAACCAGCAATTCTAAAAGCCTAGCTTGCTAATGATCTTGGCTGAAGGATGCTAAATAATTGCAGGAACACTCTGTGATTGATATATTACCAAGTAACAAAGTTGTTCTTAAGGCTCTCAAAAACCTTGCCAAGGATGTGTGATCAGATATATTCCTGTAACAGGATTGATTCCAGGTTGGGAAAAGCTCATGTAGCCTCATGAAACTATGACTGTATCTGTTCTCCCATGTTCAGAGAAATGCCTGCAGTACCATCCAGTCTCACAGAATCACAGGATGGTAAGGCTGGAAGGGACCACAGTGAATCCCACATCTGGTCCAACCTCCCCTTCACACTAAATCAGAAACACTTCAAATTTCCTGCTTGGAGACCCTCCATGAATTCAGTGATACTCAGTTCATTTGCTGTCTAGATTGTGACTCCAGAGTGAAAACTACTGGTGCTGTCTTGTTTACTTATTAGAATTTTGCAGAAGTCTGTCTGTGAAAGATCTTGAACAGAACCTAGAACTTAAGTGGGTTTCTAAGCCCTTTCTTAGTCTTTGCTAAGTAAGCAGTTGGACTATATGGGTGAAGATCACTTTAGGAATTAGTGAATTGGCACAAGTCTTTTAAATCTGTGACATTAATAACTGGTCATTGGCACCCATTTTGGTGCCATTGGCTTATTTTGAAATTGCTTAGCCATGACAGGCAACTGAAGAGGGTTGCACATGACAGATTAATGTTTTGGGCAGCTTCTGAACACAGGAACTTTTGATGTGCTGAAGTCAGAAACTGGTTCACTGTGACGCTTTTTTCAAAGACTGTTGGAAGGACAGCTTTAAAACCCTTGATGTCAAGGGTAAAAAATATCAAGTTTATGCTATCCATTTTTTCTGGCATCCTAAAGTTCAGATATTTCATTTCCACTGTGAATTTATTAGATCCAAAGGACTCCCTTGTTCAGTGGGAATTGGGATACATGTTGTTTTGTTGAGCAGGTTCAAGCTGAGTTACACAGAGGGACCAAATATATTTAAATAATATATTTGGAGTCTAGCTTTATGAACGGATGGCAACTGCGAATGAGCAACGATGGCAACTGCGAATGAGCAACAATGTTTTCCTTCCTTGGTCTGCTATTGGCCAGGTCTGTGACCTTGGACAGATGACCTGCACTCATATTTCTTCCTTTCATCTGCTGTTCCCTAAGCACTTGGGGAGACATATTTTTTACATGAGACAATGGTTTTGATAAGAATTTTGTCTTTATATCTTAGAGCAAAAAGTCATTTGAAAACTTGATCTTTCACTATTAAAATAAAGTAGCTTTCATAATCTGATTTGTTTATTGTGCTGATAAAGCTACCAAACAGAACTCAATTATATTAATGACCTTTACAGAATTATAAAGAAGGAAAATTTCTCTGGGATTGTATATCTCATTATGCTTGCAGGTGTAGTTTCTAAACTTCTACATTTTTCTAATGCTTTGCATTAGTAATGTACAGGTTTCTGCAGTGTTACCAAATGTTACGATTGCAGGGGCAATGTTTTTTCATTGGGATGCATGGAAGGAGAGAATCCAGAAGTGTAATATATAGTATGTAAGATATTGCTGGCACTGGATTAGAGTCCACTGTAATCCCTGAAGAAAATCTTGATTTCACATTACCTTCAAGAGATGATGTCTTGCAATGAAAGTGCTTAGATTGAAAAGCTTTCTGAAGCATTTTATCCCCAGTAATGGAGGAAAAGACTAGGATAAGCTGCTAAAAACCAGAATCACAGGGTAACCTGAGTTGGAAGAGATCCATAATGATTGTCAGAGTTAACTCCTGGCTGTTATCTGTAGGATACAGCACAGAGGGCATATGATTTAACTCCCTAAGTGTTCTTCTTTAGTGTTTTTTACTTGCAAAATCCTTTGCAAGTAAAGGGATCCTTTGCATTCCTTCCCAACTACTTATCTCTCTTTCATGAGGAGTCTGAAGGGTGCAGAATTTTCTTAATTCTTTTTTGCTTCAGGCAATCTTGAGTTCTGGTGGGTGCTGCTTTACAAAATACAATCACCCAAATGTAATCCCCCAGGTGATTTTTTGGCAGAATTGCAAGTTTTTAATAATCAATCTGTTAGCAGTACAGCTGGAGCACAAGTTGGGAGATACCTGTGTAACCCAGCTCTCTCACACAACCAGGTAGGTTTTCTGCAGTCTCCAGACTCTCCAGGATTCTCAAGGCTTTTCCATTGAGACAGACTGCGGAATCCACATGGCATTAAGAATCAGAGTCTGCGGTGATAACCTCAGTAACTGGTAACTTTTCAATGTACTGTATTCTGCATCATACTGTAAACTAACATGTTAACAAAACGGAACTTAGCAAATAAATTAAAGGCCTGAGAGAGAGCTGTGCGCCACCAATACGGCTTCTGTTTTTCAAAGTCTGTCCTACTCTGTTCTTACCTAAGAACTAGTTAGGGTTAAAAGATGGTGTCATGGTTGGCCCTGGCCAGATGCCAGCTACCCACCAAAGCCACTCATTCACTCACTCCCTTCTGCAGCTGGACAGAGGAGAGAAAATGTAACAAAGGATTCCTGAGTTGAGATAAGGACCAGAAGAGAGATCACTCATCAAATAATGTCACATGCAAAACAGGCTCAGCTTACATATATGTGTTGAATTTATTACTAACAAAATCAGGGTGAGATAATGAGAAGTAAAATGAGCCCTTTACAAGCCTTCTTCCCACCCCTCCCTCTTTCCAGCTCTACCTCTTACCCCAGTGGTACAAGGAGACAGGGAGTGGGGGTTTTGGTCAGTTCGTCATCACCCAAGGCTGCTCCTGCTGCTCAGGGAGAGGTGTCATTCCCCTGCTGCACTGTGGGTTCCCTACCACAGGAGACAGTTCTCTGTGAACTTCTCTGACATGGCTACATCTCATGAGCAACATCTCCCTGTGGCCTGCCGGATGTGAATACTGCCCACAGGCAGCAGTCCAACTCAAACTGCTGCAGCATGGGTCAGTCTTCCTTGGGGTGCAGTCCTCCAAGGACAGGCTGCTCCAGCCTGGGAGCAGGGCCCCTCTCTCCATGGGTCTCCCACAGGGTCATCTTTCAGGCATCCACCTGCTCAGGTCCTCTCAGGCATCCACCTGTTCCAGCATGGGGCTCCCCCACAGGCTGTGTGTGGATCTCTGCATCCCACATGGATCCCCATGGGCTGCAGAGGAATCTCAGCTCCAGTGCCTGTAGTACCTCCTGCTTCTCCTTCTCCACTGACTCGGTGTCTGCAGTATTGTTCCTCTCACATGTTCTCTCTCTGTTCTTCTCTGGTCACAATTACAACCACACAACCCCTTTTTGTTTTGAATTCTTCTTAAATATGTTACCACCATTCCTAATTTGTACAGCTTTGGCCAGAGGCAAATCTGTCTTTGAGCCAGCAGGAACTGGCTCTGTAGGACACAGAAGTGTCCAGCATCTTCTCACAAAAGCCACCCCAGAATCCCTCCCTTCTCCCCTGCCTCTGCCATTTCCAAAAACAGGCTGTGGAAATCCAATACAGACAGTCATAACTCAGTGTCTTCTAAGACAAAGTAAGGAAGGCATAAGAAATTATTTTACACCACAGTAGAAAGCTTTACAGCAAATTAGGGAGTAAATATGATTCATTAGATAAAGAATTTAGCTTTGAGAGTCTGAATTCAACTGGTTAGAGCCTTTTAATTTAGTGCCTAGTGCCTCATGGCAACGTATGCAATACAGTGAAAATAAAACAAGATGACTGATAGGAGCCTGTAATGGGGACTACATGAGATCATTTCAAGATGCTAATTGCCTTGGTTCTAAATGTAATCCCCTGTATCTTACCATTATCCAATGCCTTATCCAAGAAGAAATAAATACTCCAGGTTTATGTACTTTGCTATGAAAATAACCCACACAGCTTACATGAAAGCTTTAGCTTTTGCCATATTCTAGTCATGGCAGTGCACCTGCACTTGATCCTGCTGGACTACTGTATTTATTTGTGCCAGAGACATCATGTTGTACATTATTGAAGCATCGATTAGCCTGAACATACTGTTGGGCCAGTGTGCTCCAAAGGGCCAGAAGGCTTCCCTGGCTTTCATGCTTTGAGGAGCAAAATGTAGTGACACATTGAGGGCTGGGCTGGAAGCCAGAAAGCCAGTACATTTTAATGTCCTGTGGGTGCAGGGATGAAATATCAGTGCTGGCTAGGTCTCTTGGTTTGGGTGGTCAGGCTGTGTTCACTGTGGAATTGTCTATCTGGCTATTAACATTGTCCCTTCAAATCATATAGTCAATTTTTTTTTTAGTCCTATGCCTTTTCAGAATTTAATCCATTTTAGACCATGTCAGTCCAGAGGCATAGTTGTCTTACTTTGTGTTCTTCATGAATGGTTTCCTACTTGAATTAACATTCAGATAGATAATTGGGAGTTTCTGGGGTTGCTTGTTAGGAATGTTGTTCATGCATTTATTAGTTGTAATTGTTTATTTATTTGTTTGATTGTTTATTATGGAATGCAATTTTACATAGTCCAGGAGAGTAGAGTTGCTGAGTTATTCTTTGTAATCATTATATTTCTAAAGGCAAGGTCATTAGCTGCTCATAATATGGACTTGTGCTCAGCAACGCAATAAATTAAGCTGATGGATACTCCATTGTTGTGTTGTTCATATTGCCCTTTCATTTGTAAATTCTGGGATTTGATTATGTCCTAATGATTGTTTTTATATAGCTGCAGTAATACTATCAGGCATTTGTCCTGCATTCAGCACAAACTCACTGTTTTTCATGATAAAAGCTAATTTTCTCTTTAGGCAGGCCAGACTAGTTTTATTAGTTAAACTAGAGGAAGGGAGGTGCAAAGATCCGGTGTATTTCATCTGATGAGAAGAATGGTTTTTAAACATGTCTCAGACTCTTGAATTCCAAGATTTATTTCAAAAGCACTTCATAGGAAGCACACAAAAAAAATCAGATCCCCAGAAATACATTTTTGCCATGATTTTTCATATTGGAAGGCCAAATTTGTGTTTGCCCTGCAGACTACTCTTCTTCCTTCTCGTGTTCAGTAGGAAAAAGACTGGTAGAATTATCATTAGTGAACTGGTTTAGAATGATACTATAAAAAGAAGCAATTGTGAGCAATTCTGAAGTGCTAATTTGAGAGCTGTCTCTTAAAGCATCATAGTTAGGAAGTCCTTAACATCCCATTGCATCTCATGTTTGCCAGGTGTGCTGGCTTGAAGGCAAAACTAGCGAGAGACTCTAAGTCAGAAAAAACAATTTAATAGGGGAGGAAAAAAAGGTAAAATAAAGTAAAACACATGCAATGGTACAAAAGATCACTGACAGAGTCAGAGTACAACCTGAAACCGTGGTGGTAGCAGTCCAGATGAAGTGGTCTTGTTGAAGCAGTGTTCCTGCAGAAAGGTCTGGTAGCTCTTGTCCTCTGGGAATCCAGTGGGTAAGGCTGCCTGTGCTGTCCCAAATCCCAGATTATATCCAGTTGGGAATGCTTGGCTCCTCCCCCTGGGCGGCACATCTCACAATGGGCTGATACCATTTTATCAGTCTTGTAATGAGTCCTTGATTGCCCATTAAACAGAGATAGGTCCTGGAGGGAGTTATCTATGAGTCATGAAGCAGGGCATTGATGGGCCATTGACAGAAGATAGTCTGGAGGGAGGGGGCAAGGGAAACACTGCCCAACTTAGTTCCAACATCTCATGTAGATGGTGATAGAATACATACTTTGGGAACATCTTACATTGTAACCTAGGACAACAGGTAAAGTATTTCCAGAGTTGTTTTTTCCCTTGAACAGAAATAGATAAAAGGGACTGTTACTATTTAGATTCCACAGGGTCATCAGGTTTTCCTCTGGAACTAATGTTCCACTGCTAGGAAATACTTTTTGCAGATCTGTAAAAATGACAGAATATGTTATGGATATGATAAGAGAGAAGACTGATACACAGTCTGCAAAAACAGACACAGAAAATTGATTGAAATTTTACCTAATGTGAGAACATGTTTCCCCACAAAAAGACATCTGCTTTACTTTAAGGTGTTAATCAGGTCATAAGTTTAAGTCTTCTTGAGACAATTTTGTGCTATTCTGTGCTTCTCTTTACCTCTGTCTTGAGGGGAAAAAATAAGCTTGCCTCCGTTCTTGTTCTCTGCTGAGTACTTGCAGCTTAAATGAATTGTCTTTACACTCAAAGTTTATTCCTGAAGATCTTTCTGTCTATATGCTAGTGTTTCAACTCAAAAGTAGACAGTAGGATAATTGTAGGTATCATTTTAGTTTTCTGGGATAAGAGGCCTGGATTAGTAGGATGATTCCTTGTATTCTCCACAGATGTCTCTTTTCCTCGGTCCATTTAATTATACCTTCACAAAAATAAAAGTGCAGTTGAACGAATTCACTTGTTTGCCTTGTTGTATGCACTTTTAAAATATGTTCCATCAAAGTCTCATCTTTTAATGATCCTGTGAACAGTAGTACAGCAGTGCACCGGCTGCACCCTACACTTAATTAATCTGATAGTGTCTTAGAAACCAAAATATTCTGAAGTCTTAAGCAGACAAGAAGCATGAAGCTTGACATAATGTTTTCTGCATTTTTTCTGTGAAGCTGGTCTGTAACATCTACCTGATGCTGGAATAAATCATTGTAATAAATACGTTAGACCAAATCAGTAAATTTGATTCAGTAAATCAAAATTTAGAATTTTATTTTGAGACAAAATAACAGTCTCTGATAGCCACAAATAAAAGGACAGCGTTGAACCCCGGGGCTTCGGCGCTGTGTGAACACGGTAACACACTCTGTCAGTATGTCCCCCCCCAAGTTCACATTTCTGGTCTGAAGCAGTCGATTTTTATACACTGGTTCACTGAGAGAATATCGGGACCCCGAGACTCCCCCTTCCGAGGCAGCTTCATTAGATATTCATGTTCAGGTTCTGGTGTGGTTGAATGGATTTGCACTGGAGAACAATGTCCTTGATGGCTGTGTCCAGGTGCTGTGTAGAGATGTTAATGTTGGGAGGGGATGGGTAAGATATCGATCTCATGTAATCACTTGGTTCCCCGGGTTCTCCATCTCCCTTTTCCGTTGTTTTTGTTCTCTTTTTAACAATTCCCGGCAGAGGTTTTCTCGTGTCCCTTTTCGTGTAATTCTTAGCATAGTTTGCTCATGTCCCTCCCCTGCAGTCTCTGGCAAAAGAAATTCCTTCTGCCCCTCTCCGTGCAGCTTCAGTCTCAGTTAACCCGTGGTATACTTGATTAGAAATAAAACTTACATTTACAGAGAGTGAATTACATATTACAACATTTAACATGAATTAACTTTAGGACATATATCACACCATGAAATTAATCTAACAGTTACAATGACAAAGGGATGTGAGAGATCAGAAGCAAGCGTATAAGGTTTCCCCTTACCCTTTAGCAGCCGTATGTTGAAATCTCTTTTGTGAAAGGCACAGTTCAGGCATGGAGTATGCAGTTTCTTGGTCTAGGTACAGTATCTGTGCCACAGAGCTTAAATATGAGTCAGTTTCTCCAAAGACTACTGTCAACAGATACATTTTATGTGTCCAGCCTACCACAGATGACACCTGTTCACTGGAGTTTTTCAGTGTATTGTGTCACTTGGCTTTAGGAGTGTTGGATGGGTACCTGTGCTAAGGTTTATTTTCTACCTCTGTGGGTGAGTCTCCTGAAAAACTGGAGATTGCATCATATTTACAAGCTTTAAAAGAACTCTATGGAATTGAAAGGCACTTGCCCTCCATCCGTGGGTCAGAACAGCTGCACTATATCTGCGTGACTCTTTGTAGACAGAATCTCCTTCACTAAGTTAACTTGGAATGGTATGGTGTGCCACGGGGCCAGACATCTGCAGAAGCACCCTTTACATTTTTATCGTATTCATAAGACTTATATTTATAATAAAGTAAATCTCATTTACCTATTAGGTAGTTCTGGATGGACTTCTGAAAATTATTTTTATTGAAACACAGGTACTACCTCCTTTTATGACCAGGTGACCCACCTGGTGGATGCAGGAAGGGCTGTGGATGTTGTCTATTTGGACTTCAGCAAGGCCTTTGACACTGTCTCCCACAGCACACTCCAGGATAAGCTGGCAGCCCGTGGCTCGGACAGGAGCTCTCTGTGCTGGGTTAGGAACTGGCTGGATGGCCGGGCCCAGAGAGGGGCGGTGAACGGTGCTGCATCCAGCTGGCGGCCAGTCACCAGTGGTGTTCCTCAGCGGTCTGTGCTGGGCACAGTTCTGTTCAATAACTTTATTGATGACATGGATGAGGGTATTGAATCTTTGATCAGTGTATTTGCGGATGGCACTAAGCTGGGAGCATGTATCAATCTGTTGGAAGGTAGGAGGGCTCTGCAGAGAGATCTGGAACAGTTGGATGGATGGGCAGAGTCTAACAAGATGAAGTTTAATAAGTCCAAGTGCTGAGTCCTGCACTTTGGCCACAATAACCCCCTGCAGTGTTGTAGGTTGGGGAAGGTGCGCCTGGACAGTGCCCAGGAGGAAAGGGACCTGGGGGCACTGGTGACAGCAGCTGAACATGAGCCAGCAGTGTGCCCAGGTGGCCAAGAGGGCCAATGGCATCCTGGCCTGTATCAGGAATGGTGTGGCCAGCAGGAGCAGAGAGGTCATTCCTCCCCTGTACTCAGCACTGGTGAGGCCACACCTCGAGTGCTGTGTCCAGTTCTGGGCCCTTCAGTTTTGGAAGGACGTTGAGATGCTTGAGCGCATCCAGAGGAGGGAGACAAGGCTGGTGAAGGGCTTGGAGCACAAACCCTGTGAGGAACGACTGAGGGAGCTGGGGTTGTTTAGCCTGGAGAAAAGGAGACTCAGAGGTGACCTTATCACTCTCCACAACTCCCTGAAGGGTGGTTGTAGACAGCTGGGGTTTGGTCTCTTTCTCCAGGCAGCAACTGACAGAATGAGATGGCACAGTCTCAAGCTGCATCATGGGAAATACAGGTTGGATATTAGGAAAAAGTTTTTCATGACAAGAGTAATAAAGTACTAGAATAGTCTGTCCGGGGAGGTGGTCCACTGGATCACCATACCTGGATGTGTTTAAAAAAAGACTGGATGTGGCACTCGATGCCATGACCTAGTTGAGGTGTTAGGGCATGGGTTGGACTCAGTGATCGTGAAGGCCTCTTCCAACCCAGACATTCTGTGATTCAATGACCATTTTACTGCTGCAGCCTTATTTGTCTGCTTCTGTTCAATACAGTGGTTGAAATATATTTGAGTCTGAATGTATACTTGCATTGTGAATTAGGTCTTTATTTTTCCATACTTAAGACATTACAAATTTTTTTCTGTTGTTTTGCCTACTTTTTTTTATTGTTTGTTTATTTGTTTCTGTAGGTAGTGGAAAATACAGTGCCAGTGTCCATACTATTTCTGCCCACTCAGAGACGCCAGTTGTTTCTCTTCACCCAGGGATGGCAGTTGTTGGGGAGCTGCTTGCTGGAGTTTAAATTCCCCGCATTCAGGTGGTTTTAGAGTATTTTTTGCCTTCAGCAAAGCTCTGAGCCAAACGCAGGAAAAGACGGAGTCTTCAAGGTTACATGCTTCCTGTTTATTAGTTCTTACCTTAAAATTTTCTCAGTGTCCTGCAAGATGTTTGCCACAGCTCGGACATCTGGTGACTCCCCCCGAACTGGGCAGTCGTTATCTTTTATACTAATTGCTCCATATTTGATATTTACTATTTATTACCAACGTCTATCACTATTACTAAAAAGGTCATCTTCTCTTTGATCCAATCCTCACAAACTACTTTGTGCCAACGTCACTGCAGAAATGGAGTGAGGGAAGAAGAAAGAAGAAGAAGGAGACAACACCCCAAATTCTCCATCTTGTCCCCGTTCACTTCAATACAAGAAATCCAAACCCATTGTTTTTTCACCCTGTGATATACTAAACTACAATTTTTCACACTCTTGTGGCCTGCAATGCTTCCTGCAGTGCAAGAAGCCTCTCCCATGGACTGAAATCAAATCCAGTGTCTCTCTGAGCTCTGGGCTGTGGTCCCAGACCCTCCTGCCCAGCTCTCTGACCCTGCAGGGCAACCAAAGGAATGACCTGGACTTCAACACATACTTGTTTTATAAGAAAGAAGTTGGAGCTGAAAGAAAGAGAAGAATGATGATGCTTAGCAGAATTTGGAAAATCATGATTTTCTGGCAATAGTAGATTTTCCCTTGCAATTATAACCAGCATATCAGTATATGAACTTTCTCCCATATTTTAGCATGGTCCTTTATAGTGACTATGTTCTCATGTATCACTTATACTACATTTTTCATGCCAGTTTAAGCAGGTGTATTAAAGAATGAAGAACAGAATGAGTAATGGTTTTAGTTTGAATTCTCATGTATGCCACATCAGTATAGCTCTGACCTAAATGGAGCTAATGTTATTTTATTTTATTTTAGAGCAAACACGTGAAGAATTGCATGATAGGTTCTGGTCTTACAGGCTGTCTAACTTGTAGTGTGTTATCCTGTTTTTAAAACAGGAAGTCCACAAGAAGAAAAATTCTCTAATTGCATGTACTCCTACATACATGCAATAATTTAATAATTGAACCTGTCTGAACATGATTCTGTAAAGAGCAGCAAATGTAGGTCGTTTACACTATCTTTGTATATATTCCTGATTGTTTTCCATAGTTGAACATAGGGTTAGAAACTCAATAGTGACAACATTGATTGTGGCCAACAGCCTTTGCTTTAGCATCTCCCTGTCATTCTTCTGAACTGTCATTTAGCTGACACTTAAACCAAAGCCTGATGCAGTTCCTGGATGAGTGATGAGAAGAAAGAAAGAAAGGAAAAAAAACCAAAAAGTGTTAAGGTATTGAAGAGGGTGTTTAGAAATGAAGAAAGGAATAGAAGGTATGGAAGTTCCTCACAAAGAACAATAGAGAATTTGGCCTGACTTTACAGCATCAGTGAAATGTGTGTTTTCTACACGTGAAGCAGTCTGTTTATTCGTTACCATCTAAATGGCTGTAATCATGACAACTGCAGATATACCTTCTGTGTTTTCCACCTTGATACTAGGGTGTTATTGGTGGCTTCTAAAGAAATACTCATAGTTGAAGTTTCCAGTCTTGCTGACACCAGAGAGATGGTCTTCAAGACAGTGGCAGTGGCTCAAAAAACTGCCTGCTTAGAAACTTGGGTTTGTGGCTTGTTATCTTGCATTCTCACTCATTTTTCTAGAGAAAAGTTGGACCTCAGTACCTGATGTACTAGGATGGGGATTCAGTCTTCTCAGTTAGTCACTTGGTTGGCATTTTTTTCAGAGAACAGATGTATTATTATTTGGGAGTACTCTTGGGATCTGTGGTGAATGCGGCCTCAAAAATTCTGATGGCATCTGCCTCTCTTAATAGCAGATCTTGTGTGTGATACAGAAGGGTACAGTCAAATAATTTGGGACTGGATCAAAACCATACACATATTGAATGCATGAGTGGCAAAAGATGTAATTGAAACGGGGTAAAGAATGGCAAGGTAGCAATGCAATTTCCTAACCATTTGTTATCTAGCAATTAGAATGATGAAAGCATCCTAGAGGGAAGTAGGTCAAAGGTTTTGGGTTGTTTTGGGTTCATGCCAATTCAGGCATAAATTACAAGTACTAAAATCTGTGAATTTAATCAGTATCCTCAGTGTTGTTAAAGAGTCCACCAAATTCTAATGCATAAAATAAAATGTTAGAATAAATATAATTCAGCTATGTAACAGAAGTGTTAAATATATAATAAAAAAAGATTTAGCAACCATTATTTTTATATGTTGAAGAATGTGTGTTTCTGGCAGGAAGCAGGAGAAGGGAGGAGATAAAAGAACTTGGGCATGGGGACATTCAAAAATACAACAAATACTCTTGTTTCTGTTATGATGTGAGAAAGGGCATGTCATCTAGGCCATGGTCTGGATGAATGGGTGAAAATCCTGTTGCTAATCCAAGTGCTTCCCGTTTGGAAGCATGCACAGAAGTGAGGAGAGGACTGCAGTAGGGTAGAAACCTCAGGTACTAATCAATCAATAAGTGATGTTTTGGGAGGGTATCCTTGTTGTTTTTCTACACTTAAGTACATTTAAACTGAATGTATGAATTATTATTTGTGTAAAGTTCTCCAAATTATCTGCAAAGGTTGTATTTTGGAAACCAGGAAGCTATCCTGGTTTTTTCTTTTAGCTCAGTGTTTTACCAGGGGAATATTAACTTATAATAAAGTGACATATATTCAGATTCTCAAATGGAGGACAGCCTGTTAAAAGAATAAGATAGAAGACTGCGTGCAGGTAGTACAGATAGGACAGGACTGTTTACCCCAGTGACTTCTCCACCATTTTGGTGTCCTTGCCTGGCTGATCTCACATGTTTTCTCTCTTCAATGACCTTCTGGCTTTTGGGCTTTTTTGGAGTTGTGGTTTTTGTTTGTTTTTTTGGCCGGGAGGTGGGGAGTAGGGAGACAATGTCTTGGGTGGGTGGTTTTGTCAGTTTGGTTTCACACTTTTTGTTGGTTTTAGTGGTGGTGGTTTAGGGGTTTTCTTGCTATGATTACTTTGAACCAACCTCTGCTTCTGATGTGTTTGTCATGTGCCAGTCTTATAAAATTTTACTTTGAGAGAATAGGAATCTTGCTGGTGAATCAGTTATATGCATGGTTTAGTGATATACTGAAGATGCTGTGAATTCCTCCACTGCTGTAATCACAGTAACCACCTTTTGGTTTGGATGTGCCATTGATAATACAACCTGTCCTGCAGTATATTTTCCCGGCATCTACACTGTCTTAGAAAGTGCCAAGATTTTGATGCTTTTAACAACTCCCATTAAAATTATTTTGTGAAGCAATAGGATGGAATATGGTGGAAAGTGGCCTTAAGGTTTCAAGGGTTCCTGAAGAAACATCATCACAGAAACCCATAATGACCTTTTAATTAGAGCAGAAAATAAAAGTTTATAATGGTGTACTCTGATTGGGATCTGAGACAGACAAAGACCTTCCTCTTGAATCACAGCATGTGTTGCACACAAATGTACAAGTAGAAACAAGAAGCTACCAGGCTTTCCTTTTGGTCAGAAATTGTTGGGGGCATAGTGTGGGAAACATGCTGCATAAATGAGTTCTGTAAGGAGGAAGCTTGGCCACCTGACAATTCCTGCATTCAAACTGTGCCACCTTTACAGACAATTTTTGATAAAAATCAGCAACTGACTTTTTTTAAGAGCTAAACTGAGCACTGCTAGGCTGTGGGAACCACTGTAGTGCAATGCAGATGGCACTTTGCAGAGTTTGTCAGCTGTGCTTTCTTTGTGTGCTGGCAGCTGTGGCCACAGAGGACAAGCAGCACTCATTTATTGTGCTTCAGAGGAGCTATGGTCCTGCTTGCTGTGGTCATAGGACAAAGAACTCAACCCTTCTTGCTGGTTATGTTTGTATGCTGTATGAATAATGAGTTTTGTTCCTTTTTTTTTTTTTTTTTGGAGTATTGGGTATTTTTTGGCCACAGCTGTGGGTAACTTGGTTTGAAAAGCAAGATCGTTAACTTGCAGTGAAGGTAGTTTACGTGTATTTATACCTTTTAAGAGCTTGGTGCTATGGCTCTCTTACAGTAAATTTTTTGTGTGTGTATGGTTAGAAGGAGATCTCATAGCTGTGTGAGAGTTGCTCTGACCAAAAACTGTAAAGAGTAATCAAATACTTTACTTCTGCCTGTAAAGAGCTTTATGAGAGGGATAAATTTATATTAAAAAAAACCCTACCCAAACCCTTCTTTCAGATCAGTTTGTGATTAGCTTTTTTTGCATTGTTAAATTCCCTCTGAAACACACTATGGGTTAATCAGTATGCAGAAAAGGCTTTCAAAGTAGTTTAGTTCACTAGAAATGTAAAGCAGAGTCATAAACTGGGAAGTTACTTTTCAGTGTGTAGGGGGGAACAAGGCAATTCCACAGTTGTTTCCTAGAGCATACTGCTAGGGCATTGCTCCTCTAGTGCTGGTACTTTATGGTCTGTGCAGAGCTATGCAGTCAGTACAATGCTGGCTAGTTACTATCTGCTAAACTGCATTAAAGGACACCACATTTTTGCTATCCTAAACTCTCCTCTGGTGAAAAATCCTTGTTACAACAGTTAGTTGTATTGTCATTGGAAAGGAGGCTGTTTTTCTTCAGAGGAGGTAGTGATAATGCTCAAGTGTTCTTTCCAGTATTGTTTTTTGGTATTTGATGTCTCTTGAATTCTTTTACTTGCTTTCATATTTCACATATCATGTGTCAAGGAAAACAGTTTCTTTCCTCCAAGTAAGTCCTTCAAGACTGCTCATTTAGAGCTCTGGAGTGTGGATGGTTGCTCCACTCCAGGTATTCTGTTTTCGTCTAGTAGATTCTCTTTTTTTTCCCCTGTGCATGGAAGTAGGTCTTTTTGGCCAAATGGTAAGTTTCAACATGCTAAAGTTTACATAGTGGGGATCAGAATTAATCTCCAGAGAAAAGTTTCTTCAGCCATCAAGTCAGTTCAGTCCTCCAAGTTAAGACCAATGTAGAAATCAACAATGTGGATTATTTATTTCTTTGACTTTTGAAGGCATAAATGCTGCAACTAGACAATTAGGACCCCACCACCACTTGCAGAGGCTATGCCAGGTGACTGCATGCTGCTGAAGTATCATATGACTTGCCAAAATTGCAGGCTATGACTACACCATGCCCTTGACCAATAAAACTGTGAAATCATAAATATGTGAGATCTTCTTCAGAAGACATCTGTACAAATACCTTGCCTTTGTCTCCTTGGTACAAGTTTGAAAATCTCCATCCTGGAATGCATCAGGCAGAGAGCATCGCCAGTGGGGCGAGAGAGGGGATTTTCCCGCTTTGCTCTGCACTGGAGCAGTCTGACCTCAAGTCCTTTTTGGGTGCCACAATATAAGAAAGACGTTGAGCTGTTAGAGTGTCCAAAGGACAGCACAAGGATGGTGAAGGGCCTTTGAGGTAAAGCCATATGAGGAGCGGCTGAGGTCACTTGGTCTGTTCAGCCTAGAGGAGACTGGAGAAGACCTCATTACAGTTGCAGCTTCCTCGTGAGGGGAAGAGGAGTGGCAGGCACTGATCTCTTCTCTGCAGTGACCTGTGACAGGACCCATGGGAATGGAATGTCCTGAACTTAGGTCAGGGGAGATTTTGGCTGGATGTCAGGAAAAGGTTCTCCACTAAGAGGGTGGTTGGGCGCTGGAACTGGGTTCCCAGGGAAATGGTCACAACATCAAGCCTGACAGAGTTCAAGAAGTGTTTTGACAGTACTTTCAGGGTCATGCTGTGACTCTTGGAGATATCATGTGCAGGGCAAGGAACTGGACTTGATCCTGATGGGTCCCTTTCTACTCGCGTGATTTGTGATAATCCGTTGTAGTTGCTGCCATTCTGTGTATTGCCATATTGAGTGCTTTGATCCAAACCATGGAAAGAGACTTCTGCCATTATTTCATACACTTAGCTTTTTTGATAATTGTGCAGAGCTGTATTTTAAAGTTAATGGATTGGGTCCTACAGCTGTTGGAGGTGCATTTCAGGACAGGATTACAGATTTATGGTAATGATTTATGAAGATATTCACAATTAGATTATCACTTTTGAGTTATTTGCAGTTAATTTGAGGGGCTGCACTGAATCCCATATGATTTTAGGTGAGTTTTGTTTCTTAGCAATATGGAGTTATGGGTAATATTTTTGTAACTGAAAATCATTATATTAATGTTCAGATTTATCAGTGTTTGTTAAGAACGGGTGCAGTGCACCAACTAAGGATGTCATAGCCTCCTTTCAGATGTACTTGCACTGTGTCACCAAGAGTGTGTCTGCTGTCCATCCTGCCACATTAACCTGAGCTTTGGTAGAAGCCAGGCTAAGGTTAATGGGTCTGAATGGGTGTCAGCTGAACTTTTTACATCTTGTTTTCAGTGAGTTTGCTTGTGGCGAGTGCTGTTTTCACCATGGAATCTTAGCTATTTGTCTCTGCCAGCTGGATTGTGTACCTGGGATTTTTTTGCATGCTTTGCTTGAGCAAGAAAATAAGTGTCTTTATTTGAAACGTCAAAATGTCACTGGGATGGAACATATGATTTAGACATTTTTCTTAAAGAAGAACACATATGTGGTTTCCTAAAACTAAGATTTGGTCCAAAAATAAAACTTAAGTTTGGCCAGGGCATGCAGACTATGGCACCTGAAGTTCTAGGGCATATAAACTACTGGCTTCTAGCAGATAGGCCTTGTATAGAAAAGCCTTGACATCAGGTCTCAGATCACATTTTTCTCTTCCCTATAGCTCATATGAACTGACTAGCATTTTTTTTCAACAATTAAGTGGACTTTGTTTTAGGCTTTCATATGGGAATTGAGTAGATGATCTGATAGTGTTGGAGAGGCCAGGAAATAATATTTTGACTCTCTCAGAGTTCACTCGGTTGTACCAGTGCTTTTAAAAGCCAGGATGTAGATTTAGGATTTAAGCTGAATGGAGCTGAGAGATTTTTGAAGTTCAACCACAGTTTGATAAGGACATCTTATTGTTTTGTGAAGGAGAGTTTTCAGAGTGTAACAATAAAATTTTAGCTCTGTTTTCTGAACTCACTATCACAGCTCCCACTGAATGCAGCTCAGTCATCATTCCATCTTCTGGAATGGCTTGGAATCAGAAATTAAGCAAGGTGGGGGAAACAAATGTTATATTATAATAGAGAATCAAAATGTAATTTCATTCAAGGCTTTTAAAATACTCTTACTCCTTTCACCTGATCTTAGTATATTGTTTTTAAAGGAATAAAGGATAACTGTTCTCTGCTGCAGCAAACGTTGCAATATGCACACTGCAAAAACCTAACATCCACTATTGTCATGAAGTCTGACTGCAGAGATGGGGAGATTTTGGCAGACCCAGGGTTAGTGAGCTGGTTCTATGCTCTTCATACCGCAGTTAATAAGCTGCCCCACCCAGTCCAACAGTATGGTCAGCTGTGTGTACAGTAGCAGTGGTTGTAACAGCAGCTGGTGAAACAAGCCACGTGCAGCTGTAAAGGCTTTGCTTTACTTATGGTGGAAGGACACAGTAAGTAACAGGGGCTTGATAACTGAAAGCAGAGGCTGGTTGTTTACCTAGAGAATGTGGTTTAGTGATTCAGGATTAGTGGCACAGGATTCACTGTTCTTGCACCTGTGCTACCAAAGCTCAGACCAGTAAAAAACGCCTGTGAATCAGAGAGAGAACTGGAAAAACCTGTGTGCAATTAAAAACAACAACAACCAAAAAAAACCCAAAAAACAAACAACCCGCCCCAAAACAAAAACAAAAACAAAACCCAAACAAACAAGCAAACAAAAAACTCACAACCCCACCAAAAAAAAAAAAAACCCCAAAAAAAAAAAAAAAAACACACCCACCAAAAACCCCCAAAAACAACAACAAAAACCCCCCAAACAAATCACCAAAAAACCCCACACCCCATGTTCAAAGGGAATGTCAGAACAGCATGCTTCATAGTGATCTGTCAGTAGTTGCCTGAGCTAAAGGGAGTTCCCAATCTCCTTTAAAGTTTGGGAGGTCTGAAATTGTCATGACAAACACTGTAATTCACTTGAGTGTCTCTGGCTAAATAACCACTCCCATGGGGTTTTAGTTCATCTGTCTCATCCTCTGCCTTCCACACACCTTTTCTTAGGTTGTCCTTTTCCCTGTTCTTTGTGACCAAATGGGATCTAAAAAGTCAGTTGGGATGAAAAATCTGTGGGTTTTTTAAATTATTACAGTGAGTAATTACATGAGTCTCATACAGCACCCTTCAAGGGTATGTCAAAATGCCTGGGCCAGATATCATAAGGGAGATGTCAAGAAGGTAGTGTGATAGATATTTTGAGATAAATTTGTATTCTATATGTTAAAAACTATAAACTGTATTACAAGCAGAGGGTTTCCAGCAGGGTGTGGAAACCCTCCTGTTTGCCAAGACTGATTTGCAAATGCAGAGACTCCAGACAATAGCAGGGCGAAGCCCAGGTTAGCAACTAAAAGGAATGGCCAAGCAGGAGATGTCCCATCCATCAAGGAAGAGCCACCTGCCTCCTCCGGTGATTATCACATGATAGCAATCTAGAAGAGGAAGACCCAGAAATTTCCCATCAGCGTCTCAATACTGATTTCTCAGAACCTCATTCAGGCGTCCAACTCTGCCGGGAAGGAGCATTCAGGACCAAGTGGCCAGAGAAAGAAAACACATGAATATGTATTTCAGATACAAACTAACAATAAAACTGCCTCAGGGGAGAAAAGCTGTATAAAACCTGACCACTGGATCTAGGCAATAGTGAATGGGGAAGAACTGGTTCATTCGTGACAGTCTCTACGTTCACCCAACTTCGATGACCCAGGGTTGAGGTTGTCTCTTTTATTGTGGCTATTTCAGACTGTTATTATTTTTAAAATGGCAAAATAAAATTACTTTATATTAAATTGGCTGCTGATTTGTCCATGACAGGAGGGACATGAAATGAGAGAAGAGGAAGCAGGGACTGAGTTTTCAGAAAACTAATGTAGTCATACACACCCCTGCATGACTATCAGTCTATAATGAGTCAAAACCTCATATTCCTGCGTGTGATATATAATATAAAGTTAATTCGCGTTCGGTCTGATGTAAACTTTGTAAAATATAAAATGTACTTGGGACTTGAGAAGCGGAATGTGAGGGGGACACAAAGGATTGAGAAACGAGGGGTTTCTGCCAGGAAACCATCACAACACTCGTTTACTCAGTGAATAGAAGGAGTAACCAGATAAGACATGTCGTCCCCCCCCAGAGATGAACCTGCTAATGATGCAGCGATCAACACCAGATAGGTATCTTATCTGCTCCAGCCGAGTTCTACATCTCTAAACCCCACTCCGGAGAAAGCAATCAAGACATTGTTCCACCCAAGGAAATCTATTCAACTGACCAGAGACATGAACATGAATATCTGATGAAGCAGAGGGGACACGAGGAGTGAAGCAACTCCTCATCCTTAGCAAAAGACTGTATAAAAACCAGCAGCTCAGGACACACTTCCTGAACAGGGGAGATTCGGAGTTTGATAAATGTCCTAAAGTTAATTCGTGTTTGGAATATGTCTGTATTGTAATACACCCATATAAAATATAAGTTTGTATCTACCTACATATGTTCTAAGAAAACTGAGATAAAAGTGTGATATATGTCTTAAGGTTAATTCGTGTTTAGAATATGTCTGTATTAAAATACACCCATATAGGATGTAAGTTTTATATCTGCCCAAATATGTTGTAAAAAACCTGAAACAGAAGCCATACAGGGAGAGGTACAGGGTATCTCTGCTGGAAGCACAGTACCAGAAAAGGGACCACGAGAACTGTGCTAAGAATGACATCGAAATGCCTCTGCCGGGAAACTCTGAAAAGAACACAAAACCACGGAAGAAGCAGATGAACAGCTCAAGAACCAAATGATCACATCAGATCTATATCTTACTCATCTCCTCCAGACATTACCATATCTATCCATATCTCATCTGCCTCCTCCAGACATTATCTTATCTACGACACACCTGGGCTCCACGATTACGGCCATTGTCTACCCAGGAAGAACTATTCAGAACACCCAGACCCGAACATGAATAGTTAATGAAGCTGCCAGGACAGAGAAAACATCGGAGCCCCAACTTTTCTCAGTGATCCTGTGTATAAAAAGGGGCAACTTCAAGCCAGAAAGGTGAACTTGGGAGATAACAGGCTGGCAGAGTGTGTTATCAGCATTCACCCAGCGCCGACCCCAGGCTCGACGCTGTCCTTTTAATTGTGGCTGTCCGAGACTGTCATTTTGTCTCTCAATAAAATTCTAAATTTTGATTTCTAAAATTTGGTCCATTGTATTTATAACACGGAGCGATAGGGTCCGTTTCTGTGTTCACGCAGTGCCAAAACCCGGCTGTTCCTTTTTAATTGTGGCTGTTAGAGACGGAGTTTAAGTCTCGAAATAAAACTCTGTATTTTGATTCACGAAATTGGGCTTGATCATTTATTACATTGCGTAACAGGGGAACATAAGCTGAATTTCAGTGTAATCTAACTAATGTATTTTTTGTAGTTTCTTTACTGTAGTTCTGACAGATACTTATTTCAGTTCACCTTAAATTATATGCTGCAGGAAGTCCACATTCCTAAGAATGCCATGGATGCTGTAACCAATATAAACCTTAAGTGCCTGGGTACTTTCAGTAGCTGTGTGATGATCAGTGTACTTTTGCAGAACTTCAGATGATATGTAATTGGATTTAAGATATGTAAAAGGCACTAGAATGATACTAGTTGAGCGTCCAGTCCTCTGTTAAAACATAGACATTTATCCCCACTGAAAAAAAACATGCTTCAGTTGCACTATTAAACAGCACTTACCATCTAAGATTTGATCACTCATACCCGATTCTGCTGCTGTTGAACAGCTGATGCACTTCATCAAATGACTGCTCTTTAAGTCAGCTTCTAATTGTTTCTTACAACGAGTTTTCCTAAAAGTAAAGAGGGGCTTCTCCATAAGCATAGAAGGGAACTTTATTGAAGGAATTGGAATTAAATATTTAAAGTGAATAAAGTATTGGGATACATAAATGCAGTAGTTCTATCTAACATCACATAACATCCTCGTGGAAAATATGATGCTCTGTTTAAGGGCATTAGTCTAAAAATTACTACAAACATCATGTATTATTCCCTGATCTAAGCCCAAGCCACTCCTACTCAATCATGACAGTGATTGTGTTCCCTAGCCAAAAATTATTTTTCAATTTCATCCCTATGAAAACCTCAGTATTTTTGCAGAACCGTAAATCATCATTTATTTCAGGCTGAGGCAGCAGTTCAGCAACTGTTTCTCTCTTGTTACATAGCTGCATTCATTTTTAAAGCACATGGTTTTACACAGAGTGCTATGGACAGGTCCATTGTATTTTGCTTTCCCTTTACAGTCTTTTACCTTAGAAAACTATCAAAGGTTATTTATATTTGCTCCATTGGGCCTTAACATTTTGATTATGGAAACACTGTGGTGATTCCTGTGATTGTTTACAATTGTGGGTTTTTGCTAGTCTTGCAAAATTACTTGCTCCCTTTTTTCTCATGCCCAGACAAAGCAAAGGATAGTTATTGCATGTCAAATGAATGGATATTTTTATATGTCAGAAGTGTTTCTGACTGTGAGAAGACTTCTTTCTAATCCATCTGAGTGTCTTGAATCTGCACTGCTGTTATTGTGGTTAGCATAAATTAATCCCAGCACCTTTAGAGGAAAGGAAATTACCACTCAACCAGTATCATTCCTGAAAGAATGAGGAATGGAGACTTAGATTTTAAAAAGAAAAATATAAAAATGTAAAAGTCAGCTGATGCAGAGTTGGTTTTCATATTGTGTATCTCTGGATAGACATCTCAGTGGGTTTTTTGTTGGAGAAGTCATATTTCCTCACTGTCTAGGTTAATGAAACAGGATTTATATCAGCTACCTTCTCAGCAGACTTCTAAAGCTTGTGTAATTCTCCCTAGATATGATGAAAGGTATGTGTCTATAGTGTGTCATTTAACATTCTTGTTACCTGTGGTTTAATAGAAAATACATAGGGAAATGATATAGTATGCTTTTAACTCATCAGTGACTCTGATATGATGCTGGTCGTTATGTGTGGTTTGTTGTGGGTGTGGGGTTTTTTTTGTTTGTTTATTTGTTTTGGTTTTTGTGGGGGTTTTTTTGTTGTTTTTTTTTTGTGTTTTTTTTTTAATGGTATCTGCATGGGTAGGACTGGTTTATTATTTCCAGATGTTGGTAAACCTGATTTTGGGCCAAGTTTCTGTCTCTGTCTGTGCATGAACTGGAGGACAAAGTTGGTCACTGTGGTGTTGATGCCATGGTTGAAGCTTGTAAGGTCTGGTTGTCCTGAGATCAACTCCACATCTGTGGTTACCATCCTCAGGCATGGCTCTGCCAGCCAGGGAATTCACCCAGCTGCATTATACATGCTGTAGAATAGTCCGTCAGGAAAAGATGTTGGTGACTGTCCCAGAAATACATTGCTCTGAAAAAAAATAAGATAAACTGAATTGGGAGAAATTACCTCCTGAGCTGCCCATACCAGGACAGTCACTTAGTTCTGAGGGACATGCAGGACTCTGTCCCAGTATACCATTAAGCCAAATGCCATGAGTAATAACCTTATTCTTTGTGCCTTTATGTGTAGTTAGAACCTGTCATAAAAATATTAGAAACCACTTTTGACACAAGTAAAAGCCAGGAGCAATTCTGCTGACATTACTGAAACAGTAAACTGAGAAGTCTCTCTTATTAAGAGACAAATTTAGTTTTATGTGGAATGAGGGTAGGTGCTACTGTACCACAGGTTTCAAGGAGTTGTGATTCAGTCTGATCCATACCACATTGTTCAGTGTTTCAGCTCTGAAGCAAGTCTCCCAAGACCAATTGAGACCGTGAAACTGGAAGCATTTTTCATCCTTGTAAGGTGAAAATTGTCATAAAAGTGAATGTGATAACTGGCAAGGCAAATTATGTTCTCAGCTCTTTAAAAATTGTGAGATTTTGTTTATCATTTGTTGTTGAAGTTGTCTGATGAGTCTTCATTTTGTTAATGTTATGCAATTTTGAAGCAATAGCTTTGAATTTTTAAGTTGCCCCATACAATGTTTTAATTGACAGTATGTGATTTGGGATGAAATGAAAAACCTCCTGTCATGATTGTTGATTCAAACACAGTACAGGTAGTGTTGGAAGTCTAAAGGTAATTGAGTTCCTGCAATGGATTAGTAATTCAAGCCTAAGCAAAGGAGTGGCCATTTACCTTTAACACCTGCTACTTTATTGCCTAAGCAGAAGAGATGCTCTTAGAGCTCAACGACTTTGCCCAGAGCTCTTCCTTTAGCATGGGTTTCTGCAGGATCTTGAGACCTGAAATGTCTGTGTTTGATCTCTACTGAAAATAAGGTGAGCCTTTTCCTTTGTCTCCTGTGAGGAAAGGGAAAGCTTCTTTATTCCAAGGAAATAGTGATGATGCTGTTTGTAAATGTTTAGAAAAGCCTAAATTCTTATTTCTTTGTTAATTTCTATTAGCTTTTGAGTAAAGACAGTGGTTAATTAGATAGCAAAAACCATCAAGAACGAGAATGGAAAAAAAAAAAAAAAAGTATTTCATAGGATTGATTCATTGCAGTATTTTTGTGAAGATCCGATCTTACACTTTCCTATTTTGCATTCTTGAATGTGAAAATACATGAAAAAGCCAGTCTGTCCATCCTCTGGCTTTGCACAGACTTCAGTCACATTTCCAAACAGAGAAAGAGGCTTTTAGCAGAGCTGTATCTCTTAAGAAAAGCAGTGAGATACAAGCCAGCTTTGTAGTTTTGTATTTTGTAGAGTTACTGAAAGATGTAAGAGGAGCCTTGGCTTTCATTGCAAGATACTGAATGGAAGATCAAAATGTAGACATAAGATGTGTAGGAAATTCTTGCTTGTTCTGATTATGCCCTGATTCTGCCCAGTTTCATCTGACTGCACAGTAGACTAATCTTTTGGATGAGTTTTTGAGGTGAATTTGACCAGAATGTGTGTATGCTTCCACAGAGACCCTCAACATCAACATAAGTCTTGAGATAATGAGTATTTGCTGAATGTTTTGGTTGAATTTTCTCTGAATCAATTTAATTTTTTGCAGATTTCCTGAATATTTGGAGAGGAGTGGGAAACATTATTTAATGTGATTAATTATGTTTGTGTATTTAGTAAAATAGTAAAAATTCAGTAAAAATAGAAAGCAGCTTCCAAAATGCATTGTGTTTTGGTTTTTTATTGAAAGAGCTTTAATTGCAGTGAGTACTGTGTTTCAAAATGTCTCTTTTGAAGATGAGTGTTATTTATTGTTGTTTTAAATAAAACTCCTTGCATGTCCCGGTGAATATTTGCAGGTGATGAATAGAGTCAAACCACAAAAGAGTACCAGGTGTATTAATGTGGGGTGGAGTAAAATTCTAGACTTAACCTGCTTATTGCAAACTGGGACATTGGCTGCATGCCATCTCCAAATGTGTCAGTCATAAGCTCAGCCTATGCAGCACTACTCACTTATATTTTTAAGGGCTTTTAAATTAACATATGGCTGCCACAAAGTATTCCATAGACCTGGAAGTTTTGGGTCTTAGTAACAAACAACAAATTGTAGGGCAAAGTTGACTACTTAAAACTACCTTAATTTCCTGCCAATGACACTTAACTGTTCCAGGGTTACTTTTGTTTAAAGTCTTCTTTCCCTGGCCTTTGTTAGGGAAAGAATTTCTGGACTAGAATATTCAGGATCTCTGTCTTTGAATGTTATTCAAGGGGCATGTCAGATATGACAATAATCTCCCTGAAGTTCATTCCAAAACTTTCTGGATTTTGTAGATATGGAAAAAGTTACTGTTTATAACGTCATGAATGGAATATCCCTCCATCATGCCATCAGGAAAAGTTAAAGCAAGCACTTCTCTGCTGATTCTGTGTGGCTGCTGCTTGCCATCAAATTAACTTTTTTTTTTTTTTTTTTTTTTTTCCCAGCATACTGGTCTTTTACATATTTGGAAGAGGATTTTTTTATAGCACTTACATACTATTGTGTGGATACAGGGTCTAGCATACCAGATTTCTCTTTGCTGAGGTAGGTGTTGCTTTCTTGTGGTTATTAAGAAGAAAGCAATACTTTTTTCTCTTCACTTTTGCCCCTCAGAAAAGCCGTGGGCAATTGTCTTCAGAAGAATTTAGTGCTAGGCACACACTGCCTAGTGAAATTTTCATGGATGTGATTTTTGTTAAGGGAAATAGTGGAACACAGATAATCCCATAAGAATTGGTCACTGAGAGGGGAGGATTTTTGTATTGCTGTACAGGTTTAACATATATTTTGTTATTTAATTTAAGTCTTGCACAGAATGAAATGCTTATTCTCTGTATTTATTCATAAAATCTTCAGTACTAAAAAGTCTAATTGAAACAGCACCTATCTATCCTGCCACTCCTAAGTGTATACATTTAGTGGTAATATACTTTTCCATGTATATATGAGAGCAAAAAAAGCTGTAATGCAGTAATTTATTTGTTCATTCAGGCTCATTGTTGAAACCGTTCCATTGCCAGCTTAGGCTAGATGAAACAACACAAAGTCTATGCTCTTGCTTTTGTAAGAAAAATGCCAAGTATTCCCCTGTAAACAAGATGAATAGAGCTATAAAAAAGTGGTGGCTTCACAATTGCTAATAGTTCTATACAATCCATACAAATCTAAGTCATCTACTGAATTTCTGAAGGTGGGTCAATAGAAGTAACGATCTTCATATAATTTTGTGGGAAACAGGAATTATTTCTGTGCAGTATGGTAGTTATCCTTCTTACTAGGTTTCGTACATGATTTGCAAAAGCAAACACCTCAATATTTAAGACAGAGAACAAATATAGATAAGTTTTGTTTGCTGATTTCTTTTTCCCCCAGAGATGAGCACTGAAACCATGGCAAATGCTTAGAGGCCCCATTGGTACTCTAGTAGCAGTTAGATAGAAATTCTAAATTGTCACGTAGTATTTTTTCTACTGAACTTTTATGCACATTTTGAATTTTATGCAGGTGTCGGGGGGCTCCTTGCAGGAGTTTCAATTCCCCACATTCAGGTGGGTTTAGAGTCTTTTTTGCCTTCAGCAAAGCTCTGAGCCAAACGCAGGAAAAGACGGAGTGTTCAAGGTTACATGCTTCATGTTTATTAGTTCTTATCTTACAATTTTCTCAGTGTCCTGCAAGATGTTTGCCGCGGCTCAGACATTTGGTGACTCCCCCCGTCCCAGGGCTGTCCTTATCTTTTATACTAATTGCTATGTATTTGATATTTACTATTTATTACCAATGTCTATCACTATTATTAAAAAGGTCATCTTTACTTTGACCCAATCCTCACAAACTACTTTTTGCCAACGTCACTGCAGAAATGGAGTGAGGGAAGAAGAAAGAAGAAGAAGGAGACAACGCCCCAAATTCTCCATCTTGTCCCCATTCACTTCAATACAAGAAATCCAAACCCATTGTTTTTTCACCCTGTGATATACTAAACTACTATTTTTCACACTTGTGGCCTGTAAACCCTCTTGCAGTGCAAGAAGCCTCTCCCATGGACTGAAATCAAATCCAGTGTCTCTCTGAGCTCTGGGCTGTGGTCCCAGACCCTCCTGCCCAGGTCTCTGACCCTGCAGGGCAACCAAAGGAATGCCCTGGACTCCAACATGCAGTGACTGTAAAAATGTAGCAAAGTGAAAAAGTTGGTTTTAAAATTTGAAGATCATACAAGATTTATTGAATTCCCATCTTTATAACTTAAGATCCTCTATTTGGGTAGATATTTAAAAAGAACAGAGAAATTAATTCGTTAATACATGGAAGAATGAGCAGTTTAAAAAAAAATCTTCAAGTTAGGGGTTAGGCAGTTTTTAAGGCTAGCTTGTTTCGTACTATTTTTCATCTTAAAATTGCTAGAAAATTCTGGTAAAACAGTAGCAAACTGACAGGACCAGACCTGGGCTTGCCATTCATGTATATTGTTTCTATATCCTTAGGGAAATGAAGCTTTTCAGGGAGGCTTTCAAGAGGAAGAGCTAATAAATTGCTCTGAAGTTGATACAATCTTCTCTAGGAAAAGGAGTGGGGCCTGGAAAGCCTGTGATAGCAGCTGTTTTCAGATACTTGCATTACATCTCAGCTTTCCTGCCAGCTGCTGCAGTGCAGAAGATTAGCAGACATGTCCATAGCACTCAAGCAAGTCTTTAATAAAGATAAAACTTTCCGCCCAAAACGCAAGTTTGAACCTGGAACCCAGAGGTTTGAACTTCACAAACGGGCACAAGCATCTCTCAACTCAGGCGTGGACTTGAAAGCAGTTGTGCAGTTGCCCAGTGGAGAAGACCAGAATGACTGGGTGGCTGTTCATGTGGTTGACTTCTTCAATAGGATCAACCTCATTTATGGAACTGTCTGCGAGTTCTGCACAGAGAGGACCTGCCCAGTGATGTCTGGAGGCCCCAAGTATGAGTACCGGTGGCAGGATGACTTGAAGTACAAAAAGCCCACAGCGTTGCCAGCGCCCCAGTATATGAATCTTCTCATGGACTGGATTGAGGTGCAAATCAACAACGAGGATTTATTTCCTACAAGTGTAGGTAAGTGTAAAAAAGAAGTCCTTAAGCATAAACTGACTTTCATTCTTGTACTAAGCATGTTCTCTTCCCATATATTTAGAGACATTAAAGCTGTTGAACAGCAGACAAGGGAGTAGGAGGGATCAGAGACAGCATGCAATGTATGAAATGTTGACTGTGGTTGCTAGGTGTGGTAGTGTTTGTTAGCCTTAGATGTTTGTCCCTGATGAGCCTCTCAGGTTAATCACTGAGGGTGATCAGCATTGCATTAATACCTTTTTGAAAGTTAATCAAATTTGTATGGCTTTGCACTTTTTCCAGCTACTTAGATAGATACAGAATGGATGGAAAGCAAAACTAGTCAGAGTGGTCTCCTAGTGTGTGCATCTATGTACAAGACAGTGGAGAGTCAGAATGAAGTTAACTTAGCCCACCCTCTCTTGATTTCTCACCCAAAATTCACAAGTTGTGAAGTGAATTATTCTTCAAAGTATTGTTTTCAGTACTACATATAACTAATAAGCATTGCTATTATATAATCAGACAGTCCAGATGAGAGAGCTGTTAACAGCTTCTCAAATTTGCTTTTATAAGATTCTCTCTGAAGAGTGGCACAAGTAGGTTGAAGTATCCTTGCTGAAAGTGGAAGAGTGCATTGTTTAGTGTAGACAGCAAAAATATTTATCTGTGGTTGTGTGCAACAACAAAAATGTTACACTTTAGAAATGTTAGGTACTTACTTGATTTTTAGCAGTGTTAATTAATGAGTCCTGATTGACTGCTTTCAACAGAAAAGCTGGGAACTTGCTGTAAGAAATGTAAGTTGTTGTATATTAGTTGGACCAGATGAGTAACAAACAAGAACGCCATATATTTAGATTAGTTCAGCCAATATTTTGGAATTTATAGGCAGATAGGGCCTGCAACTAATTGGTAGATGATGCACCAAGAGGCTGTGTCTATCAGTGTTTCCAGACCTTTGAAACACCTTACTGTTGGACTTGATGGCTATTTATCTGGTCAAACCTGTGTTTCATGTCATAGTTTTTATTACTTTTCTGTTCTACTCTAATAGGTAGAAAGGATGCATTAACTACATCTTTAATCTGGATTTTGACAACATGGCAAGAGGAAGGAGGGTATCAGAGGAAGTAGTATCATATATTTTGCATAGTGAAAAATGGGTTTGATTTCTCAAGCATTGCTTGCTTTTTGTTTCTTTAGGGTAAATGATTTTTGGATATGAAGAGTGGTTGAAGGTGCAGAGAAATTGGTGATTTTGCTTCCACTGGTATTTCTGCAGGCTTTTGTTGTGCCACTTTGTTACCTTGGAGTATTCCAATACGGTTCTGTTTTCTGTTTCTGTGGTTTGCATTTGTAGAAAGTGTTGTCTGTCAGCAGATAGGGGGAGCAGGTAGCACATTGGTGTGCTGATGGATTTTATGGAACCAACTAATAATCTCTAACACATAAGCATTCAGCCCCAGATGCTCCCTCATTATATTTGTAATAAGATAGTTCTGAAGGAACTTTTATCCTGATTATTTACCTATTGTAAACTAAGAATGAAATCAGTAAATACTCTAAGTCTACTTCTCCTCCCAGCAGATTTAATTAAACGTGAAGAAACTGAAGAAGGGGAAGGACATTTGGTCTCTTAAATGTTGCTGGACTTTTATCAAAGTCAAAACAGGAAAGCTCAATGTTCATGAAAATCTTTGTCTCACTCTGAATTCACCCAAAGGAAAGGGACAAATCTGGTTGGATTGGACTATGCCTTATTCATATTACAGACTGAGATGATTGGACAGTTCTATAAAGAGATTCTGTCGATACCTTTAGAGCATTATTAGAGCAGCAGTTGCAGCCCTATTCCTTTGTTGCCTCTTCTTCAGCCTTTGTTGCAGATACTGTGCTGCATACCCCCTGCATACTTCCCATTGTCTTTTTGATTCACCGCTTTTCATATGAAACTATTGATAAAATTGTTTGGGAGGCTTTAGATCTTTCAGTTCAGGAACAGATATATGCTGTGTTGAATTTGGTGTTCTGGGTATCTCTCATGTGAGCAAGTCCCTACATAGGGACTCAAAACAGTCAAGGGGAAGTTTGGATCATTTCCTGGGGTAAGTTGCCTTTCAAAAGAATCTTTTTGATTAATTTTCACATCAGTCCCATATTTGGATGTGATACTACCTGTCAGCATATCTGAGTACTGCTTATAAAGCTGTTGAATGAAATGCAGTCACTGAGCATGTGTTTGTTACCTGTTCTGCATTTCACAAGTGATGAGAGAGAGAGCCTTTGTTGCTGTGTTAGGTACTGTTTGTTCCTACCTGTTCTGCAGCAATCTTTGGTTAGATGCACCATAGGCACAGTACTAATTAAAATTTCTATTTTCATTCATATAAATTAATGGAAATGAATATGACAATGGTTCATTCTTCAAAGCAGCTGAACTGGAAGAACTTCTTGAGAGGGCTTTAAACTAGGTTTGAAGGGGGAAGGGGATGCAGCTGGGCTGCCTGGAAGCAGGCCCAAGGGTTGCAAGGCTGAGTTAGGGGTGAAATCAGTAGCCCAGCTGAGGTGCCCGTGTACCAATGCACGCAGCACGGGTAACAAACAGGAAGAGCTGGAGGCCATGGTGCAACAGCAAAGCTGTGATGTAGCTGCCATCACGGAAACATGGTGGGATGAGTCACATGGCTGGAGCACTGCACGTCATGGCTACAAGCTCTTCAGAAGAGGCAGGAAAGGGCAAAGAGGTGGAGGGGTGGCCCTTTATATTAAGAGGGCTTTGGACACCATAGGCATTGAAACCAATGAAGATGGAGTTGAACGCCTGTGGGTCAGAATTAAGGGGAAAGCCAACAAGGCTGACGTCCTACGGGGCGTCTGTTATCGTCCACCCAACCAGGAGGAAGAGGTGGACAACTTATTCTATAAGCAGCTGAGGAATGTTTCAGGATCGTCAGCCCGTGTTCTTGTAGGCGACTTCAACCTACCTGACATCTGCTGGGAACAAAATACAGCAGAAAAGAGGCAGTCCAGGAAATTTTTAGAGTGTATGGAGGACAACTTTTGGTCGCAGCTGGTGAGTGAGCCCACCAGGGGAGGGACTATGTTAGATCTGCGGTTTGAAAACAGAAATGGACTGGTGGGAGATGTGGTGGTTGGATGCCGATTGGGGCAGAGTGATCATGAAATAATAGAGTTCTCAATATTTCATGAAGTCAGGAGGAGCACCAGTAAAACTCTTGCACTGGACTTCTGGAGGGCAGACTTTGGCCTGTTTAGGAGACTTATTCAGAGCATCCCTTGGGAAGCAGCCCTTAAAAACAAAAGAGTTCAGGAAAGCTGGGCATGCCTCAAAACAGAGATTTTGAGGGCACAGGAACAGACTGTCCCTGTGTGCTGTAAGGTAAGTCAACAGGGTAAACTCCAGCCTGGATGAGCAAGGAGTTTTTGGAAGAACTTAGGAATAAAAAGAGGATGCATCAGCTTTGGAAGGAGGGTCAGGTCTCTCAGGAAGTATTTAAGGGAGCTGCTAAAGCATGTAGGAAAAAAATTAGGGAGGCTAAAGCTCAGTTTGAACTTAGAATGGCAACTTCTGTAAAGGATAATAAAAATGTTTTTACAATTATATTAATGCTAAAAGGAAGGGTAAGACCAGCCTTTGTTCTTTACTGGACAAGGGAAGGAACTTAATATCTGCAGATGAGGATAAGGCAGAAGGGCTTAATGCCTACTTTGCCTCAGTTTTTAGTGAATAGACCACTTGCCTTCAAGACAGCTGCCCTCCTGGGCTGGTAGATGGTGTCAGGGAGCAGAATGGTCCCCTCATTATCCAAGAGGTGGCATTCAGAGAACTGCTGAAATGGCTGGATATCCATAAATCTATGGGACCAGATGGGATCCATTCAGGGTGATGAGAGAGCTGGCAGATGAGCTTGCTAAGCCACTCTCATCATCTGCCATCAGTCTTGGCTCACTGGTGAGGTTCTGGATGACTGGAAGCTGGCCAATGGGACACACATTCACAAAAAGGGTGCAAAGGAGGATCCTGGTAATTATAGACCAGTCAGTCTGACCTCAGTACCTGGCAAAATAATGGAACAGTTTATATTAAGTGCCATCACACAGAACTTACAGGATGGCCAGGCAATCAGACCCAACCAGCATGGGTTTAGGAGGGGTAGGTCATGTTTGACCAACCTGATCACCTTTTATGACCAGGTGACCCACCTGGTGGATGCTGGGAAGGCTGTGGATGTTGTCTATTTGGACTTCAGCAGTGTTGGGAGGCTGCTTGCTGGGAGCTTAAATTCCCCGGCATTCAGGTCGTTTTAGAGTCTTTTTTGCCTTCAGCAAAGCTCTGAGCCAAACGCAGGAAAAGACGGAGTGTTCAAGGTTACATGCTTAGTGTTTATTAGTTCTTATCTTACAATTTTCTCAGTGTCCTGTAAGATGTTTGCCACAGCTCGGACATCTGGTGACTCCCCCCGTCCCAGGGCTGTCCTTATCTTTTATACTAATTGCTATGTATTTGATATTTACTATTTATTACCAATGTCTATCACTATTACTAAAAAGGTCATCTTCTCTTTGATCCAGTCCTCACAAACTACTTTGTGCCAACGTCACTGCAGAAATGGAGTGAGGGAAGAAGAAAGAAGAAGAAGGAGACAACACCCCAAATTCTCCATCTTGTCCCCATTCACTTCAATACAAGAAATCCAAACCCATTGTTTTTTCACCCCATGATATACCAAACTACTATTCTTCACACTCTTGTGGCCTGCAATACCCCCTGCAGTGCAAGAAGCCTCTCCCATGGACTGAAATCAAATCCAGTGTCTCTCTGAGCTCTGGGCTGTGGTCCCAGACCCCCCTGCCCAGCTCTCTGACCCTGCAGGGCAACCAAAGGAATGCCCTGGACTCCAACACAGCAAGGCCTTTGACACTGGATCCCACAGCATACTCCTAGATAAGCTGGCAGCTCGTGGTTTGGGCAAGAGCACTCTTTGCTGGGTTAGGAACTGGCTGGATGGCCGGGCCCAGAGAGTGGTGGTGAACGGTGCTGCATCCAGCTGGCGGCCAGTCAGCAGTGGTGTCCCTCAGGGGTCTGTGCTGGGGCCAGCTCTGTTCAGTATTTTTATTGTTGACATGGATGAAGGTATGGAGTCTTTCATTAGTAAGTTTACAGATGACACTAAGCTGGGGGCATGTGTCGATCTGTTGGAAGGACGAAGGGCTTTGCAGAAAGACCTGGAATGGTTGGACAGATGGGCAGAGTCCAACAAGTTGAAGTTTAGTAAGTCCAAGTGCCGAGTCCTGCCCTTTGGCCACAATAACCCCCTGCAGCGTTACAGGCTGGGGATGGTGTGGCTGGACAGTGCCCAGGAGGAAAGGGACCTGGGGGCACTGGTGACAGCAGCTAAACATGAGCCAGCAGTGTGCCCAGGTGGCCAAGAGGGCCAATGGCATCCTGGCCTGGATCAGGAATGGTGTGGCCAGCAGGAGCAGAGAGGTCATTCCTCCCCTGTACTCGGCACTGGTGAGGCCACACCTCGAGTGCTGTGTCCAGTTCTGTGCCCCTCAGTTTAAGAAGGATGTTGAGATGCTTGAGCGTGTCCAGAGGAGGGCAACGAGGCTGGTGAGGGGCTTGGAGCACAGGCTGTATGAAGAACGACTGAGGGAGCTGGGGTTGTTTAGCCTGGAGGAAAGGAGACTCAGAGGTGACCTTAGCACTCTCTACAACTCCCTGAAGGGTGGCTGTGGTCAGCTGGGGGTTGGTCTCTTTCTTCATGCAACAACGGACAGAACGAGAGGACACAGTCTCAAGCTGCAACAAGGGAGAGATAGGCTGGATATTAGTAAAATGTTTTTCACTGAAACAGTGCTAAAGTACTGGAATGGCTTGCCCAGGGAGGTGGTGGAGTCACCATCCCTAGATGTGTTTAAAAAAAGACTGGATGTGGCACTTGGTGTCATGGTCTAGTTGAAGTGTTAGGGATGGGCTGGACTCAATGATCTTGAAGGTCTCTTCCAACCTAAAAATTCTGTGATTCTGTGATTCTGTGAAATAAATATTGAAAGATTATTCATTCAGAAAACAAAACAGGCTTATGCCTGACCTTACTAATAGGACAATAGTTTTAAGGTGTTGAGTGGCTGTAACTTACAGGTTGCTTCATCGCTTTGAATCTTTCTAGTCTAAAGATAATTATTGTGAAAAAAAAAATCCAATGTGTCCAGTGGATGGTATTTGGGCTGACTTTTCCATTAGAAAATAAGTTTGATGAGAGTTGGATTAGTAAGATCTGTTCACAGAAATCCTGAACACACTTTTCTCAGCTTATTCTTATTAAACTTTTCCTCTTTCATTGGGTATATCTCATGCAAACTGTCTAAAGAGGGATTTCAAGAACTGTGATTAGGTACAGCTTTCAATGAGGGGCTAGTTTCAAGGAATATAATTTCAGAGTAGGGATAGCCAGGTTTGGTGGAGTTTTCAGTTGGTGGTGGTGGCATTCCTCTGTGGTAAAAAAACCCAAAACAACAAAAAAACCCCCACCCCAACATGAATGCAATTGAGTTATAATTTGTTATAAATGTTATCTTTAACACTGTCAGTGTTTATGCTGGTACAATGGCCTCTGGCCTCTTACCAGTCAACCTGTGGTCTGACATTTCCTCTCTGCTTTCCTCTGATGTTCTGGTTTATTTGTTTTGTGGTAAAGAGCCTATTCTATCAACCACTCTCCCACTTATAGGGAGCTGGTTGTATGGAAACAGAAGAACTGTCAAGGATTATGTGGGGGTGATAAAAGCAGATGCTGAATATCAAGACCACTTCTTTGTACAATAAAACTTCAAGTAGGACTGTTTTTGTAAAATGGCCTCACAGTCTGTAGACGATTGCAGACATGATTATTTCCATTATTATCCAATTTTTTAATCTATTTAAGTGAGTTTAAGGCATATAAGACATTGACAGCTCTGGAAACATGCTCTGTAAGTAACCACATAAAGATCTGTCTCAGTCCTCAGTGAGTAACAATAAGTAATAGGGCCGAGGAGAGTCTGTATGCCTGCTCAGCCACTACAGTAAAGCTATCCATCCTCAACATGAATTTTTTGTAACGTGCTTATGGTTTATTTAGCTTTAGAGTAAATTCTTTGGTATATACTTTTTGCTCTGTAGGGCACCTAGTAGTCTCACTGTTTAACACTCTTCAGGGGATATATTTCTCAGCTTTTGGTAAAGTCTGAAGAAATAATTTGCAGAGGAAAGCAGTAGATCCTTGGAACAGAGGCAATTTTTTTGTTGAACTGTAGTAATCAGCTTTCACCATATGAGTTTTGACAATGTCAAAAAAGGAGCTAAGAAAGAAAGCAGCTCTATTCTTCTGTGCTCCCTTTAAATCCTGATTCCCAAACATGATAAATTCATTTGCTTTAGGTTCTTTCCTGTAGTCACTGCAGCCTTAAAATGAGTAATTACGTCTTGTTTGGATTTTCAGTGAATGGAATGCTGAGGTTTTTTTCTGTTATAAGAGTCACTGTGAAAGATACACAGGCCACAGGGCATTATGTCACTTACTCTAATCTGACCTCCAGCATAACACAGGCCAAGGAACATCACCACATGATTTCTTCATCAGGTCCACAGGTTGAAATGAGACAAAATGTTGCTGATATGAACCAAAGATTGACTTATTTTCTGGCTTGACATAATAATTTTTTTTTTTCCCAATGAAGATAACAAAACAATTGAGAGAGAACACAGGTTGTGCCATCTCCATCCTTCAGGATATTCAAGATCAGACAGAATAAAGTCCTGAGCAATCTGATCTGATGGGTGCAGAAGAAAACCAGTGCTAGCCTTAATTATTCTGTCATTCTTAATTCCAATTTCAGCACTGCCAGGCTGCCAAAGGAACTGAAAGAGCTAAATTGATCAAAACCTGATTAAGCAGTTTAAGAAACCACAGTTTGACATTTAAAGGAAGTACAAAATTACTTCTAAGCTATGCCGGTTTTTGTAAAAGGGGATTTAAAAAGTTATTAATGTAATCAAATAACCTAGTTATAGCTGATCAAAATAAAATTTTTAAAAAATATTTCAAACTTATTTGAAGCCTAGGACTTAAGCTGAAAAATTAATGTATCTTTATCAATACTTTGGCTGTTCCATGTTTGACTAATAAATTTTGGTAGCTAGCAGCTTCAGTTTTTGCATAGAGCATGTGTGTGATGCTCCTTCCAAAGAAAGGAGCCCAGTATGTCACCACAATGCACCTACAAAAGGATACTAAGATTCTGGAGGGCCCTTGTGGACCTCCACAATTTTCCTACAGTTTCCAACTAATATTGTGGTAGGATTTTTCTGTATCTCTGTCTAGTTATAATAGTTACTGCTTGAGGCACTTTTCTGAAGCAGCAGGAGAGCAAATGACCGACGGATGTGAATAGACTCTGCTCAACTACTTTTACAAGCAAAGGTCTCTTCACAATACAGCCTGTAGAAATGTGGGGAGCCTGTTTGACATCACTGACCTTTTCTTACAGTTATGTCTGTCTTATTCCTGTTCCAAAGTATGAGGAAGTGTCCATAGTATGGGCAAAGTGGTGTTTGTTGTCATTTCCTGCATATTCTTTTTCTTCATTTTTTTCATCTGTTGCAAATGCACTATCTAGGAACTGCCATTTTTTCATGCACATCCACCCCACAATAAAAAAAAATATATATATACAATCTCTATAGCTAGTATATTTCCTTTTTTTAAAACAAAGCTTTGCCAAGGGCCAAATGGAGGAGTCGGATTGCTGGCTGTTAACTTGTTATTCAGTCACCCAGTGCTAGGTGCAAATAACTGTAGTCTACCACCTGAAAACTAATGTAATGTCCAAGATCTGCTTGATCTTTGCACCTATCACACTATTGATGAATTTGGTCTACAGAAGGGTTTTATTTTGTAAAGCTTATCTGCTTTCCCCTGTTGCTGGCCTGTCTTAATCACTCCTTCAACATGGATGTACCTGCCAAGAGCTTTGAATTAATCTTTGTGTCAATGAAATAAAAGAAAATTCTGTAAGACACGGACTATTCTATGGCTTCAGCTTTTCTCCAGGCATTAAACTTTATTAATTCTGTGTTTACATGTATGTTACAGCAGCAGCAGCACAGCTATCCTCCTAGAGAATTTGGTGTCTTGAAATATATGTACTTGGAAAATACCAGGTAGATATTTTACTACTAAATTACACATCTGAGTGTCCTCCTCCTCATACCTTTTTCCTGTATCTGTGGTTCAGGCTCTGTTAGGTGATTCTAAATAACCTAAGCTGGCAGATGAACCAGCCTGCAAACCTAGCATCATCACAAAAGATTGATGAAAATTACATTAAATCCATCTGGATGGTGAGTGATGCAGTTTAGAAGCTAGCTGTCTGGTCTTCTTAGCATTGCATTACTTTCTTGCTGACTGAGTGTATCTTGGAGGAATTTGATTCCTTATTTGTATCTGATATCCAAAATGTCTTGATTAGTTTAGGTCTACTTTTACAAAAATAGGGACTGAAGCTTGGGAGTAGTCTAGACAGTCCTCAAGCCATATCACTGTTACCCTTTCCACATGTCTCCCTCAGTGTACTCCCTTGGTCTGTTACTATGTGTACCATTTGAGGTACATAAAGGTCCCAACTACCAGCTCAGACTTATGAATTAACCCATTCTGCAGTCTAGTTCTGGTGATAGAAGAAAATACGTGCAGTAGAAAGTAAGTGAAAAATCTATTAGTGCATTATCTGCTTGTCCATGAGAAAGATTTGGCACTGCTGGTATGAAGGAATGCTGTCTTACCAGAGAATGTGTACTAAGAGTCTGATGCCTTGAGTGATGTGTTTTTAGTATTATGGTAGTCATTAAGGGCTAAAAAGAATTTTTGCTAAAAGACTAAAAAGCAGGTCTCAGTGGTTTTCTTCTTCCATTCTCCATTTCTCAAACTTGAGGGGAAAAGAAAAAGAAACCAATTTAAACAGTGGCATGAATGGTGGTGGAGGAAAAACTTGAGAGGAGAGGGAAGTGTTAACTGACTCTGCAAAGGCTTCAGGATCTCTACTCAGTCTGATGCTGCTTTTGGAGGAAGAAAGAAGTACAGAACAAGTCTCATGTGGGGACTGGGGTGGTCTGTCCAATATTTGCCATTTCCCTTGTTCTTGAGGAATTCATCTTTCCAGCACATTGTCATTACAGATGTTGTGGGACCTACTTAAATTAGTCTCTCAGAGAATCAGCAAAGGCATGACCACAGCTTCTGCCCTGAACTGAACTCTTCTCTTTACCCACCTTCACAGCATAGCCGATGTCTACAATGTTTAAGTAGGCATGCTGGGGTTGAGTTTGCATCCTACTCAAAAAGTGTGGGAAATGTGATACCTTGAACATGCTTTACCTTGGAAAGGGGGTTTTTGTGAACTGAGTACTCTGCATTCTGCAATGGTGTGTGAATTCTTCCTCTCATGAGCAAGAAGAATAGCTTCTTATGTGAAACCTTATAAAAAAGACTTTGTGTCACAGGCTGCAAGGCAGAAAGTGTGTAGGAGAAGAATTTATGTATCATAATTATATTGCTGGTTCATTGTTTGGAACATGAACAAAATAAGGTTCACAGGGATCAGTTTTCTTCATGACTACTTTTTGCCTTTTTTTTTTTTTTTTTTTTTTTTTTTTTTTTTTTTTTTTTTTTTTTGCCAAATCGAAGTTGTTGTTTAAGCTCAGAAATACTGTAGAAAATTTATGGTAGTCCCTACTTTGAGAAATGTATTTTCTTCCTTAAGAGCAATCTTCTGAAGACAACACTGGTACTTTGGGGCTTGTTTTATGCAAAATCTGGCCAAGGGAAGAGACGTATGACAGGACATCATCAGCTGCACCAGATATATGGTACCAATCATCAGAATTAAGTGTAGTCATAGAGGCATTAAAATAAAATAATTTAGTCCTAATTTGTTTAAACTGCAATCTCAATTTGACTTTACTGTTGAGTGGCTGGTGTGCCACTTAGTGTGGCACTTATGGAACTGTTGGAAGGCCTAAATCCAGGAGAAGAACTTTGTTTTGGCCAGAAACATCAATACTATCTTTAAGTTTCTCCATCCTCTTTTGAATAGAATTTTGGCCTTCTAAACTCACATTAAGTAAATGGAGAAAAATCAGAAGCTTTAGGAGGGAAAAAACTTATTAGTTGTTTTTAAATGAGGTTCTCATGCCTTTTATAGGGTATTTTTTTTTTGAAGAAGAAGAAGATAAAATATGTATGTAGAAAATACATGGATAAAAAACCGTTGTGTAGCTAAAAGCTATATGTGAACTTTTGTATCAAAAATAGTGTGGCCAGCAGGACCAGGACAGTAGTCTGCCCCCTGTATTTGGCACTGGTGAGGCTCACCTTGCATAGTTCACAGGCCTAGAATCCTGTGCCTAGCTCTGGGCCCCTCCCTACAAGAAGGACATTGAGATGTTGAAAGAATTTCAGAGAAGGGCAACAGGGCTGGTGAAGTGTCTCGAGCCCACGTCTTATGTATCGTGTCTGAGGAAGCTGGAAAAAAGGAGTCTGAGAGGGGCATTGCTCTCTACAGCCACCTGACAGGAGGCTGTAGCCAGGCGAGCATCAGCCTCTGCTCCCAGGCAGTCAGTGACCAGACAGGAGGAAATAGCCCCATGTTGTGCTAGGAGGAGTTTTGATTGAATATTGGGAAAAAATTCTCCATTAAAAGCACTGTTAAGCACTGGAACAAGCTGCCCAAAGAAGTTGTTGAGTAATCTGGAGATATATAAAAGACATACAGATGTCATGTAGAAGGCACGTAGGTGCATGTTGTAGTGATGGACTTGGCAGTGTTAGGTTTACAGTTTGACTTGATCTTAAAAGTCTTTTCAGAGCCAAAGAATTTCATTATTTTTTTTTATTTTTAAACACAAAGCCAAGAGTTATATACTCAGATAACCTGAAACATTTTTAAGTACAGTGTTCATTCCGATGTCACAGAGCAAATCCTCAAATTTTTAAAATATGATTATTTATAGGTGTGATTAAGTCACGTATGTGTTTGCCATTAAAAGACATCTATATTAGTACATTTCTGTGCCTAATTCTGCAGAAGTTCTCTGCCTTGTGGAGCTTTACATGCTCATTCAAAAAAAAAAAAAAAAAAAAGCAGAGATTACAGGAAGAAAAGATATTTCTAGAGAAAAGCTGTTCAGAATGGCTTCTGTTAGGACAGATTTTTCTCCATCATATTAGTTTGGTCAGTGTTTTCAGCTGAACACTCATTTGTAGCATTGCACATGACATGATTAGTCCTTGTCTACATTATTGCATCTTGCATATTTCTTTTGTCCATGAGTATGTTTGCATGTGTTAAGGCCATCCTAAAAAAGTGAAAGGTAGGGATGATATGGGGCTCATTCTGACGGGAGTTTATTTCAAAGACTCTAGTGGGTTCCCTGTGGCTCTGTGGTTGTTACATTCGCTCTTTTTGTGGTTATGTGAGCCACTGTAGTCCCTCGTGCAGAGGATTATTGATACTCTGTTCCTTAGCTACTCAGTCCTTTGAAGTAAACAATTTGAAATCTTGACTATGATGTGATCATGAAAAAGATAGCTGTATTTCTTCTAGTATCTAGTATCAATTAATTAGGGCTGTGAGAGGCCTGAGGCCTTAACAGATAACTTTAAGTAGGAAGGACAACAGTCTCCTGTTTGTTTTTGAAAAATAAAAGTGCTTGCAACCCTGAGCATGAACATATAAGGTTGCTTAGGTGGTAGATTAGAAGGAAAAAGCAGATGTTAGTCTTGCACCATTGTCAGTCTTTGAACTGTTAAGGACAATGTTCATTTTTTTAGAAAACTTTCCTACAGTACACACAAACCTCCTGCTTATTCACTGTCCCTTTGTCCTTGCCATATGTGTTCTGTAAGACTGTGATAGATTAATTCATCCATTCATTAAAATAGAACAGATTTAAGTTTATGTGCTACATTCAGGAAAAGCTGATTTACTCTTGAAAGCAGGTTCAAGTCATCATTAATTCACTATGGGAGGAGAGCTTGCTCATGTCTTTGTCATAGCCGCCAAACTACTAGCAGCACATGGATTCACAGCTGGTGCTGTGTACACAAATACTAGTGACACTGCTGTAAAACACGTTTCTTCATTTAATGTTCCAGTAATGAGCAAGGCATGTTTAAATGGATAATTGTTTTCCTGTCAAAAATGGGGTTTGAGCATAGAATTGTTCATATTAGCTGGTTGTACTGTAATACTCCCAAGGCATGTTTTGTACAACATCCTAGCCAAAGGAAACTTCAAAAAGAAAAGTTTTTGAAGTATACATAGATCCACACTGAGCGGTAGAAAATAAAGTAACTGAAAACACTAGAACAACTCAACAAAAATGGGTACTTACCAGCTTATGCTCTATGTTTTGACAGAGCAAATGTCTTCTCTGATTCTAGTATGGAAAACTTTTATGTGCTGGGGGACTGCCTGACTTCAGGAAACCTAAACAAAACTTAGAAGCTTTGGTCAGTTTTTTGTCCCTGTTTCTATAGACCTCTCCAGGAAAGCATAAAATTCTCTCTTACACCTTTTCAATGTCCTGGAAAAATCAAAGCAGAAGACTTGGGTTTTCAGAGCTGCAATGCAAACACTTCTATAAATAACACCAATATAAGGCATGTCTGTAGGTGGTAAGTGTTAATTGGTGGTGACTCCTTGATAATTGTGTGTTGTGTTTTCTCAGTCCGCTGGTGCAGGCCTTTCTATGTGACTTGTTGCTTGCTCCTTAAACAACCATCCTGTGACTGTTCATGGGAGGTGTACAACTTTACAGGGTCATGGTTTTCAAGCCTTGTAGAATTTCATCTACAGTCTCCAATCTGCCCATAAGTAGCAGTACAGAGCTGTTACCCCCACGAAAATATATTTTCTATATTTGACTGAAATTGCACAGATAAAAAACAGAATCTGGAATTTAATAATTCTTTTTCATTCTCCTCTTAACGCTGTAACTGACTGTAAACTGAGCAGTTTTGACTGAAACCCATCAATGAACACATCCCAGAGACTAATTGCAGTGGTAGAGGAAAAAATGTGCATCCTGCATATGTCTTTTGGCATTCAAAGCCAAAAGTTGAAGGCCAGTCTTAAAAATGTATCTATGACAGGACAAGTGATTGAACTACAAACAGATCTGATAAGTAAAATAATTTAAATGGTTGCCTTCTCTGTTACCTTCTGCAAGCCATGTGGATAGGTCTGCATAAGCTGCCTTGAAGCAATAAACTTTACTCCTACCCTAATGTTCAATGTAGGCTCCATGTGCCTAAGCAGTGACTGAGAGATGCCAGGCAACTGTTACTATGCTGTAATCACATTAATGAAAGGCTCCCCAGAGAAAGGCTCTGCAGCCTGACAGTCATTCTTGGACTGAGTTGTGAGCCGTGTCACAGGGATGAACAACCCTTATAGTACAAATTCTTGAGTTACAGTGCCACAAAACTCACATGTGCATCTTATGGACTGTGGAAATATGAAATAATTTTCAGTTCCTGACACTGTTTATATGAAACACTGAGTCAATTTTGATTACACATTTAACCTAAAAGAGTTGTTTCCAAGCAGAGAAAAAACACAGAAGCCGAGGCCTAAATTGTTCCCTTTTCCCTGAAGACTCATCCAAGATGTGATCCAGCAGATGATTTACCATGGCAGTTTGTTCCTCTATGTGCAAAGGGATACAGGAATTTCCCAGAAACAGAGATGTTTGTAGTGTTTCATATGTCTCCCTTTCCAGAAGTTTGCTTCACTTGGAAAATCCTCTGAGTCATGCTTAAAATCCTTGGAATAGGGGGTATATGTGATAACTGTTCGGTGTCTGTTTTGTATGACTGAGCAGGAAATAACACTTGCAAGAAACTCAAAGATTAGAGAAGACCGGACAAATGCTCAGAGCATCTCAGCAACAGTGAAACAGCTTTGCTGACAGTGCTGACACAGGGGATTTTTTATTTCCTTCCATCTCATTCCAGTCATGTCTAGGAATTTCAGGAAGGCAGTGCCATTTCATATTGTTGAAAATATACAGTGGAAGCTTGTATTTTCTTCTCCTAATCAATGTCACTTTGACTCATTTAGGAACAAAAGGATGGTTGCTGAGTAATCAGCAGGAATCAGAGATAATCAAGAAGGGAATAATCAAAGTCAATTAATAGTTGGAGAAGAAAAGGAAAGATAATGAAAACCATGTCTTTGACAGCCTAACCTCTTATCTGGATATGGAAAGAAATTTTTCCTTTTCTTTTAAATGATGTTCAGCTGAACTGAGGAACATTGCAGTGTAGCTACTCAGTATACAATAAATGTATACTGTTAACATTAGCATGGTGAAATAATAGTGACTGTTACTTTTACAGCATTGACTCTAACAGGAAAAAACTAAGTCCTCCTATTGACAAATACCTGAAGATGGCTATAGAACTCAGAAGCAGAAATATGTCCAAACTACATTATGGGTGACATACCTTTTAGAAAAGTGCCAATGAATATTTAGGCATTATAACAATACATCTGTTTAGGATTTATATGCTTTAAAATTAGTTGTATACCATGACTGTCTTTTGAATTTTTAGGGCTTGTTTTTTTTTGTTTTCTTTTTTTTTAATGAGATGTAGTTGTTTCAGAGTGCTATAAGGCATAGTAAATGTTACTATTTCACGTGTCAAATTGAAGACCAAATCTCAGGTACTCAAAGTAGTCTACGTAGTGTATGAGTAGATGTTCAGGTAGGAAATTCTAAGTAAAAATTATTTTTCTTTAATTTCACAGTGTTTCTTTTGTGGATCCAGAAACAAGTCACAAACACATGGTAGTGTCAGTGGTGTCAAGAGTACTCTTGATCTGTTCCTAAACTCCTAGCACTGTATATGCAATTAAAGAGAATGAAAACGGAAAGGCTTTAGAAAGACTCCAAATCCCATGCATTTCTAGCCTTCCAGAAGAATGCTTGATGAAGTTTCTAGGGAAATTAAAATTGTAGCTCAAGCAGAAAGATTTTGTCTAGCTGTTTATTTACTCAGAATGTACAAGATTACACTTCTTTGAATGTTTGGTTCTAGATCCCTGCCTTTTAAACACAATGTGCAGAAGCAAGGCTGTAAAGGTCAAAGCAAGGGTCCATTCAGCCAAACAGGGGATGTTCATTGGAGAAGAATGTACAAAAAGGGAAAGATGCTATTTCCCAGTTTCCAGCAATCCACATGACAGAGACTGCCTCAGAGGAGTCAAAAGTCTCTCTGACCTGGGAGATTCTGGTAAGAATGAAAATCTCACAAATGACAATGTTTTATTTTCACGATGACGCCCTGTTTTATGTATTTCAATTTTCTACAGTTTGGGGCTGCATTGAGAATTTCTGCCCATGAATTTTCCTGGCAAAGAAAAGAGCAGTTGATAAATTTTATTTTTACAGGCATATTTTGAAAACTCTTTATGTCACAGTAGCAGTCACATCCAGACCCAAAATTTTTGAGCTAAAAGCAATGCTAATTTTAGTATTCAGATTGTGTAGTAACTGGAGCTGGGTGAGTATCAAGTAACTAAAGATATATTTTTGCCACAGAGATTGCAGACATTTGTAAATGTTCCAAGGCATGGCAGAAGGTGTCAAGAAACTAAAAATAATTAAATAATATGATTGTTTTCTGAGACGCCAACAGCAGAAAAAGAGAAAGGAAGGAAAAAAATTCCAACACAGCTGAACCTTGTTGACTCAGAGAAATTAGGATTATTCGTTCACATGGACATTTCCCACCAGCATTGGGAGAAAGTTTTGGTTTTGCATAGTTTGTGCCTCCTGCATATAATTGGGTTGCAGGACAATGAGGACGTTTTTCTAAAGACTCAGCTTCTTGTGCATGAGTTGAGAATTTTAACAGTAAAGCAAGCAATGTTGCATATATCCAAGATGAAAAATTATCACATGGAATATAGCCTTTGCTAAAATGAAGGTTTTCCTTGTTAATCTCTCCTGTCATTTGCCAAAGCTTACCCTAGCTTGTCTCCTATTATAAGACGTCAGCTGTTAAAGCATACAAAACTTCTTTTCATTTCATTTATAATATGTCTTAACAGTTCCTCTTTAAATAAACCATTAAAATCTTTTAATTCTCAGAATGAATGCTGGTGACAACAGACCTTCCTTGATTTTTTGAGCAGGCTTCAATGTATGTGTATGTTTTATAGGGCTAATTAACAAAAGCTGTATTTCTTGTAACAAGATTTAGTTTTGTTGGTAGTACAACTTCCACTGACATTTTTTATCATTAGGCTTCATAAATACAGAGGAAACAGTCAGTCTCTAAATATCATTAACTTTCAGTGAGACTTTTGAATCTAAAATCTGAATATTTTATAAAACATTTCTAAGATAGGCTGATTCTTTATGGCATGACTGGGAGCACTAAACTAATGATTTCTGTCATTGGAAGTATTGCAGAGTGTATAGGCCAAAACAAAAAAAGCAGATTAAAAAAAATAAATAATAAGTTCTTTCCACCACTCGCAGTTAGCACCACTTAGCACTTTGGCTAAGTGACTGCTTAGCCAAAACTGTCCTAAAGGTCACAGAAAATGTCTTGCACAGGTGGGATCCTCAAACACACACCAGTATGACTGTAGTGCACCAAGCCCTGTTTATGCATGGGGCAACAAAACTGGATTTCTGCTTTGACAAAAAGTTCTGTGTCAGACAGCTGCAGAGGTCATGGAAAAAAGCTATTTCAACTCTTGCTTTATTGTGCAGTTAAACTCATAAAAGCTCACTGAAAATAGCAACAACTAATGAACTGTAGCTCCTTTCAGCATCATGGGGATATATACCTATGAATTTAAAAAATCCTATACAAATGGATTTAAAGGTCTTACTAAAATACTGTTCCTTTAGAGAATTCAGAGTTCCCATTTCTTTTAATAGTTTGACTTTTGGAATATTATGTTTTTGAACTAAATAAGTCTTTTTCAGTCTTACTGCATATAATAATGTAAATAATAATAAAAAACCATAATAATAATATAATAATGTAATCTGTCTCCCACTAAATTTCTGGCCCCAGACTATAAGATAGATTTCTACAAATGTTTCTAGTGATAATTATCTTTTGCTCTTCAGCAATGAGAAAATAAACTGTCCAAAGACATATTCTGCCTTCATCAGGGTACCTGCCTGAGCATGTACCTAAGCTGTCTGAATTGCTGGATCTAGGCTGTGCTATTGGATGGAAGTGCAAGTGTGTGTCCACTCCTCTCTTGCTGTAGGGTAAGGAACTGCTCTTTGAACCTGTCAAAATACCTGTAATCAGTAGCTTTTGGCCTCAGTCTGGTACCTAAGTTACTCCGTCAAAGTACTCCTATAGCTATAGAAGTCCAGACAGGAGCTGTACAGTACAACTCCAGGTTGGTTGATGGGAACAGGCTTCCTCACCTCCCAAAGTGATCATGTTTAAATCACATTCTTGCAGCTCTGGTGTAAAGATGCTCTTTAAAGGCTATGGGTGCAGCCTGGTAAGACAGTGAGCTCTCTGGCACTGATCCTCACATTTGGGGCTGTACTGGACAAAAATCAGAGTCACAGAATAATTTGGGCTGGAAAAGACTTCTTGAAATCATTTGGTTCAGTCTCCCTGCTCAAAGCAGGGCCATGTAGAGCAGGTTGTTCAGTCCATGGATGGGGATTCCACAACCTTTCTGGGCAGTGGAATCCAGTTCTTGACCACCTTCAGAGCAAAAAATAGTTTTGTTGTGGTCAGGTAGTATTTCAGATTTTAATTCGTGCTGGTTGCCTCTTGTCCTGCCAGCTGGATAATGGAGAAGAATCTGTCCCCTCATCTTCATTCTCTCTCATCAGGTATTCATACACATAGATAAGATCCCATGGATGGTCTGTTTTCAAAGTGAAGAGTCCTACCTCTGAGCCTCTCTACATATAAGAGATGTTACAGTTCCTTCATCCATTAACTTTGGGGTCCTGCACTTGACGCTGTTCAGTTCAATCCATGCCTTTCTTCTACTGAGGAGGCCAAGAACTGTACCAAGCACTCAGGTTCGGTCTCAGGTTTGCTCTCACAAGGGCTGAGTAGAGGAAAGGTTCACCTCCTTTGATCTGATGCTAGTGCTTTTCTTAATGCAGCCAAGGATGCTGTTGGCCTTTTTCACCCTGAGGGCATAATGTTCATCTATGGTCAGCTTGGTCTGCAGAACCCAAATACCCTCCTCAGCAAAGCTGCTTTCCCGCTACTCAGCTGCCAGAATGCACTGGTGTCCCACTGGTGCTGTTCCTCTCCAGGAGCAATACTGTGCATTTACCCATGCTGAACTTAATGAGGTTTCTCTCTGCCTATTTTTCCAACCTGTTTAGGTCCTTCTGACCAGCACTGCACCCACATAATTTATCAGTCACTCCTCCCAGCTTTGTGAAATGTGCAGACTTCCTGAGGGTGTACTCTGACCCAGTATCCCAGGTCATTGAAAAGGTTAAACTGTATTGGCCCCAGTACTGTGCCTTGAGATACACAGGTACTGACTTGTCTCCAGCTGGATTTCAAGCCACTGGTAGTAACTCTTCGGACCCAGCAGCTCAGCCCATTTTCAATCCATGTCATTGTCCACTTTTCTAATCCTCACTTTGTCAGCTTGTCTGTGATGGCAGAGATTGAGTGACTTCACTGGAGTCAAGTTAAAGAACATCAGCTGCTCTCCCCGTTTTATCTGCCTAGCTAATGACCTCATTGTAAAAGCTATCAGGTTTGACAAGTGTGTTTTCCCCTCATAAATGCTGACTGCTCTCAATAAACTTCTTGTCCTTCATGTATTTGAAAATGTGTTTCAGGAAGATTTTTCCCCCAACAGCTTCCCAGAGGCCAGGGTTAGGCTCTGTGTCCTCAAATTCCCCACATTTCCAGCTCACCATTCTTTGCATTCTCCATGTTTCTGGGAACATCCCTCAATCACCTTGAAATTTTAAAGGTAATCAAGAGTGGCCTTGCAGTAACAGTTCTCTCAGCACTTTCGGGTGCATCCCTTCAGGCCCCATTGATTTGTACATGTCAGATATGCTTAAGCCTCCCCTAAGTCAGTTCTCCTCCACTGAGGGTAATTATTCTTTTTTCCATACTTTCCCTTTGGTCTTAGAGGCCTTAGATATCTAAAGGCCAATCTTATTTGTAAAGAAAAAGCTTAGGAAGGCTCTGGCTTTTCTGTGTCATTTGTCACCAGTTCCCATGTTCCACACAGCAGTAGACCCATATTTTCCTTTGTTTTTCTTTTGCAGTTTGTCTACTTGCAAAATACCTTCCTCCTGTTAGGAGCAATATGCTCATTGTACATCCTTGCAGGCCTCCTGGGAAATTATCCTGCTTGATTTCATACTTGTCTGGACAAACCTTTTTTGAGCTCCAGGAGGTGATCCTTTCATATCAGCCAGCCCTACAGGAACCTTCTTCTCCACAGGATTTTATCCCATGACCTTCTTCCAAGCAGACCCCGAAAGAGACGGAAATGGGTTTTTGTGAAATCCAAGGCTGTGGTCTTGATTTTTGCCTTCCTGTCTCCTTTTAGGATCTGCCCTCCACCACTTTATAGTCACTGCAGCCAAGGCAGCCTGTAACTTTCCATGTTTCCCAACAATTCTTCTATCTTTTTTAAGGATTAGACCTGTCTAAGCACCTTTCCTTCTTGACTCCTCCACTATGTGTTCCAGAAGGTTGCAATGCACTCAAGAAGTATCCTGGATGACTTGAGTCTTGCTAGACTGTCCTTCCAGTAGATCTTAAGGGCGTTAAGGGTCCCCTTGAAGACCAGAGGCTATGATTCTTAAACTTCCATTTGTTTGCTGAAGGCATTACCTACATTTTTCTGAGCAGGCAAGCCATAGCATGTTCCCATCTTAACATTGCCCATATTAGTACTCCCACTAGTCTTGATACAGAAGCTCTTCACTGACTCCTGTCCTGTCCCAAGGCAGAGCTGTTTGTATTTCAAATGCTCTCCTGCAGCAGGTTATTCCCCACATAACTGTGTCTGCCTCTACTTCCTTAAAAGCCTGCATCCGTTCATTGCAATGCTCTAACCATTCCATTAACATTTATAATGTGGTCACTTAGAACAAGTATTGCAATTTCTGATGTACATGTAACTAGATTTTAAATGGCATTTTGTAGCATAACTTTAGATGGCAAACTAGCCTGAATCTGATCTGCCAAAATGTTCTCTGCTGTACCTGGGGGATATCAACTCCCTTCTTCCAAAACCCCTTGAGGCAATGTAGCTGACAGCTGCTGGGAAACACAGGCTTTGAGGAGGTGGGGCAAGCAAGATCCATTTCTGTAGAATCTCCCAGAGTGTAGCTACTTATACACACTTACTTGTTCAGAAAATACATTTGGATGATATATCTTTGTAGGCACAGAGAAAACAATAGGATGGAAATACAGATTATTCATCAAGTCACAGATAAATTTTAAATTATTTAAATTTTAAATTATTTAAATACTGTAGTATGGCTGACTACAAAAAGTAGAATATTGAAGATCAGGCTTCCTAGTTTCAGATTATTTTTGCTTTTCTTTTTCTTCATAATATTTTCTTCGAGAATATAACAAATAATATCTTTCTCTTGTTTATATTTTCTCTCTTCTTGGCTGCTGTATGTTCCCAGCATTCTCCTCTACAATGTATATATTCATCTGGTCTAGGTTTATTCAGCTAGATAGGAATTTAAAGCTGTTATCTTCCACCACCAATTCTGTTACCCAATGACTAAAGTTTTGACTAACAATCTATTTCTCAGAATATGACCCCAAAAAGGCAAGTAGTTTGTCTTCCTGGGTGAACTTCCAATACTCTTTGCAGAGCAAAATAGACACTGCTTTCTTTTTTAGCTTCCTATTGTTAATTCCTGTTGACTGAGATAGACAAAGACGAGTGCAAAGGCCTCTCAGCTGCAGACCAGCCACTAATACAACCAGTCCACCTCTGCAGGCTTTGGCAGATGGCTCTTTTTTAGTATTGCACCTTTAATGGCCCATTTCCTCTTGTTGGCTGGGGCAAGTTGTAGAAGTATCTAATGGTGCTTAAAGATGCCTATTACACTTATCATCTGCATGCCACATTTGAACTTCACACAGTGCTTTTTTTCTAACATGGTTATTCCAAAAGAGATACTGTCTTGGTTTGAAAATACAAATATCTGCTAAGGAGAGGTGGGGCCTCTCCAGGAATGGGGAATTCCAATCCCTTCCCTCCGTGTTATTATAATTTGGAAGATTATAAAAAACCAAAACTTTTCAGTCAGAGCTATGGGGAAAGGAATAACAGTCCTTTACTAGTAAATATAACAGGACAGACAAGCAACAACAGCAATAACAATAATAATAATAAACAGAATCAAGAACCCCGAGGGGCTTTGTCTCATGAGTCCCAGGCAGTCTGATCTCTTGGGATCTCAAGAGCACCAAGCCAAAATGGTGGAAATGCCGGGGCTGATGGTTGGAAACGGTGGGTTGTCCCCAGAAGGCAGGGGGTGTCCCGGCAGGCAAAGTGAGCAGTTCTGGAGAAGCCGCGGTGGCTGGACCCGGGCTGACCCAAAATCCAGCAGGGCAGGTAAAAAATCTCCGAATTTCTGGGCGCTCCAACAGATGATAGAATTCTTAGGACCAAACCCTTCCATTAACCGTGGACTCCACGAAGCTAGCCATCACCCGACCGTTCTCCCCGGAAAACCGAGAGCCGAGAGGCTACCACCCTCAGCCCTCTGGAGCCTTTTTCCTCCCCCACCAAATTAAGTGATCCACTTCTTTTGTACGGGTCAAGCACCCTTTAAGCATCAGTATTTAGTCTCCTTGCAACTTATGGGGGGAAAAATTCCACAGGAAAACTTAACCCCCAACAGATACCCACAAAGCTTTCAATTTATATTTCACTTTCTTTTTAATGTCATCTGCATTTTGAATTGGGTTTTTCATTTTGTTCTCTTTTTTAAGCAGAAGCATGAAACTCTCTTAATATTAACTTTTAATTTTGGTGGTCTCAAAGGAAAAGGAAAGGCTTGGAGTAGCTTTAAAATTTTCAGAAATTATTAATGATTTGATCATGTGACTATGTGAGTGATGGAAATATGAGGCTCCTTGGATAAGCCTTACAGTGGATGCTGGGAACATATAAGAGGCAGCACATGATTCAGCAATGGACAATCTCAATCTAAGGCCATACACAGCCTTAACTTACAGGAGTGTGGTGAAACTTTACTGCCTGAAGGAATAAAGTAAAGGGCAGTAGGAAAGTTTGAAGAGTTTTCTCTGTGCTCTTGAAAGTGGGAGAAAATGTTTATGAAATTACACACCAAGGACACCAGATAATTCTTGGTGATGCAATACACCTCTGTACTGTTGAAACAGTAAAAAATGGCTAAACTGCCAAAGAAAGTCAAGAAGGCCAAGGTGTTATGAGTGGATGAGTTAAAAGAATAAGGAGCAAGAACCCAGAGAATGCTGAAGTAGATTCTACTCCAGCTTCAGTGGCCACTGAAATTTGTCATCCAATAAAAATCTAAGCATTCATATTAATGAGGTGCTACTGCAGGGAATGGAAAATTAACTTTCCTACTGTTGCCTTACTTTAGAATTGGAAAATGGATGCCAACTTAGGGATGGACTCTGTTTGTATTAACCCTGTAATTAATCCATAGAAGAGAAAAATTTATTCCAGTGCGATCAGGGTGCCTCCCTTTTACAGCTAAATTTCATGATAGAGCAAATCAACTTATTTTTGGCTAGCTATGTCTTAAAATAACCCTTTTATTTGTTCTATTCCTAAACTTCTGATCCAGTTGTGCATTTGATGTTTATTGACTTAATTTTCTTCAAAATTTTTCTTAGCCCTTAATGTATCTTTAAAAAGTCATTGATGTAGGTCAAGTTATTGCATCTTTTGAAATTGTTTCTGTAACCATCCTTTGCTAATTACATTAATATATTCTTGTTCTGCTTAGGTTTTTTGCTTTGCAAGAACTAGGATACATTATTTTATTGATTTTCCAGACTTACTTTCAATGAAATTTGTGGCTAAGCTTTCTTTGATTTCCAGGTACCAGATGGACCCCATGGCATCTGAAGAGTCAGATCTTACCTACTAATGACATACTGGAATAATCTGTTTAAATGATGGTAGTTCCTTTTGCACAGACAACAGTTGGTTTTGAGTGCCTTGTAAATCCAAGCATCTTTGGCCTGTATTTTAACAGTAAATGTAAGTCTTATGGGGCATATGCAATCACAATAATCAATTTCTCTTTATATGGGTTTTTTTCCTGGTTTGGAATTATGCTGGATCCAAACCCTGTCAGTCAATGACAGCTTTTCTGCAGCCTTCCCTATATGCCTGTTTGAATTTGTGTGTGTGTGTGTGTGTGTGTGTGTGTGCGCGCACATGTATGGGCCTACTGATACAACCTGAAATTTCTTGGAAAGTGCTGTCACCTGTGAGTGTAAAGTCCTGTGTACTCTGGTTCCTTTTCCAGAATAATTTGAAATTACTTTCCTTTTATGAAACATCTCTTGATATGCACTGAGTATATTCTCATACACTTACAAGCATCCTAAGTCAGCACAAAGGATCAGAAATTATCTTGCATTAGAGGACATGAGGGTGGTGGTGTGAGGAGTTAGAGTTGCCTATTTCTTCTAACTGAGGTATGAGTTTAGAAGAATGAGTCCACTGAAAATGAGTTTATCACAGTAATCACCTTAAGGACAAAATTTTCTTTTGTTGTATTAACCTGTCAACTACAGGTTAACAGCTACTCGTTAATGTCATGCTGAATTTTGTCAGATAATGGGCCTGCATTTTTCAGTTAACTGCTGGGAATACCTGTGTGTTGCAGACAGGAGGCCTGGTTCTGAGTGCATCACCAAGACTGTGCAGCTTGCTACTTCTGATAATGTTTCATTTTGCCGCCTCTTGCAATCTCTCAGGAGACGGGCCCTTAGATTATCATGTGTCTTCCAGCATCCCTGTGAAATTAATGGGCAACCAGAATGTTTACTTACTGAAGACATCAGGACCTAAGGAAATGAAAAGCTGTACTGTAGTACACTCAGCATGAAAAGCCAAAACTACATCATTGCCCAGAAATTGTCATTTCCTGGTAAATATTGTATGAGAAAGGCTATTAACAAGTAGGGAGGAATGCTTTTCTGTTGGTAATTTGGCCAGGCTCCAGTGTTGTACAAACGTACATACTTTTTCCTTATGTTCATTCAATGGGTTAATAAGCTCTCTTTTCCTTTCCTAAGCTGTTAAACTGCCTAATGGCTGTTATATTTTCTGTCCCAGAAGAGGCTGCCTTTTGTTCACCTGCACTATGGTTTCTGCTCTATGAAGTATTCTAATGGTTTTCCAAGCTAATTCAGAATATATATATATATATATAAATGCCATATAGACTTGCTCAAATGCAGTGATCCAACAAGCCTAATTTTGTTACTATGATGAAAATGGATTTTCCATGGCAGATGAGTTATACTGACACATAATCATGACTCTGCAGCTTTTTATGGCAGTGTTCTGTTTGCCTTGAAGAATTATAGAGGTACTCTGATGGGTTTAACTGGCTGATTGTTGCCTGGAGTAAAACTGCCTTTGCCTGGAACAGGCAGCAAGAGTATTCCACTCGGTGGCATTGCAGAGTTTCTCTTCTGTTCCTCTGAAGCAGCAGAAGTAATCAGTAAAGGGGAGGAGGTAAAATTGCAGTCAAGTAACTTTGCTTAAAGTCCAGGGGATCTGGCTTATGCAGTGCAGATGCTTTGCATACTGTTTCACAGTATTTGCATTATGAAATTGTTCTTGTGGTGAAATTGACAACTAAATGGAAAATTTTAGTGCCGTCGCTCCTTTCTTGAAACAGAGGAACAGAGAGTGCTGTTAGGGGTGTTTAAATGCTGCCACACTACCAACAATTTTCTTTGTAAAATTTGATTTGTAACCTGTTGCCTTTTGAGTTTTCTCCAGGACAGTATATGAATACTTCTGTTGAAGAACTGACAGTGGACGTGACTTATTAAAGAAATATGGGTATTGATCTAGTATCAATACCCAACTGTGATGGACAAAGACTCTCTAACAGTTTAAAGTTAGAAAGTGTATGTTTATTACGGCTGGGCAGCATGGCGGGGTATTTCCCTAATTCACACTGCGAATTTCACAGGTAATTACAAAGCCTTTTATTTACAAAAGTGTTGAATATCCAAAATACAAATGCATATTCATACCCCTGTCACCTCCCATTCCTCGCTTCATATGCTAATTGGCAAAAAGGCTATTAAGCATGCGCACTTTTTTTCTTAAAATGAGTCAGGGGTCTCTTCTGGGGAGGGGTCACCCAAAATGAGGAAGCAAGGTTAGTCTTCCTCATCCTGACCTTTCTACCTTTTCAATGCATTCATGACAAATGATTCCTTAGTAGAACTTAGAGTTTCCTGTGTTCAATGGGTCCTTTCAGCAGGAAATCTGCAGCTATCTTATGTCCTATTTACCATATTTTGTTTTTCATTACAAGCACAACTACATAAACATAAACCTGACAAGAAATGAGTTACAAGATCCGGGGTAGCTTATCTAAGATCCGGCTTCTGTTAACTGTGAACAAAGATCTATTTCAGCTAATTCAGCAACTTATTATCTTAACTTTCCTAAAAATCCTTAGTTCCTCAAAATTAATGTCTCAGACATGCCTGTTGGTTTATATTTCTGAAGGGTAATACTGTGAGGAGTATTCCAACTAAAAAATAAAGTAGTAAACCACTTTGCTAAGAAAGCCATGTAATCTTAAGAGTGTTTTCCTTCCTTCTGCTCCTGATTTGACAGCAGAAAGTATCATGATGATGTAGGTACATGGTAGTGTAGATTAGCTCTAATATTTTCCAGTTATCTACTTATTTATTTGAGGAACAAGGTCCAGCAAAACGAACATTGTTTTCATTGGCCTTTGAGATAGACAATTCCTTGACTAACACACTGTGACTGCATTAACACGTTAGCTTAGCTCAGGATTGATGCTTTTGCAGCCAAAAGCATCTTTTGCAAATATTTGTGCTTTGGGTACATGAGAGAAGGAAGAGTGCAAGGGTTAGGTTCAGCCGCTTCTCAACATTGTTAGATTCTGGTAACACAGTTTTCTTGATAGTTATTATTGAATTGGAAACAGTTCTTACTTTACCAGGTTGTTACTTTTTAAAGCTGTGTTTGCAATAGCATAGTGTCAATCCTTTTGACAATGGAGAACACAATCTTTTTTCTCCCCACATGTATTTTTTAAAAAGAATGAATTACAATTGTGGCCTGTAAAAAGATTTTCAAATGTGTCTCAAAATTTCTGTGCACAGTTGCCAAAGGACTTAAAGCTGCTCTTGAGTAAGACTTCAAACTGTACAAATACAGGAGGTAAAATTGGTCATGTGTCTGGATCACTGAGGGTTTAACTAGGCAGTTTTTTTCCTGGCATGTTACAGACAGGAGTGTGGGCCAGTTGAGAACTGCAGGTAACGTGGCAGACAAAAAGCCAGGTTGTTTTCTCAAGCTCCTCAGCATTGTCTTTTTGTGACCTTATGCATTCTGATTCTTGCCTAGAGAAAATCAGGCAACAAAGACTAGATGTATAATGATTTTTCTTCTGTTTCCTCTCTCACCTGTGCAATTGACCTACTCCATGGACTTTGTGATGCATATTAAAGTAAGAAGAGTCAAGATTTTTATGTCTAATGACATAAGCTGTTTGCCTAGGGCATTCATCTCAGATCTTCAGTAACCTAGTTACCCTCTTTTATCCCCACCTAATTTAATTTATTTAACTTTTGATGTCTCTCTTTTAATCCATCTTTTTTTTTTTTTTAATCATGCAAAAAACAATTTTTGTATCTGCAGGATTTAAATTACGACCTTTAACATGATACTAAAACATCTGTGTTTTAAACCAGCAGACCATTATCTTAGTAGTAATCACTGTTCAAGATGCTCAGCATATATTTCTATGTGATTGTGACCAGCTTTTTGAGCAGATAGGAGTGGTAATTGTGCCTTTGGAGGGGGAGTCATGAGAGGAAGGCCATGACACTCCACAGGTATGCAAGTGGGTTGTGGAAAGAAATAAGACAAAAGATCCATGTCATTAATCACTTTCCTAGCACTGTGCTGTATGTCTGTTTGATGATGGATAGATTTGATCTGGATCCTCACAGCAGATCACCTGACAGCAAATTAAGAAAATAGAAGGAATGAAGTTGATAGCCACAGACAGTCATGGTTATATGGCTGATTTTAAAAAGAAAGGGAAAATCCCTCTATTTTCTGATGACTTAAGAAAGACCTTATACCTTTCTTAAGACCTTCAGAAATGCATTGGGCTAGTTGAGTTTTGTAAGTTGTAGAGAGCCTTGCTTTATGTGAGAAGTAGCCTTTCCAGCAAGTCAACAGAAACAAAGAGATCAAAAGGAGTATACGGAAATTGGAGCACAGGGGAAACAACAAGGTTGTTCTACTGTGCTGCTGTGGTGCACAAATAGATAGGGTGCTTTAAAGGCTTTATATGTCCATGAAGGCCAACAAGGAGAACCTCACCAGCAGGACTTTACTGTAAAAAGAAACACAGAATTGTAGTTGGGTGACTCTTTTAAGGGGCACTGAGTTGTCCATCTGCTGGCCTGACAGACAGTCGTGAGGGGCATTTTGCCCTCCAGGAGTTGGGTTCCATGGTGTTGTCAAGAGAGTAACCTCACCTGTCATAGACCACCACCCTCATTACTTCTTCATATGGGTACAAATGTTGCCACAAGCCAAAAAATAGGGATCAAGGACGACTACAGAGTCCTGGCGAAGCAGGTGAAAAACATCCCAAGTCATCCCCATGCCTAAGTTGTCTCCTCATCTGTCCTCCCTTTTAGAGAAATCAGGAAAGCCAGAGGCAGACACATTGTGCAGATCAGTGTCTGGCTTCATGGCTGGTGCCATCAAGAAGGTTTTGACTTTTATAACAGTGGGTTGTGTTTTTATGATGTTAAGCCTGTTATGGGGGAAGGCGATCCCCCTGGCTAAAACAGGCAAGAGAATCATTGGCAGCAGGCTGGCCAGTTTGTTGAGATGGGCTTTAAACTGAAGAATTCGGGAGGCGGGGTCCAAATGGTAATGATACAAATAGATGCAGCATGGGAAATAAATGAGAAGAATAGAAATGTATGTATTTGCAGGGGCATGATCTCATTGCAGTTACTGAGACATGGTGAGATCACACACATGACTGAAATATTACCGTGAATGGATATGATGGGAATCTGCTTTTTAGTAAGGACAGGTCAGAGGGGTGTAGAGTTGCTCTTTATGTGAGGGAGTATCAAGCTCTACCCAGCTGAGAATTTATGGGTAAGAATCAAGGGACAGACACAATTTGGGTAGCACTCTTGTGGATGTTCACCGTAAGCTACATGATCAGAAGGAGAAGTTGATGAGTTCTGTGAGTTGTTAGAAATAACCTTGTGGTCACAGGTTCTGTGCTCCTGGGACAATTCAAGAACCTCATCCTACATATGAATCAAGGCTGCCATTTCACTCATTTAGAAATACTTCTTTCAGAAAGAATTATCTAGCTCAAAAACTTCAGTAACATCTTTGTCTTTTAATGATGATAACTGAGCAGTCTAGTTTGGTGGCTTTACGTTCTGTATCTTCAATATCACACTGCAGATAGTAATACATTCAGTCTTTTAACTAGGTTAGAAGGAGAAGGTGATAAGGCCAGGCTCTCTAGAGATGAGCCTGAGGGTGGCATGCCAGAGTTACTGCAGCCCAGCTGATGTGCACCTACACCTATTCCCATGGATAACAGACAGGAGGAGCTGGAAACCATTGTGCAGCAGGAAAGCGATGAGGTGTTTTCCATCACTGAAACTTGGTGGAATGACTTCCATGAATGGAGTGCTGCAATGGAAATCTATAAACTCTTCAGAAGGGATGGGCAAAACAGCAGAAGGTGATTAGTGACCGGCTATGCCAGTTAGACACAAGTCTGGCACTTGATGGGATTCACCCCATAGTAATGAGGGAACTGCGGGAAGAACTTGCCAAACCCCTCTCAATCATCTACCAGCAGTCCTGGTTAACTGGAGGAGTTCCAGCTGACTGGAGGTGGGGACTGTGCCTGCAGTGAGAGGACAAAAGGAAATGGTCTTAAACTGAGACAGGGGAGATTCAGATTAGTAACTGGGAGGAAAATAAAAAGAATGCTGCCAAGTGATCAGGCACTGAAATAGGTTGCCTGGTGTAGGTGATGGAGTTGCCATCCCTGGAAGGGTTCAGGACGCATCTGGGTTTAGTGCTTAGGGACTACAGGTCATTGTTCTGGGTGGACAGTTGGACTGGATGATCTTGTTGATCTCTTCCAACTTTGATGATTCTGAGGCAAAGACTACTGTGGCTGAGATGAAGGACAGAGAACAGGCTTCTTAACAAATCAAATGATCTAAATATAAGTTACTCCAGACCCAAGAGACACTTGTAATTACTCTGTTCTCTGGCAGATTTATTTATAGCTGTAGACTTGCAATGGGAACAAAACATTAGGCCAAATTCTGACCTCAGACTATGAATCTAGAATAATTTTCTTCAGTTTTGATGGCATTACTTGGTGTTGTTATAATTGAGGTCAAAATCTGTTCTCTTTTATCTTATTTTGAATACAAAGAGCAGCAGGGTGTATGTTCAAAATAGGGCTGCAAGCATCTCAATAGGCACATTTGTACCTTGAGGCTGACCAAAATTCAAAGCTCTTCTGTGTGCCAGGGACAGACAGACAGACTGAGAGGCTCTCCAAGGCTGAGAAGTGTAGGTAGCTCACTATACAGTTATCTGTTGCTTTCAGTGATACTACGAGATACTTTTTAACTCTTTAGGACACTGTGTCTGTAAATCAGTTTTGCCAGAATGGCAAAGAAATCAGAGAGCCACTACCAATTCTGCTGTGCCCAAATGATATATTTGTGATAGCAGCAATGTTTCACAGCAAGTGAAGCTACACAATTTCTCTGCAACCTTGATTCATGTGATGAGCAGGGGAAACACTGCAAGTTTATTATGGATCCTAGGCTGTTCTGTACCAGCTATATATATATATATATATATATATTTAATCTATTGTTCACATGTTCTCAAATTGACTGTGTAATTCATCTAAAAAACTGTCAGATGGACGTGCTGTCTTGCAGCAGAAACAGCACTCTGTGGCTTTTGCATTTACTGCCTGTAACTGTGAAGTGGAAACATGACCTGAAGAGTAGGTAAAGGATTTGTCAGCTTGGTTTATTCAGATTGTTTTAGTCAGTTAATACAGAAGTAGGAATGTCTTCATTACAGCAACATTCTTCAGTAACAATTATGTGTCAGACCTTGGAAGGTGAAACTAATTATTCTCCATTTTGGAACATATATGTTCTGGAATACAAAACACAGTGCTTTCAAGAATTCATCTCTCAGTTCAGCAAACCAGCTTGCAGTGAAAAGTGCCAGTTTTATTCCTGTGCTAGTTTTGCACTTTATTGATATTTAGTGAAAAGGGAAGAAGAGAGTGATTGCCTCTGAGAAGCTGTCAGCAGCTTCTTTCATGCCTGAGAGGGCCAATCAGTGACTAGTTTTGAATACTGACACCTTGATAAACCACTAGAAAGCTGAAAACGCCTCTGTGAAAGCACATGTTAAAAATCAAACAAGCTCTCTCTTGCGTCTAGCTTGAGAACAGGTAAGAGGGAGCCGGGCCGGGCCGGGCCGGGCCCAGGCGGCTGCGGGGCAGCGAAGGGGGGCCCTCAGCCGCATGGCGGGATCCTAGCCGCTTCCCTCCTTCCCCTCCAGAGCGGCCTCCGAAGAATTCTTCGCCGTAAACAGCTCCAGCCGCCACTGCCCAGTCATCTTGCCGAGAGGGTGTCCCAGTGCCGCGAAAGATCATGCGGCTGAGACCAGGGGCGGCTCTGCAGCCGTGCAGAGAGGTCCCGCAGCTGAAACTGAATGCAGCCAGAGCGGCTGTGGCCATTCTGACTGGGCCTCTGAGATCCTGGCACAGTCCTAGTGCCTGCAGTCCATCATAGTGACTGCTTCAGCCAGCCTGCTTTGCTTTTCTCCTAATCCTATCTCACAGCAGAAAAAGTGTAAATAATTCTGGTGGTTTAACCCACTACATTTTTTGGCACATTGGCCAGGAAACGATAAGTGGTGAACCAGAATCACTACATTCCCCTTCCCCTTTTTTTAAGACTTGACATTTTCTTGGGTATATTTTTTTTTTAATTTCTGGTATGTTACAGAAATGTAAAGCAGTTTGCTGCTGTAATCATTCCTGAATTTATCCATGCTCTGATGGTTGGAATGTGAATGTGATCCCCCTTGTTAATGAACAACTACTTGGGGTTTCTATTATGTTTTTCATGTATTATATTTAATTTACCCTTGGAAATAGCAATTGTGATAATCCAGGTGCTGGGCTAATTGTGTGGAGTTGTGATTTAAACATTGCCAAGACATCTGTACATATTGTCATTTCTGCAATTTAACCATGTCGTGGTTCATTGAACATTCAAGCTTTCTCCTCTGTGACCTTCCATAATAGCTTTAGCATTTAAATGAATGGATTTGACAACAAAAATCAAACATTTCTTAGGAAAACAAAGTAGCTGTGCTTTGATAGATTAAGCTATTTTTTCTGATCCTTGTTTTGTATATCAGGAATAAGAAGGGCAGCTCTGCATCTCTACAAGCTACTTAAAATTATTTCAAAAGGATTTTGAAACACCTAGTGAGTACAGGCAAAAAAATCCCAAGACATTTCCCAACTTTATCTGCACTTTAGCAATGGCAAATTTAGAAGCAGTTCTGCTTCTGCAGGCTGATGGACACACTAATTTTCATATCCACAGTGGATAGATCCTGGTACCTCCTTGGCCAGGGATTCCAAAATAAGATACATGTTTATGTTGATCAGATGCAGACTGGTTACAGCACAATTGATAATTTATGTCATCTGTAATCAAAAATCTGGTTTTAATGTGGAAATTCTCATTGTATGTCTTCACATTACCCTCCGTGAAACTAGGCAATTTGTCCATCAATTCACCACTCATGAGTTCTGAGTAATATTTAGCAGGAGAGTAAAATTTGAAAACTAGAAAGCTTGCAAAAGTGTTAATTTAGTACCTCTGCTTTCTTTCTGCCAATAATAAACTTTGTTTGTTTGTTTATTTGTTTGGGGGGGTTTTTTTTGTTTTTTTGTTTTTGTTTTTGTTAAGAGCATGAACTGGGCTTTTAGGCAGTATGGAAATTCTTGGCTGTGAGGGGTTTTTATTTTTTAAGAAGCAATAGCTGTATTTATGAATTAGGAATTAGATAACTAAAAAATCAGGAGATTGTGCAACAAAGCAGAGTAGCAGGAAGGTTCCAAGCATGGCACTAAAGTCATTATGTCTGAGAGACAGTCGTAGAAGGAGAAGAAACTTTAAGATTTGGGGGACAGCTTAGTGGCAAATAACTATATACAGTATCATTATTTAATGGAGTGCAGTTCTGAAGAAATATTTCATGCCCCATTATTGATGCCTGAAAGTTTATTAGCAAATCGTGCTTTTGCACGTGCTTTGGGGTCTCAGGTATAAAGCAGTGTAACTTTAAAAGTTTAAGAAGGGGCATTCCTGTATCTCTTCAAGAGATTTTCTATTAAAGGAGCAATCAGATTGGTACATGCAACTGGGAGGAAGCTGAAAGCAAAAGAGTACTTCTGTCAGTTATTTCAAACTTGTTATTAAAATTGATGCTGTGAAATGCCACCATTGAGTAACATGTGCAGGAAGTGTGTTTCTTGTAAGAAGTGCTCTGTATGTATCACTTTGGGGAACAGTTATCACATGATGTAAATCAATTGATGTTAATAGTTCAGTGTGCAGTGAAAATCACCTTTCTGAATGTTACAGTGCTGAATGTATTAATTAAATTATACATTTGGAAAAAAAATAACTTGTTCCTGTCAGTTTTGATCCATTAAAGTTGTTTAAGTATTTGGCTATCTTGGGTGCTAGCTGTCAAATAAATGCATTCATAAAGTGATCTTCTGGATTGGAAAGGAGGCCTACGAAGCCATAACCTAGTTTGCAGTTACAATCTCACACTTGGCTGTAAAGCTTTTGTCTTGGGAGGATGAGAGAATGGTTGTGACAACCTTGCCTTCTCTATTCACAGGTGTTCCCTTTCCAAAGAACTTTCTCCAGATCTGCAAGAAGATACTCTGTCGGCTTTTTCGGGTGTTTGTTCATGTCTACATCCATCACTTTGACCGTATTATCCTCATGGGGGCTGAGGCCCATGTCAACACCTGTTACAAGCATTTTTATTATTTTGTGACAGAGCTCAACCTCATAGACCGCAAAGAATTAGAGCCTTTGGTAAGTGTGGGGTCTAAGCAAAAGCTCTAGGAAATTCTTCTCCTCCCTTCACCAAGACATTCTCATCCTTGTTGCAGTGCATTTCCTTTAGCAACAAGGTCTGTCATTCCACACAGATGCTTTAAAGTGATGAACTCTGCCTCTCTGCATAGACCCGTTCCTTCTGCTGCAGTACTTGTGAAATCCTCAGTAGGCTCAGTAGAAAGTGCAACATATGTTGTATGAAAAAATATAAGGTGGAATATAGAAGTTGGCATTTGAATATAGAAGTTCATTTGTCTTCTGCTTCTTCCTGTACTATATAATTAGTATATAATTTTATTCTGTCTGTTTTCATTGGTCAGTAACGGTGTGGCAGTAAGTCATAGCAGTCACTTAAATGCACGTAAAAGGAGCAGTTATCTATATAAACGTGAATTGTGAGGTTATTTAAGTCTTTAAGTATGTGTTTGTGAAGGTATTGAGTGTGTTGAATCCAGAGAACAGTCTGAATCTAAGTGAAATAGATGAAGTGAGACAGGGGCTCAGATAATTAGCAGTGCAACAAAACCAGACACTTCCTTGTGGACTGAAATAGATTAAAATTAAAATCATTGTTTCCAGAAGCAAGGGCCCAGAAATGGAAACATTTTTGCTGTTGCTTGCAAATGCAAACTAAAAAAAAATATAAGCAGAGAAGGAAAAGTAAGGAACAATTCAGAAAGCAGTTCAAATCCTCACTGTGGGTGTTTAGTTAGCTTTAAAAGGCATCAGGGAGATGTTTCTCCATAGGTCAGGGTTTGGAATATACTGTATCATACAGCCTGTTAGGAAGTGCTGGAATCACTGTGGGTGTCTTTTTGTTTGGTGGCTTTTTTGTGGGTTGGTTTTTGTTTTTCCCCCACAGAATCACAGGACAGCTGAGGTATTGGCTGGCAGCTGTGGATATCATGTAGTCCAAACCGCTGTGTTACCCACAAAGGATACCCAGGGCCACATCATGTTTTAGGTATTTCACATAAAGGCACATTGCAAGGCCGTGTGTAGCACAGTTGATATGAAACAATTCTGAAAGTGTGGCAAAGTGATGTTTGCTGTGTTTCTGCAGGAATTGGAGGTGTTGCAGATGTGGTTGTTGTATATACTTACCCTGATCAGAGAAGAGTCTGTGAAGTAAGACAAAATGTATCATCTTGTTTTCAACAGTTTGCAAGACCCACTGGAAGACACTTAATTTGGCCTGTTTTGATAAGCTGAAATGTATCTATGCTTTTTTTCTGCACAGGAGAATTGAATATGCTATATAAATACGTCCTAAGGGTTAGAAGGCAGCCCTGTTAAAGAGAGGTTTTTCTGCATACTAGTGGTGCTGAATTATCCTGTAGCTATTAAATAGTTGAATAGTAAGCAAGATACAAATTAGAATATCTTAGAGATAGGAGCAGAGGTGATCTTAAATATATTACAAGAGCTTTAGAATACAGAGGGGACAAAAATGGTTTAATGCTTCAGTTAGTGGGTATCAATATCCCTGCACAAAGCTGACTTGTGAAGATTTGAAGACACATGAAGAAGGGGCCACCAGAGTGGTGCAGGAGGTTACTCAAGTCCAGCGCCAGAGCAAGATGGGAATGTGCTCCAATTGGTGTGTGCTGTCCTTTAGTATTCCTCCCTTCACAAAGTTATTCTTGGGATTACTGTATGATTATTAACTTTGCTGGGATTCACCATCTTCCAAATAAATGCTTCACCCACTTCCCGCTTCCTGTCCTTGACTTGGGTGGGTGTCAGCAGTGTGGAAATGCAGAGGGGAAAAAAAAAAAACCAACCAAAAAAACCCACCATGCCTGTATTTTTCTCTTCATTTGAGCAAGGAGAAGGGAGGGAATTGCCAAACAAAGCAGGGATTACTCTTGATTTTTATGTGGTAGTTGAGGACAACCTGTGGACTGCCAGGTTTACCATGACAGGAAATGAGCCTGCATTATTTCCTTTAATTAGAAAATGGGCCAAGATATTATTAAATAAGCATGCTTTAATAAATGGGAAGACAACTGATTTATCAACATAACTTAAGGAAGAGAGAATAATTGGGGAGGTTGGCAGTAAATGAATCATAATATTAGTCTGCAAGATTTATGGTCTATGTTTAAAATAGATTTTATCAGACTTTTGCAACCCAGTGCAGCAGTTATAAAATCAAATGAAGCAAATAATTCAAACAGGGTTCTTCCTCCCATCTGGGAGTTGCATAACTTGTCCTTTCTGCAGTCAAAGGGGTGATTATAGTTTAAAATGCTATCAGCAAGTTAATTTGACAGATTCTTGAGTCTTATATAGAGTTGTTTTATATGGGGACAAAAGAGGAAACTGAAATAGTCAGTGACTCCACAGAGGGTCCTGAGGAAAAGCCACATGTCCAGTTGGTTAATTTAGGGAAAAAGAAGATGTCCAAAAGCATATGATTTCTGCAGCCAACAGACTGACAAGGCAGCACCATCAGAGCTCTCAGAAGACCTTTAAAGTATGCCTCCAGGAGAGGCTATGGGGAAACATACTTAGCTGTAATATGTGTTGTTTTGTGCCATCTCTCTGTGTGGCTAGCTTTATTTCCCACTCTCAGTAGTTCACCTTAATTTACTTCTGAGCCTCTTCTGATGGCCAAAACACCATAGGCATGAAGGTGCCTATTACCTCCATCCCATCTTCATCCGTTGAAGATCACAGCTTGTCAAAATTCAAACACGGCATCTTTACATAATACTTTTTTAGTGAGAATCTTTATGCATCTGCCTCAGCACATAAATCTGTTGTTCGAACATTAGCATAGCTATGGCAAGTATAGCCCCTCTACTTGCTTCCTGTGATCCATTTTCTCTGACAATGTATTCTACAGTATGTAGGACTTAAGAACTATACCATATAACTTTATAAGCACATCACGTGCAAAACAATCTTGGCTTATGGAATTTACTAATTTATTTCCAGTTAACAAAACTTTTGATGACTGATCTATGTACTGAGGAAAAAAAGATAATTAAACAAAATAGTTGGCAAAGAAATATCTTTCTTCCTCAGGTTCTAATTCAGTAAAAAACTTCTCCTTGAAGGTCTCCACTCACCTTGAGTTTGCTAGGTTACATTCAGATACTCCTAATCCCTTCAGTGAAGTGAGCAGCAATGCAGGAGACGGAGGAGGTGTCTGTTGCTTCTTACTTGTGTCCCTCCACCCCGGTATGGTTTTACTGTGGGACACAGTCCTTCCACCTGCTCTGGTGTGCACCCATGACACACTGTCCCTTCAGGGCTGTGTCTGCTCTGGCACATGGCCCTTCCTTCCAAGAATATGTCTCTAATCACATTCCAACAGTGCCATTTGTCTTCTCCTCTTAACAGCTGGTGCTTTTTTAAATATCTATGAGTAGAGGCACCATGTGCTTCTCTACCAGAAATTTGGTACATGGTGGGTTTATTACAGTCGTTTTAAGGGCAGATGGAAGTAGCTTGCTGGTCCAGGACAGTACCTGACCCCCTGCCACCATAACCCACCCTGCTAGTCCCCTGCCACCAAAACCCTTTCAGTAAGGTCCAGTAAAAAGCAACCTCTTCTAAGTCATATGTGATCTGTTGGTTAAAGACTTACTTTCCTGTTTCCAATTTTGTTTTAGGGTTTTTGCCTGTCTCTGGGTAATAATGTCTCTTCACCAGTCTTCTTATGTGAAATATTAAAATACTTAGTATTCGACAGAAATCTTGTGAGCCTGAATTTAACAGTGTTTGCAAAGTACTCTTGTGCCACAAAATAAGAGTTTTACCAAGAGAAAAGCTTGCTCCTAGTTTTACCTCCTACCTTCAGCAGGAAACTGGATCCTTGCCACATCCAAAAGAAATGGGAAAACCAAAACAAATAACAAAACTATTGATGGTAGTGAAATTTTCTTCTGAGGTCACGAGCAATAGACAGCAGAAAATAGTAATCTGCTTTGCGTATTCTCAGATTGGGTTTTGGGTTTTTTTGTTTGTTTGTTTGTTTGTTTGTTTTTTATAAATCACATCCTAAGAAAACATTGAGCTTTTTCTCAAATTTTTATAAACATTTTCATAAGAACAGAAAGTAATAGTTACATTTGAATGACAGAAAGTAGAGAAGGTTATTTAGGTATCCTTCAGTGCACAGTGTTTATGTGCACTGTTCTGCTTACTTTTTAAATGTTGGTTTCATTTAGATGCAGAGACTATCAACCACAGTAGCAACTGGCTAGAATTGGGACTGGAAGTGGTGACCAATCAGTAGAGCTGCTGTATAAAAATGGTGAAGCTGGCAATTGCCTCAATGAGGATGGACTTCATCTTCAGGATAAACAAGGACATTAGGATTTTCTTGCCTCATTATTCTCAGTGTAAAAGCTTCCATTGGCTATATAGCATGATTGGTTTCTGAAAACATTTTCATCTGATATTTGGAGCTGCTTAAAAGCAATTATAACATGGAAGTCAAAATACCAAATCAAGAAGTCTCTGTTTCCACACCATTTCTGCCAAGTCTCCTGTCAAAGATGGGACAGTTAGCAGTACTGTAGTTATATAGTGACTTCTATGCTTTTTGTTTTTCCAGGGTTACAGACCTCATAAATATCAGCCCCCAGCTCTGTAACTCTTGTCACTCTACCTGTACATGAGGCCAAAGTAGCTACTGGTATACATCTAATTTATGTCTTTTCACTAAATTATTAGCAGCTTTGCTGCATCTTTGTTTATACCACAAAAAAAATGTTTGATCATCAGGCAATTCATTGCCAGAAATGCCATAGATGTAGTAAAAATACTATAAACATAACACTTCTGGCACTAGCCTCATTCAGTACTCACAGTGGAAAACTCAGCTGTTTCAAGTTTAGTAAAACATGGCAAAGTACTGGCATTTTAGCACAGGCATGCTCAGATTAAGCACAGCTGAGTGAAGCAGGATGATTACAAGAGACTTTTTATGCAGACAAAATTTTCAAGCAAATATTTCAAAATAAAAGTATTCTTTTTTTAATTGTCTGAGTTTTTTTCTGAAATACTGCTTTGTCTGCTTAGTTCTTTTTTCTGTTTATGGCGAAAATTAGAATTTGCACTTTTCCAGTCCATATTATTTTTATATCCACTTCTAAGCTTCATGAAAGCAGTGAAGGCATGCACAAATCAGTAGAGTCTGAAATAAAATTATTTGCCAGTCAGCAGAGGTGAGTTTGAGCTCAAGAGTACAAGAGAAGTAATTTCATTATAGTTACCGTGTTCTTCTTGTCACTATCCTTTATAGCTATCCAGTTTTACTTTTATACTGCTGCACATTGCCATCAAAGTATAGCCCTTCAGATCTTTTCAAGGTGTCCAGAGGAGGGTAATGAGGCTGATGAGGGGCTTGGAGCACAAGCCGTATGAAGAACGACTGAGGGAGCTGGGGTTGTTTAGCCTGGAGGAAAGGAGACTCAGAGGTGACCTTATCACTCTCTACAACTTCCTGAAGGGTGGCTGTGGTCAGCTGGGGGTTGGTCTCTTTCTTCAGGCAACAACAGACAAAACAAGAGGACACAGTCTCAAGCTACGACAAGGAAGATATAGGCTGGATATTAGTAAAATGTTTTTCACTGAAAGAGTGATGAAGTCCTGGAACAGCTTGCCCAGGGAGGTGGTGGAGTCACCATCCCTAGATGTGTTTAAAAAAAAACTGGATGTGGCACTTGGTGTCATGGTCTAGTTGAGGTATTAGAGATGGGTAGGACTCAATGATCTTGAAGGTCTCTTCCAACCTAAAAAATTCTGTGATTCTGTGATAGCACTTATAAGAAGCAATACAACAGTAATACTAAGACATTGTTTTAAAGATACATCCAGCTGTTTATTCTTCTGGACTTCACAGTGTGTTGTGTGTGCTGCCTGTTGTGTGTGGATGGCTTAAGCTTTGGGCATGGAACATTTAACGTTTAGTTTTATTCAGACTTGTTCAGTCACTGCTGCCAACTAGAAATCAGGGTATTTTTTTCTTTCAGAAAAGCGAAAAAACAACCAACCAACCAAAAAAACCCAAACAACCTAGCATTTCCTGCCCCCAGTCCCGTTATGGTGTTAATACCCAACAGGATTTTCTTTACATTGTACAAGCAGTGAGAATTTCTCAAAAAATGGATCTGATCACTAACTAAAGAAGAAACAAATTATAGGTAAATGCAGTTTTTTCTGTGTCTTGCAGGAAATTAGAAAGAAATTAAGAACTTGAGGACTTAACTTAAGATAGAATTCTATCTTAACAGAAGATAGAATTCTCAACTCTGATGCTCAAAGAAAGTGGTGCCTTAAGATCCACTGCCATGCTGGATTTTCTGAATTTCTAGGACACGTTTTCAGTGACTGTTTCTATGGCATTGGCTGCTTTGCTTGCACTGTACTCAAGGCAGAAGGACGTTTGTAGTGAGATTTTGGTAAACTGTTAAAAAAATGCCTATGATTTCCTTTCTTTAGCACTTAACAGCTCCCTTCAGTAGTCTGCCATAAGGCAATTGTGAAGACAGTTTTAAGAAATTTCAGAAAAAATATTTTACTTAACTAAAAGTCTGTGTTTTCTTAATTTGAACAGTACTTGTTGAGTAACTCTATTAGTTTTATCGAGTGTTGGATTGGACTGTAACTATTCTCTATAAACCCGCAAGAACCAGAAAACTGAGAAACAGCAAGCCCACTTTTTGTAATTGTCAAATAAAACAAAAGATCTCATGTCACATGAACTTAGAAGTTCTGCAAAAGAAAAAGGAAAGGAGGAAAGATGTATTTATTGTCCCATTTAATTAGATCTGTTGGTGTATAAAATAATTTATGCAAAATGCCTACTATATGCAACAACATTGTAGTTCATAGTAGAGAACTAAAATGTCTCCTCATAAATGTTATGCAAAATTTTATGCTAAGGATACTTGTAGTGTTTGCTTATTCACTCTGCATTACTTCAGTGTGAAAAGCAACACATTTCAAGTCCATTTAATAGAGTAAGGTAATGCTAAACCCAGCTTCTATTTTATTATTACAGAAGACAAAAACATGCAGAAGGTGAAAATGCCTCCTTGGAATATGACAATTTTAAGCAAGTCAGTCATCCAAATACATTTTCTTTGTATCTAGCTGGGTCTAACTCTACTCACAGGTGTATTTGGCAGGGCAGTTACCTGATCCTGTTCCTGCTTGCAGTCAGTTGATAAAATACCTTTGTCATCTGTTGTAATGCATTAATTTGGTTTATATTGCGTTTCATTGTATTTGTAATGTTTTTTCTCTGTATCATGTGGTATGTCCCTGCTCGGCTGTGCCCATCCTCCCACACTGGAATGTAACCCAACTCTGTTCCACTCCCACCTTGTCCCTGATTGGGCAGTGGCTTGTCCCTGCCTCTGGGCCCGTCCCCACTGGGGAAAAAGCCCTGGGATGGGCAGAGCCTAGTGCTCTCTGGCACTAGTGAGCCACTGGGAAAGAGCTCCAGCAGGGCAGGACTCGAGAATAAAGCTTTATATCTCACCCGGTGAGAGAGAGCAGGCTCCTTGCTTTTGCCATCGGCGGTCATCTGGTCACATAAAGAAGTACCCCAGTCATCAGTGATAAGTGGTTACATTTGCAGGCAGGAGTATTATGTGTCCTGCAAATATCACCAAACAAATTCAGGAGGAACCAAACTTGATTATTGTCAGCCTGTCTTTAGCTTCAGAATAACTACCATGAAGCCAAAGAGATTGTCTGAGAGATTAATTTAATGCTGTGCATCACTATAATTGAGACTCATTCAAGTGGAAGACTTTGTGAAACCTAACAAAGGAAATACTTGAATGATCAATATACCCACTAGACAGAAACTACGAGTCTGTTGGGTTGGTTGTTTTGCGTTTTGGGGTGGTGGTTTTTTTGGTGTGTTGGGGTTTTTTTGTTTGTTTGTTTGTTTTTCTTTTTTTTTTCTTTTTTGGGGGG
>JANEHK010000059.1:1344532-1362820 GCA_025960845.1 Tachycineta bicolor | reverse complement strand
TGTTTGTGGTTTTTTTGTGGTTTTTTGGGTTGTTTTTTTTTTTTCAGTCAGGATACAGAGAAGGGGACAATGGAAGAATTAGAGGAATTTTTTTTACTAACTTTGGAGAGAACAATTTCTAAATTAATATTTGGGCCATGTTTATAACTAAAACTTCCATTAAAAAAAAGGAGGTTTGTATATGACTTCACCACTACAATTCTGTTGTCAGCTTTCCTATCCGCATCAATCAGGTGTCTGAATACAGATTAGTTGTGCAGCACAGGATCATAGACCTCATGCTCTTGTGAACAGCTTCTTATCAGGATACAAAGTGCTTTGTCCACATGTTAATAATTTGCTAACTATTGAGAGGTTTGTGAAGAGAGCAGCAATAAGAAGCTGCAGATGTCATAGCCATTTGTGCTCTGATGAACAGATCTTTCTCTTCTTATCTGCTTATTCTGCAGCTGAGATTTGAACTACGAAAATTCTGTGAACTGGCTGCATTGGTGCATCAGTGGGCCTCTCTGTGTGCATATAGGATTCCCTGTGGTTGTGGCTTGCTTTTCTGTCCATGAGGGTAGGGAGGAAAAAGGTGTATCCCAGTGATTATTGTGTTTGCTCCGCAGAGCCTTCTAGTCATGAACCTCAGATCAGGTTGGATTGAACTGTTATGGGTCCATTAACTGCAAGGCCTGTTTGTGTATTGTATTTCTGCCCAGCAATGTGTAATGCTTCACAGAATGTTTGGATATATTCTAAGCTCCTTACCTGTGAGACTATAGTTAATGCTGGGCAAGTGGGTTTTTGTTTTGTTTTGGGGGTTTTTGTGGTTTTGGTGTTTGGTTTTTTTTTGTTTTTGTTGTTGTTGTTGTTGTTTGTGGGTTTTTGTTGTTGTTTTGAGGGGGGTTTTGTTTAGTTTTTTGGGGGTCTTGTGCTTTTTGTTGTTGTTGTTGGTTTGATTTGGGGTTTTCGGGTTTTTTTGTTTGGTTTGTTTTGTTTCTTTTTTTGTTTTTGTTGCAGTATTTGGAGATATCAGTGGCTCTCTTTGTAGTCAGTAAGCTTGGCAAATGGATTTGGCATGGTACCCTCTGCTGATGTATCCTTGCTCTTGGCCACTTGGTCAGGTTTTCCACGCTGATCGGTGCCTCCAGGCAAGGTGTCCCTGCCTGTGAGCAGGTAATGGTGTTTCTCTGTCCACTTGTCTGCTGACACACTTGTATATACATTCTAAAACCTCACTGTGTTTTAAAAAGTTGTCAAAGGGTTAAAACAAGATGTTTCTACATCATCCTTAGGCTTGCTAACTGGCAGCAGGAGGAGCTGAGGAGCTGTCAAGCCACGCTTTGCTTCAGTTTGGAGAACTGGAAGTGAGGATGGGACCCAGGCGCTGAAGAAGGATTTGAGTCTTTAAAACAACACTGGCCTTTTAGTGAAGTCATTATCACACTTATTATTTCCTCTGGTGTTCTTATAGAATGCTGTTATTTATGCTCTTTTTTCAATTCATCTACTTTCTCATCAGCTTTTGAGTAGGAGGGGCTTCTGGCTTCTATTATATACTAGTACAAAGGGGATGTTTGTTTGAAGGGCTTTTGCCTTGTGTTTTGCCACCTAAATATTATACTCACATAAGCATAGAAACACAGTTTTCTTAGTAGAACATAATTCTTTATGGAAAACTCATTCTTCTTGTAATCCATTCAGATGCAGTCAATATCTTAACACAGGTAAATCTGTCATCTTAAAAAGAGATTTCCTCAGCTACTCCTGGCTATGTTGCATTTTTCCCATTCTTCTCCTGCTGCATTTAAAGGTGAATTGAGGAGTAAAAATTAAAATAGCTAAGTGTAGATTTATGTGCTGTGAATGTATATGAAATTTATGTTGGAGCATTATGGAGGGGAGAGGACCATTCTTCAGATATAAATATTGATTACCTTTTAAAATATTTCTTTTTTACCTTCATCTGTGAAATCAAGTTGGTACTCCCTGAAAAGTATTCAGGAATGTGTCCTTCCATGAAATCACAAATACTAACAAAACAGATATATTCCTGATGCTTACAGAGTGGCTTGTTAGCATTAATTCCGGAGAGTAAGTAAGTACTTCAATGACTTGATAATGAATAGCAAATGTTTTTCTTCATGTTCCTTAGTTCTGTGTTAAATTCTCCTCACTTACTGGTCTTGGCCATATTCAGCACGTAGTGGGTCTAGAAAGGGGCAGCCAGTTATCAAAGAATTTGTATCAGAGTGCTTGTAATTCAGATCACATAAAATCCGATGTGGATCCCAAACCCCAGTTCCTAATGGAGTCTGTGAATGGTCCAAACCTACATCCTAGAGATGAATGTCACAGCTCTGGTCAAGTCCTCAAGGTATGTGTTCCTGTGCCCTTTATGCCTGTGGGTAGGCAGAAATAACTAGGTGGAGAAGGTGCATCTCGGGACTCCTGTTGGCTGCAGGTTCAATGAGAATGATTTAATTCCTTTTCCTTACATTAATTAAATTAAATTAATTAAATTAAAGGGTTTCTAGCATTTGTAGTTGATTTATTTCTTTGGACAGGGAGATGTAGCACCATTTACCTGACATGCCTAGGGATTTATTAGGTTATTAAAGCTGTCAAAAGTGACCAAATGCTGTATTTTACTTGCCAGTTATGTTCATTGTCCTTGAAAGAGACAGAGAGGGGCAGAAACATGGTGCCATATAAAACCACATGAATTTGCAGAGTTGCAAATATACTAACAGTGAAGAATCCTGTGCACACTTTATCACAAATGCCATTTGTTTATTTTCCCTTCTTGTTTTACAGAAAGAGATGACAACCAGGATGTGTCACTAAAAACTACCCACTGAAGACAAGCAAAGTCCAAGAATATGGCTTCATACTGCAAAGTTCAAGAACATGACACGTCTCATGGACTGAGCCTGCTTGTTAATCCCTGAAAGCAGGAAAGTTGGGAGCCACAGTTACTGTCACAAATGCTTCTCTCCAGTGTCAATGTTGTTAACCCTAAATATGCTGCTAGGAACCTTATCCGAGCAACACGGATTATTGAGATAAAAAGAAGAGTCATATCAGTTCTAGGTCCTTTGTCAGGGATAAGAACCTCTTCATCCACAGACAATAGCAGACAGTGTCCCTGCTGCTAAAGCTTTACTGATATTCAGGTCCCTGGGCTGACCTCCAGACTAGCTGTTTTGAAATGAAATCTGCAATCTTGCTTTCTTTTGTTTCTTGGGAGGTGCTTTCTTTCCTAACTGCAACAGACTATTAAGAGATTCTGGAATCAAAGAAGACTTGGTCTTTAATGCCCCCACCCCACTCCAGGCTGCACAAGGCTTGGCCACCGTTCCCAAATTCTAGCAAGCCTTGTGTTTCCAAGAAGACAGCCATGTCTTTCAGCTGAGCAGGCAGTTTATGCTTCATTATGACCCATAATTAAATGACAGTGGGAGTGTTTCTGATCTCAACTACATGAACAGGGATCTAGATACAGCTCTGCAGTGCTGAGGTATTTTCCTTGAATTCATGCTGTAACTGACAGCAAATGTTCACAGTATCTCTATATTACATAAAAAAAACAGCTACAGTCATCATTTTCCTGAAGCACCCTATGAAGTATGCCAATCTATTGTGTAATTTTTATTTCATATCCTTCTGTCCCCTTCGGAAAAGGATCCTTTACAATCACTCTGAAATTTTATCTTTTCAGAGAAAAATAAATTTAATTTGTGTAAATTGGGAAGAAGATACAGTAAAGATGAGTAGTAAAATAGGTTAGAGCAGGAGGGACTAATTGAAGGTCTCTGTTGCCACTAAACTGTGACCAGCAATGTGACTTGCTTTATACACTGGGCTAACACAATATTTTTTTTTCCAGAACCAAGTTAATTAACATATGTATGGACAGTCTGGAACGATCCATTGCAGCAAATCAAAAGGCCATATATGCCTTGAGGAAGCTTTCTTCTGGGAAAAAAGAAAAAAACAAAACAAAAACAAACAAACAAACAAAAACCCAGAAAAATTAAAGTGATACTTATCAGGGGTATCACTAGAGAAATACTTCTGAATAAATGGGAATCAAGTGGAACACATCTATGTATTCTGTGCCTTTTAATGAATTTTGCACACTTGTGTTATTGTGAAAAGTTACTTTTTCCTGAGTAAGTGCTTAACCCTGTTGCTGCCTTCTTGAATAAGTTTAGGTATGTTTACATCTTCTGAGACAGAATCAGAAGAAATTCTCATGGAGCATCCAGTGATTGGAATATTTGAAATAGAGGGGTAGAAGACACTAAAGAGTAACAGCAAATATTTTCTAGCTTAATGTTGTAGCACATTCTGATTTACTTGCCTGTGTGCTTAAATCAGGGCTTGTAAAATTCTTGCTTGGAAAAAGTGCTTTTGTCTGTGAACATTTGGTATACCTATGATGGGGGCTTTTCTGCATCTCTAGAACTACACAAGCAGCCTTATCCTTTGCTTTCAAGGGGATGGACCTGAATTTTTCTACCTCCTTTGGTAGTCTTTGCAATCAGGTTAATTCTTTGGGGATCGAAATGCACACACAGATGATTTCTGTTCTCCTGGCACTTCTGCAGGGTGTAACTAGCTTCTGGAATTCATTGCCGCAGCTGCTCCTGAGCTGAGCTTATTTTAAAGATGAAAAATATAACTTCTTTGGGGTGGTTCATGTAGCTGGCAACTGCCTGGAGTTACAACTTCAATTATAAAGGGTTTCTTAAACTTCTCCAAAGAACCTGGCCTTTGGCACTGTTTGAGATGGAGCTGTAGCTGATGCAGTGCACTTGAATTCCACTGCTACCGTAGACACTTGCCATGTGGTGTTCACAGTCTGGGCAACATTGTATTTGAAATATCAACATAAAGATGCAGAGGGGTGGAATTTAGTGCAAAAAGATCAAAGTCACTACACAAATTGAAAAACATGGGTTATATGCGTAATTTAGTTTGCATTTTATTACACTACTTATCATATGCTGTTTTGAGACTTCACTGCAGCTCAGTCTGAAGGTAAGGCAGAATTTTTTCTCAGTTACCTTTTTGTGAATGCATAAATTTTTTGAATGCAAACCTTATCAGTTGGAGTGTTTTCCTTTACTTTTAAACTGCTTTTTTTCCCACAAACCCCTATGTTTCATTTTCTGGTAGGGCACACTGTATGAGACAAAAAAGTGAAATGCAGAGTTGGACCCTAGAGGATTTGTGTTTGGCCTGGCCAAAATCCTTACAATGGCAAAAGTCCATTATTACGCAGGAGATGAACCAGCTGCAAAGGAGAGAAAAGTGTACTTGTTTTGGTTGCATATTCTGCCAGGAAGAACATGGAGTTTCCTTTCTTCACTTGACAAGGTGTGGCCGTCTGCTGAGAATCTCCCAAGAGGCATTCTTGCTTTTGCAGCACAGCTATTGAGCCACCACTTGGCCATCACGTACCATGGGCTGTTTTTCCTGTTCCGCTCCATGGTAGCTGATAAGCAAATACATATGTTTGGAGTATGGCATCACTATATAAAAGTATCATTTTACCCCTTCCCATAGAGAGAGAAAGGCAGCTTCTTCTTGAATCTTGTGATCAAGGATTCCAGCATCATCAGTAATTTGCTCAGGGCCACAAACAGACAGAATTGTGCTTTGCTTGTTAATGATTTTTCTACCTGATCTCATTATTATGTATGTTCCTAATAATGTCAGCATTCCATGTTGTTCTGAGACTGGGAAAGGTGGGGGGAGGAGAGGAAGAGTTTATTCTTTGGATTTTTGTGGGTTTTAAATCACTTTTCTAGTTCTTCAATGAGGTTTTGTTTTTCTTACGTAAGTTTAAGTCTTTTCCGGTTGTGTTAAGCTTCAGTCCGCTTTATAGTGTGTTTATAGAGCAATCATTTCAGCTAACTGAAACAGCATTACTCTGAAGTATTGAAAGATTGTGAAAGGTTCCTAAGACACCAAACTTTACTTCAGTTGTTAAAGACTTAAGAAGTTTAATTCATTGTCTCTGTAATAAGAGATTTTGTAATGAACTTCCATTTTGTGTGAACAGAGATTAGTGACAACTGTAATATGAAACAAATCTGAACATAACATCCCTTAGGTTTTATGAACAATGGAGTCCCAGGACCTTTTGAAGGTTTTTTTGGGGTGGGTTTTTTGGTTGTTTTTTTTTTTACTAATCCACAACAGCAAAATTAATTATTTCTATCAGATTTGAAAGAACATGGGGACTTATGAAACTTACTATTTTTCTCCAAGAACTCAAGCTCTAAAGCAGCAAAATCTACATTGGGCAAGTTATTTGATTCTCCTGATGAATGGATTAAGAACAAGGCAGGGAAAGAGGAGGAAAACAGATGATGTGTAACTCTTAAGGGACCTGCAGACAACTCAAGATGTGAGAGACTTAATGGGTGAACATTAGCCTCAACAATCACAAATTCCTTGTCTGTGGAAAGGATGAAGAGAATGATACTTTTTTGTAGTTGGGAAGCCACTCTTGTCAAGTCTCTATTAACAACAGACTAAAATATCTTTGAGCACCTTCGGGTCAAATAAATTTCACATTTTGGAGCTTCCTCACAAAAAACTACTCCTTCCTGTCACTTTTTACCTTCTCTGCATGTTCTTGAGGTTTCTCATTTCCTGTGTTGCAGGTCTCAGAGACAGCCTTCAGCCCTTCAGCATTCCTTTAGTTTCCCCAATGACAGTGCTGTTACAATAAAATAGCTTTCTTGCCTCCCTCTGTGCCTCCAGAGGAGTGACTCCTCACCTGTGCCCTCTGAAGGGAGACCATCAAGGGCTGGCTGTTTATCATCTCTTCAGAAGAACAAAAACAAGAGAGCAGGAGGTACCTTCGAGAGCAGAAAAACATGAGTCACTACAATGTAAAACAGAAATATGATTGCTATAGTAAAGCATGCTCTATGGGCTTTAGAAAGGGAATAACACTGGGGCACCCAGTATAGACAAGTGGTCAGTATTTAGACATTTTTTCCTCTATATTGGAAAAAAAATTAATACAAGACATTTTTAATAATTATGGAGACTATCTCAAAAGCAAAGCAAGCCAAATCAGCACTAACAACCTGGTGATGGTGTACATTTAAATAAAAAGTTATCAAAGATGAATTTTTATGTATCTTATGCTAAATAGGAGTGATTTCCAAGGTTTAGCCAAATATGTTAAAGCTCTTAAAGTAATTTCTGTTCTGTGTTTTAATAAGTTTTCCTGTTTTAAAGACAGATATAATTAATAAAATTATAATATTTGTCTCCTAGGGAAAAAATAAATATCTTGTCCAGTTTGATACATGTGTGTCTGTGTATGTGCATGTGTGCATATATATACATATATATGTGTGTGTGTCTGTGTTTGAGGATATGGATGTGGATGCATCAGCACATGCACATGTCCACTCCCTGCTCTTTCCCATAAAATACATTGTTTTTTAATTTCGGTAATTTTTAAGGGGAATGCTTCTTTCTAAGAAATAAGTGGTTTAATCCTTTTCTTCCTCCATGCATCAGCCCTGTTCAGAGTGTTAATTTTTTTTTTAATGATGTCATGTTTGTCTCAGACTTTTTTTAGTTCTCTATGTTATTAAATAATTGTTCAACTCTATGGGAAGAGAGACCGCTATTAACTGTTGTAGTCTTTAAAAGAAAAGTTTACTTTCCAAACCAATCATCATGTATGAAGCAATGAAATACAAATATAAATAAAATAAACATAACAATGCAGAAGTGTTGTTTAGTTATTTAGCATCTAACTCTTCAACAAGAAAAATGCATATGGTTTTCATACCACAGAGCAGAATTCCCTGGCAAGCTCCCTGAACTCAGGTGAGTGAGATCCATCACTGCCAATGCACCAGCTTCACAGTCCTCCTGTGACAGTGTGACACCAAGAAAAATTTACCAAATGCTAATGCCAGTTTTGCTAATGCAAACTGGCCAGCCTCTCACCAACACTGCGGGATCAGACAAAGCATGTGAGTAGTCGTTCCTTAGCTAAGTTGACCGGCTCGTTTTTGCCTGTCAAATATTTGAGCTTGGGTAACTCATGGGCTTCATGATGTCCTTTACCTGACTCCTGATGAGACACTCCAAAGAGTGTCCAGCAGTGATGGGTAAGTAGCACCAAGCCAGTTAAAGGCAAAGTTTTGTCTCCTAAAAACAAAACTCTTAAGAGCCTAGGTTAGAATCTGGCTGCCACAGGGAGAAAATAGATGTAATAGGGCAATAGAAATTATCTCCAGCATGCGGACTTGGGAGCTCAGTGCATTGTTATGTGTCCTCATTCCTAAGGCACAGATATGCACATATATGTGCATAATTACATGTAAAATTACTGCACCTAATATGAGTCAGGTATGGAGCTGAAGGGGAGCATTAGAATGGCACTGTAGAGACAACATGTCTTTGAAGAGATGGGCACGACACACCGTGCAACATATCAAAAGCTCTTTTATTTGCTGTATGTTCCCTTTTTATACATTTCTAAACAAACTGTATACAGAACATATTTCTAAACAAAGTGTGTGCTTAAATTATTGGCTAATTAAAACAGCTCATCATGTTCATTACAAAGCAATTAATATCAATATATTTGGCAAGCATTCATAAGAAATCTAAAGGCACGTATTCATTTCTGTTTCTACAAAACTGCAAATACCCTTTTAATTGTCTTTGTTTTATAAGTTCCCATGCCAGCAACCCTGTCTTTTTCCTTTCACGGGTATACACGAATCTTACCAGCTTCTTCTGCTAACTCAAGTCATTTGGCTCACAAACCCACTGTCAGCCCTCCCCCAAACAACACAGTAGGAGAGCTGGACTTTAGATGTCTCTCTCTGTCATGGGGAGGATCTGAAGATTAGAAATGCTGGGACTAAAGGAGTAACTAGAAAATAGTTGCTTAGGGAAGCTGAGGAACTTGGCAAGCTGAAAGGAGCCCAATGGTAAGGTTAGCATTAAGCTTTGTGGAGTAGCATGTGCATCTCTGTACACCAGAGGGCTATGCCACCATTCAGAGGGTGCTCAAAAATTCATAGAAAAATGCCAAGAGAAAGCTCAAGAAGTTGAATAAAGGGAAGTGGAAAGTTCTGCTATTGAGAGGACCAGACTCAGCCTGTATATGCAGGAACCCCACAGCTGAAAAGAAGTTTAGCAAGGAAGGACCCAGGGCCACAGTGGACACCAAGCTCACCACAACCCAATAATCTGCCCTCATGACAAATAGGTCAAAATCAGTTCCTGGACTGCATTAAGAAGAATGTTTCCAGCAACCAAAGGGCTAATCTCTCCTCTGTGATCAGTGCTGGTGAGACATGCCTGGAGTGCTAAGTCCACTCCTGGGCACATCAATATGAGAGACAATACAAACTAGAGGAATACAGAAAAGGTGAATGATGAATGGACAGGGCATCTCTCACACAAGGACAAGCAGAAAGAGATGGGACCATTTATCCTGTAGAAGGCTAATGGGGGATGTTATCCCTGTCTATAAACATTTAATGAGGTGAGTGAAGAAAACCATCAGACTTTTCTCAGTGGTATCCAATGACAGAAGCAATTGGACACAAACTACAGGGAACTCCTGTTAAGCACATGAAAAACCTGATCAAGTGACCCTGGCTTTGAGTGTGACACTGGACTAGGGACTGCCAGTAGTGTCTCCAGTCCAGTGGTACAGTGGGCCTGCAACCACAGTAGCTTGTGTAAGCTGTCCAGTAGTGACGAGGTTTTTTGGTCTGCTGTTATCAATACCCCTGTCAAAGCCAGAAGAGATCTGTTCTGTCAGGGGGGAGAACTGTAAGGAACACTCCTATAGAATGTTGTTGCACACCTCCCTCATTTTCCCTATCCTGATTCCATACAGCAGTGAAAGCAGAGCAGCAAGAGGAAGGCACCTCCCTGCATCAGCCAAGAAGCAAAGGAGCAAGGCAGAAGGGTCACTGGCTACTGCAGCCCACAGGCCTGGCTGCATTGCCACCATAAATGGGATGATTTTTTTTCCTGCTGCTGCTCAATATGATGGCAAAGCAGGATTCAGCCTCCCTTTTCTGTTCCAAACTGCTCTTCACAGTCCCTGGAGAGAGCACAAAATAAAAGTGAGGGAAACCCAGCAGGTGAAAAACAGGGGTGAAAAACAAGCAGATCTGTTGTGGTGAGTTCTTTCCCAGTGGTTGTCCCTGAGCACCCTATAATCCCCACACAATTGGTTTGGCCCTACGGCAGTTCCCTCCCTTTTTCTAGATCCTTGTATGCCAATCCCTGTTTGTCCCAGCCCCTTGCTTGTCAATCAATGTTTACTCCTTCCCCAGTTCCAGAAACTTCCATGTTCCTCAACGCCCTGTTGGTTCCCTTGAATTGTAACCTCCCCTTGTGTTCCCCCATTGGCTAGGATTTTGTGAACCCCTCCCTATAATCCTCCCCTGTTGGATTGTGATTGGTTGTAGCATTATGTCCACCCTTTGTTCCACCCCTGCTTAAAAGGTCATGTCTCCCCATGTTCGGGGCTTTCTCTCCCTGGACCCTCCAACAGTAATAAACCTGTTGGAACCTCAGACTGAGAGCCTCCTCCTCCTTCTCTGCTTGGTCCTTGACATTACCCTACTCCAGTGTCTTGGGGCTGACAGTCCCAAAGGTCCTGCCCAAGGCTAAGCTAACACCTAGGCAGCTACCCACATCTGGTGCGGAGGTACCCCATTTGGATCTAGTCGGGGCATAAGAGACTTGAGGAATGCATCAGCTGGCACCCAGCATGGTCTTGGTCCCTGCCTTTTCCCAAGGACAGAGGCCCCAGGAAGGACTGGTTTATAAAACTCTTTGGCCGTCAGCTACACCAGTAGAAAGCAGATTGAGTTTTATTAGCTGGTGCTCCTGGGGATGAAGAGAGCAACCTCTCTTTCACAAGGGACTCTCTTCAGGATCAGGACCACAGCTGCAGCACTTCTGTCCAGAAAGTGTATCTACTGTGGGGAGATTGTGTGTGTGTGTGTAATTGGGAGGGACCCTGTGCGATTAGGGATATCCCTTTCCATTTTGCTTTCCGGACCCTTACTTTTCTTTCCTTGAGTTTTCCTTTTGCTGCAGTTGTGGGCAGAGTAGCTGAACAATTACAACTCCATTATGGGTGCCAAATTTTCTGTTCAGCAGAGGGGGACCTATATCCAAGTTGTGGGTATCCTGGAGGGTGGGGGAAAACATTTTTCTAAAGGAGAGTTTTAAAAGTTTGTGCACTAGCTGCATCTACATTTTCCTCGGGTGTCCCCTTCAGATCTCACTTCTGTTCTCTTTTGGGACAGAGTTGGACTGAAATTGACTGATTTAATGAATCTAGGGGACACCCCAGTATCCAAATTTATTAATTTGTTTGCCTTAATCTAGCTCACCCTTATGGAAAAAAAGGGAATTGAGAGACAATCAGCAAGCTCTACCCCAGTTACTCCTACCCCATCTTCCTGGACCCCTTATCCCATGCCAGGGAGATGCATAGAGCAGAATGTAGTGCACAGGGTAGCCAGGCAAGCCTCAGTCTCCGTGGCTCTCCACACCTCCCCCAGCCCCCTATCTCCAGTGGCACTGGCCATGCCAGCAGAGACTTCTCCCATAAGCCCTCAACCCCAGTTCAAACCCCAAAGTTTGTTCATTTTGAAGTTCCACCCTGATCACCCTGCTTTCCTCAGTCCCCTCTTCTACTCTCATCCCCATGAAATGCCCCCCAGAGGGCACAAGATGGCGGAGGCTGCATGGTTGATTTCCACACCTGTGCTTCTTCTTCCCAGAACCCCTTTCTTCCCTTGCCCAACCCTTTCCTGTTCCAAACTTCTCCCCAAGTTCCTCCTCTTTTCCCCTCTGACTCTTCCTTCTCCACCCTGACCCTGCCTCTGGAAACCCCTCTGAAACACTCCACCTCCTCATGCTACTGCCCTGCCTACAATCCCTCCTCCTCTCCCTCCTGCAGCTCTACCCACTCTCTCCCTACTTCCAGTTCCCACGCGCCTGCTTCCAGTTCCCATGTTCCGGAGACTGGATGTGACAGGCTGGAGCATCGGAACCAGGAGTAGGAGGCCCTTCCTCGAGCTGCTCCTGTTGCCTGTGGTGATCAGGGAAGTCTCCTCCTGTAATGGGAGCACTTTTCCTTTCAAAATAAAAAGGAAGTTGCCCAAGCTCAGAGGGAATCTGGGAGGGAAAGTGAGTTCTTCAAGAGCTTGCTCAAAGTCACTTTCTCCTCTAATGCCCTGACCCCTTATGATACCCCTTAAAGACTTCATTGCAGGCCTCCTCTCCTCCCCTGAGTACATGCTGTGGGAGGGGGCATGGAAAATATCATTTGCTCTGAGCGCCCGCAAAGTTCCACCAGCACCCTTGATGCCTTTGGAAATATTATTACAGCAGATCAGCTGAGTGGTGAAGGGGAATGGGCTGAGCCCAAAGATCAAATCAAAGTGCTCTCAAAATCCATACTGGACCAAATAAAGGATGCTGCAGAAAAGGCCTTTTACTCTCTACCTTCCTGTGGCCCTCAAGTCAGCTTTTCTGATGTTAAACAAGATTCTAACGAGCAATTTATAGATTTTGTAAACAGAGTGAAAATACTAGAGAAGCAAGTTGAGGACTCTAATCTCCAAGCTCCATTGTTACTAGAAATGGTAAAAGCTAACACTAACGAGTCCTGTCAAAGGGTCATAGTAGGGCTGCCTTTAGACCCTCCCTCTATTTTAACCACTGTCATTGAGGCTTGCACCAGGAAGGTCCCAATCATCACGAGAGCAGAGGGAGAAAGGCAACAACCAGCTGAGAGGTCGGTCACTGCAACATCGCCCACCACCCCTGCATTTTTACCACCTCTGTCACACCATGGACCTCCAACAGGCTACCGTTGCAGGCAATGAGGGCACGTTGCCAGGTTTTGCCCTGCACCCAGTTCCTGTGGACCAGGAACTGCAAACAAGGACAGGGACAACATATATAAACAAAAATAATTAAAGGACAGTGCGAGCCTGCTCCGCCTGGGCACAGAAATGGAGCAGGTCTCAGGAAGGGGAAGGGGACTGGACTTGACCATTCTCACTTGACAGACACTCATCATGATTGTGACAATAAAGTGTGGCAGCCTCAATCACGTCTTCTGTTAGCCGCACTAAAAGATCATTTCTTTAATTCCAGCCACTGGACTCTGATTGCCGTTGACCCAATAGGAGGTGAATTGGTGTTTCAAGACCTCAACTGTAAGTACCTTCTCATAGAGGAAACCAAATCATACATCCCAAGATAGAGATCTGACATGTCTTTCTCCCAGAGCCCCAGCTCTGTTTTGCCTCAGCTAGCTTGAGAGAGAAACCACAGCTGGAATGATTTTTTCCTCAGGGCCTTAAAGATCCCAGAGTGGCTGGAACCTTTACCTTTAGAGAGAGCAGGTGTCCATCAATGGCAAAAGGAAAGAGTCTGCCCTTGGTCCAGGGGGAAATCACAGCTTTGTTTAGTCTTTCTCCTGCCCCTGCAGGGTCCAGAGCCCAGTCCAGTCCCCGTCCCAAGAGCCAAGAGAGATTTTTCCATGTGGTCTCCTTGCTTTTATCCAGGGGGATGGGGCTAGAGGCAGGGACAAGCCACTGCCCAATCAGGGATAAGGTGGAACAGAGTTGGATTACATTCCAGTGTGGGAGAATGAGCGGGGAGAAGGAGCAGGGAGAAACCTCGTGATACATTTTCCAGGGTAACAGGGGTTACAGAAGAAACCATTACAAAACCCAATATAAAATGAAATACAGTGTAAACCCAAATAATGCACAACAACAGAGATCTCTCCAGATACACTCTAAGCAGGCCCAGAAATAATCTGTCTTTCAGTATGGTGCATCCATACTGAAAGCATGCAGCCTTTTCACCTGGCAAAAGGGCTAAACATCACCCAGGCCATCCCCATACCGTCAACTATCACTGTAGATGACCAGGCACTGGGGGTATATTGGGTGGAAGTAGGGGGTGAGGACAAGCTCATCATCACCTGTTATATTCCACGGGGTTCAGAAACCCTAGGAATGAAAGGCTTGCTCAACACAGAGGAATATGTGACGATCATCCCTGAAAGGAGACAGCCATCACATTGGGAATTGCAACCCTTAGCTGGCAGGATTCAGGACATAGGGGGCTGCCCAATTAGCAAAAATTTCAAAGGATGACACACAGATTAAGGGGCCCAACGGCAATTGGCCTCCCTTTGCCCATTTGTTGCATATTATAAGGTTCCTTTGTGGCGACAGGATGCCATGTCACATTGAGGGGTACACACTGAGATCCCGAAACCCCATGGGATTTTTAATTGTGGCCACTGCAGAGTGCCCTACCCAGAAGTTAGATTGGACCACTGATTCACCAGTCTGGGTAGACCAGTGGTCGCTAAGTAAGGAAAAATTAAAGGCACTCAGTGAGCTCATGGAGGAGCAGCTAGCACAAGGTAATATCAAGCCCACTTTTAGCCCTTGGAACTCCCCGGTCTTAGTCATAAAGAAGTCGGGGAAGGACAAGTGGCATCTCCTTCACAACCTCTGTGAAATTAACAAACTCATTGTTGACATGGGCCCTCTTCAACCAGGGATGACTGAAGGTGATTTTCGGGAAAAAAACAAAACAAAAACAAAACAAAACAAACAAACAAACAAACAAACAAACAAACAAACAAACAACCCCACAAGGAACAGCCAGAGTCAAACACCTTCTTCACAGAAGTAGTGGTGAATGCTCCATTTATTGAGGGTTCACAGGGTTATTTCATACATAATATCAGTCTGGTGCACAAGCTCTTCACACAGCATTTTACTACTAACTATTGGCTAGTGTTATCTGCATAAGCATTCCTTTGCAGTTACCTGCTTACACTTTGTTGAGGGAAAAAGCTGGTTCTCAGGCTCAGTGCCCTGGTTCTCAGGCTCATTGTCCTTGACAGTTCTAAAACAACAGAACTTTCCCAGCATTGTCAGGGTGTCTGTCAGTGTCTGTCTCCAAAAATCCTGCTACAGATGCCTTCCCCAGTGATGCTTCCTAAAACTGGAATTTGGCAGTGATTTATTTTATAAATGAATTTATCCCTGAGGTTTCAGTTGTACGGTTTGAGTTTGGGTCCTTCCATTTCAGTTGTACAGTTTGGGTTTGGATTTTCTCATTTTGGTTGTATGGTCTAGGTTTTGAAAAGGGAAAAGCAAAGTATGCAAGCATCTAATAGGTGGAGCTGCAGAATAGTAAGGGGAGGAAGAAAGGGAAAGGGGGCCATAGGCACTCCTGTGGATTGACAACTTTGGTGGCCAAACATCTCCTGAGTTGGACCATGGTAGCAAACAAATCACACAGCACCCTGTGAGGCGGACCCTGGACACAAGCCAACCCAGAGCCTGGAAGCAGGAAAGACTGGCCAATGGACAGTGACCTCAAAGGGGGGAACCAATGGGAAAGATAAATGACAGAATAAAAGGAGGTACTGAGGAGAGCCTGGGTCCCCTGGCCAGCAGATATTGTATCGGATGTACCTCTGCCTCAGTGAGGAGGAGAAGGGCTACTAGCACTTTCCTAGCTCCCCAGATTTTAGTGATTGGATGTTTATTAAAAGAGTTACCCCATTCAACAGTGACTGGCAAGTGTTTTATTACAACTTGGGGACTCGTCTGGGAGACTCCCGTCTAGGGGCGGTCCCAACAAGAGGATCTTGGGAATCCTGTGAAGATTGAAGCAAAGAATCCTAGAAGCAAACTGAACCTGAAAAGTGAGTCGGAGCCCACTGAGGCAGAACTGAGGACCCTCTTAGGAGAGAGCTGGGACCTGCAAGGTCTGGATGAGTGCGGGTGGGATGGTGCTAGAGGAGTGTGAGCGTGTGCTGTGTAAGTGGGACAAGAGACAGTAGCCAGCCTCCCAAAGCGAGTGTGGATCCCAGAGTATAGCAGTTTCATTGTCCCACAAGGGGCATGGCCAGGAAACAAGGGAAGTGAGTGGTGATTTTGTGAGAGAGCACTCTGAGACCCTGAGGGACCCCCAAGAAAACCTCCAGCCCAGGAGGAGAGGGAAGGGCGTGAAGGGTAGTGTTCCTTGAATCCTGTCTCTTTGTGTTCAGGATACTCTCACCTCCCTGATGTCAAGGACTTCAGAGTGAGGTCTTGATCCTGAAACAAAAAGGGGAGTCTATTGATCCCATTGCAGGAAGCCCTCTTAGGTAGAGGGAGAAGCATCGTAGGGATCTGAGAGGGGTAGAACCCTTTCCTATTAAGATACACCTAGTCTGGGATCTGTAAGTATAAGCCAACCCCAGACCCTTACTGTTCCCTTACTTGGGGCGGGGGGGCGGGAAGAAAGCCTTAGGGGAGGGGAAATAGGACTTCCGACTCAGGGATCAGGGGATCTTGGAATGAGGAAGCAGGGGGTATCCTTGTCTCTAGTGAGTGTTCCAGACCATGGATGCAGAGGAGACTCCAAAGATGAGAAGTCCCTAACATAAATTTAGGGTGTGGGGAATAGAACCTGGCAGGTAGGAGTTTAGTTAGTTTTAAATTTGTATTAGGTGATTTAAATGAATGTCAAGTTCTTAACCTATGTGGGATTATTTGTATGCTTTGGAGTTTATTATGATTTCATAGGATTAGGTGTTAATCTAAATGCTGTTAAACTGGTGCCAAGATACTGTATTATTTTAATGCTGAAACGAAAAATTTGAAGGCTTATTTTAAGTTCATATTCGCACTAGATAATTCTAGTGAAATTTACATGAGTTACCAGGTGTAAGTTGAATGTTGAAAGTTTTAATTTGCACTGAGCTGCTGTTGAGGGGGCTGGCAAGTGTGGTCTCAGGATAAGGCAAAAGCTGAAAGTCCCTGAGCCACTTGCTGTCTGAAAAGGCGCCATTTTGTTTTAAGGCACTCAGTTGTGGTAGAAGTAGTGAGAACCATTTTATTTGTGGGTGGAAGCTGTGGAGGAGCCATTTTGGATTTGGGCACTCCTCTGCCAGAAGATGTATCAGATGCCACCATAAGTGCAGGCTTGAGAGGCTGGAAGTGGTATTGAGGGGGCGCCACCTTGAGAGTCCCAGGAATTGGAAGCTAGGTCTGGTGGCCATTTTGAGAAGGGTAGTGTGGGAATTTCCCAGGCTAAATTCATGTCAACAGCATTACAAAAGAGGAGCTGCAGTCCTTACACCCCACATTAGTGGAATGCCTTTGACTAGTCTAAGAGTACAACAAAGCTTTGATTAGTTATAGTTATAAATAGCAGGAGATTTTCCTTTTTTATTTGCTTTTCATACTGTTAAATTAAATACAAGAATTATTATTATTTTCCACAACCCTCATTTATTTTACCACAACTCTATACTGGTTCCCACAGTTTCTCCTGGTTTCCTGGGGCTAGTGATTGTTCATCTTGGTTCTAATTTTTAACTCAGCTGCAATTATTTTTTTAGAAAAGAAAATCATAAAGAGTGAGCAAAATGGCCCAGTACATAGGGAAGGTGAGGTGGGAAGGGAAAAAGGAATGTATCACCTATTCCTCTGGATAGTCCCTGAGGTGAATAAAATTCAAAAACTCCTGGTTACCTATTGAATGTTGCAGGGACCCATGGTTGTGCCCTATTAGTTGTGTTAAAAACGTTAAAGGTGTTAATGTCCTAAATGGTTTGTACCCCATTTTTACCCCAGTTCTTCACCTTCTGAGTTATGTTACATGTTTTCTTCCCCAAAAACCCTAACAGATCCCTTGGGTTAAGCCTCCGCTACTCCCCCGCCTGCTCTCTGCCTGCTCCTCTTTCCCTTTCCTGCTGACATCACGCCTGCCCGTCAAGCTGCCGCCTCCACCCTTATGGAAAACGCCGAGGCCTTGTTATAGCCTGAAGTATGCTTAACATCAAAAATCCCTAATTAAAACGAACTGATACAGGACACAGATATATGGAAGACAGCACTGAATCGGCAAAGCCCTCAGGAGCCCTCAGGTAATGGCGGACAGCTTCCTGATTTCTTACCATAACTTCGAAAGCACACAGACAAGGAGACTACCCTGGACCAAAGCAAGCCAAGAGAGTTCCTGGGAACCCCCGTGAGGCAGGAATCCTGACTCTGCAGTGTGAGCAGCAGATTCAACTTGCACCTCCTCCTCAGTGGTGTCCAGAAGGAACAGCGGTGGCGTAGGCGACCCCTTGAGCCTTCCCCTTTTTCAATAAAGGCATTTAAGGAGCTAATCTATCTCCTGCCCAGTTTATTTACAACAGTCCCCTTGCTGAATTGCTAGTAAAATTGA
>JANEHK010000059.1:1324329-1342022 GCA_025960845.1 Tachycineta bicolor | reverse complement strand
AAAAAGAAAAAGAAAAAGAAAAAGAAAAAGAAAAAGAAAAAGAAAAAAGAAAAAAGAAAAAATAGAATTAATCCCAAAGTTTGGGCAGATGGTGAGAATTGGAGACTACTAGATATCCCCTCAATAGAAATATAACTCTGCACTATAGCTCTAAGGATACAAATCAAACAATACCTCATTTCACTAGGCAGGAGGAAAGTTCTTTCCCCTTTCATCAAGAAACTAATACAGGGTGCTATTTTAGAAAAAATGCATATTACCATACAATACTCCAATTTTGGCTGTACTGAAGCCCAATGGAACTTACCGCCTGGTACAGGATTTGAGAGAAATAAACAATCATACAATAATCAGATTTCCGGTGGTACCCAATCCCTACACCCTGCTGGGAAGAATTCTTCCGGAGCATAGATGGTTTAGTGTTGTTGATCTGAAAGATGCATTCTGGGCCCGCACACTGGCAGATGGGAGTCGCAATCTCTTTGCTTTTGAATGGGAGGAACCTGGTTTGGGAGTAAAATTACAACTATGATGGACCCGTTTACCTCAGGGGTTCACAGAATTGCCAAACCTATTTGGGTAGGCCCTAGAAGAGTTGTTGAGCCAATATGCTCCAAGAAGGAGAACCCATATAATACAGTATGTTGATGATATTCTGGTGTTTGGAGAAGAAGGAGAGAACACTCAGGGGACCACAGTGGATCTGCTTAACTTCTTGGGGGAAAGGGGGCTAAAGGTCTCAAAGAAAAAGTTACAGTTCATCGAAAGTGAAGTACAAATATTTAGGACTTATAGCTGGAGGAGGGTATCAAAAATTATGTCCAGAAAGAATACAAGGAAACATTCAAATACCCCATCCTAAACAAAAATGAAATATCCAGAAATTCCTGGGCTTAATTGGTTACTGTAAATTATAGATTGATGAACACACACCATGTATTGGATTATGTAATCTAAAAATGTGTATTCTATTTCATCTGTTGAAAACTGTTTTTTCGGAGATGTTTTATCCTACTCTCACCCTTCCAGGGGGGAGAGAGGCAAATGCCTTCTGATAATGGCCCAGACATTAAATCCAGGTCAGGCAGTGTTTCTTATCTCTTTCACCACCCCTCCAGGGGGACATCTTCTGATAATGGGCCATTAGGGCCCACCAATGACATGACACATTCCATCATCCCATGGTGAGATGCTGCAGCCAGTGGGGGAGGAGCCAGCTGTTCCTAGCTAGATAAAAACTGGGACTGAAGAACACAGGGTATCCAGTTTTTCCACTGGATTCCCAGAGGAAGACTGGACCTATCTTGTCGCCACTGGACTTTCTACAGGACCATCTCTACTCCACAGAACTACATGTGTTACTCCAGGAGGACTTACTTGCACTGTTTCCAACACCCTGACCGCCAAGGTGCCAGGTCGTATCCCTAACTCTGTCAGGGTTTTTTCCAGGATTTTTGTTTGTTTCCTTTCTTGTTTTTTTGTACTACTACATTTGTGGGGTTTTTTGTTTGTTTGTTTTTAATATTCCTAGTAAGGAACTGTTACTCCTATTCCCATATCTTTGCCTGAAAACCACTAATAGCAAAAATTATAATAATTTGGAGGGGAAGGGGGTTTACATTCTTCATTCCAAGGGAGGCTCTACCTTTCCTTGGCAGACAACTGTCTTTCAAAACCAAGACACACAATCAGTAAAGTTTTTATACTAAAAGCTAGGAGAAACAGAAAAAATAAATTGGACAGATAAGGATGATAAACAATTTGAGATCTTAAAAGAAAAATTGGCCATAGCCCCTGTACTAAGCTTGGCAGATCCATAGCATCTTTTAAACCTGTTCACAAATGCAGAAGAGGGTGTAGCTTATGGAGTTCTGACTCAAGACTGGTGTGATTACTGGAAGCCTGTAGCTTACCTCTCCTACCTTCTTGACCCAGTGGTCCGGGGTTGGTCCCAACATCTTCAAGTTGTGGCAGCAACAGTAACTTTGATCAAAGAGAGCCAGAAACTTGCCTTGGGGGGAAGCTGAAAATCCATACACCTCATGATTTTAAGACACTACTAACCCGAAAAACGGGATAGTGGTTGTCCAATAGTTGATTCCTAGCTTATGAATTAGTGTTATTGGATGGAGACCAAATAGTGATAGCCTCCACAAACATCCGTAATCCCGCCCAATTTCTATCAGGAGTTCCAAATTAAGAAATAGAACATAATTGTCTGCAAGCAGTAAATCTTCAAACCAGAGGCAGGTGGAATTTACAAGAGGTACCCTTGCTGGTGGGAAAGATACTATTTGTAGATGGGTCATCCTCAGTGGTAGAAGGGAAAAGGAGATCAGGGTATGCTGTGGTAGATGGAGAAAATTTACAAGTATTAGAAAAAGCCAAACTACCCCCAAACTGATCTGCCCAGATGTGTGAACTGTTTGCACATAAAAGAGGGCTAGAGGTACTAACAGGGGACCTGGGCACAATATATACGGACTCAGAATATGCATTTGGGGTAGAACGCACATTTGGAAAAATCTGGATGGAAAGAGGATTCTTAAACTCAAAAGGGAAAGAACTTGCCCATGAAAAGATAGTCCAAGAGGTGTTAAAAGCATTACAAGAACCCAAGGTAATAACAATAGTTCATGTAAGGAGGCAACAATGTGGGGATTGTTGGAGGTAAAAGGAAATGCCCAGGCAGATCAGGCAGGTAAAGAGGCAGCTGTAGGAGAAGAAATTATTGTTGTCGCATGGATGGGGGAACTAGCTGAAATGGAAATGAGAACCCCACAGTTGAGCAAGAAGGAATAAGAAGCAATCCTGTCAGAGGCAGGAAAACAGGATGAGAAAGGCAAATGGATAATGCCAGGTGGGCGCCAAGCACTAAATAAGGCATTGTCCCTTAGAGTCTGGAAGGGCCTTCATGAGACAACACACTGAGGAACACAAGCCCTGTGTGACCATTTCTTAAGAACCTACGTTTGCCCAGGGGTCTTTGAACTGGACAGAATGGTGACTCGAGACTGCCTCACCTGCCAAAGGATTAACAAAAAGATTATGAGAAGAGCACTTTTAGGGGACAGAAAACTGGTGCAACTATACTTCCAAAAAGTGCCCTTGATTTCTCAGAATTCCCCTGGGTTCAGTGTTACAAATATTTACTAGTAATAGTAGATCATCTTACCCACTGGGTAGAGGTGTTCCCAACAGTTAATGCTTCTGCCCACATAGTGAGCAAAATCCTACTAGAACACATGATCCCCAGGTACAGGTTAATTCATGTAATTGATTCAGATCTGGCCTGCACTTTACATCCCAGATACTGCACTCCACTATGGGAGCACTAGAGATCAAGTGAGGTCTGCATACCCCATGCAGACCTCAGAGTTTTGGAAGGGTAGAAAGAATAAATCAAACATTGAAAAACTGTCTCATTAAATTGACCAGTGAAACGAAGATGAATTGGGTAAAAAGCCTCCCCCTTGCTCTGTTTAATATTCGAGCTAGACCTCAGACAGATTTGCGTTTATCACCTTATGAAGCCCTCTTTGGGCTACCTCTTCTGACCTCCACAATGATAGCTACCTATGAAGAGGAAGAAAAAAGAGTGACAGACTATATTAAAATTATTGGCAAGACCCTAGAAGACCTCAGGAAACGTGACTACCTTCCACAAAGCACTCTGGTAAACTTTAAAACACACTCATTTCAACTGGGGTATTGGGTGGAAAGAGACCGCATTAACACCGAAATGGGAAGGACTATACCAAGTCTTGCTAACCACAGAGACTGCAGCATGAACAGTTGAGAAAGGCTGGATTCATTCCACTCAAGTCAAAGGCCCAGTATCACCCCAGCTGAAGAAGACAAGAAGGGTTAAAGTTACTAAGTTAAAAGTTATTGGGTTAAATTTTTCAAGTTGGAAGTTGCTAAGTTATAATGTAGTAATGTTACCTTGTTAAAATAATTTCTTTTGTTCTAATTCTAGGAAACTCTGGACCTTTATAAAGGTAGAGCTCTTCCCATTTCAGTGAAAAAGATATGACCCCAAAAATTATCTAACAGGGGATTCATACACTATGGAATTAAGCTAAAGACGTCAAAAGAAAGACCATTTGATGTTGAAGCAGAACCTGACTGAATGACCACAAAAGATCAACCAGAAGAAGTGAGAGAACAGAAAGAATGACCCTGCAACAAGTCCAGCAACTACTACTAGTCATTATTCTCTCTCTCTTTACTATGACAAAGGCCGACAAAGGATGTAGTATCTCCTCTGTACATGGGAGAGACCCGAAGATATCTCCACAGAGTGCATGGCAGCATCAACTCCATGTTATCAATCCCAAAGAAGTAACCATTTGTAAAGAAGAAGGTAAAACTTATTGGCTGGCAGAAAACAAAGGATCATTCAAATCAAAAATAAACAGGGCATGTCCTTCCAAAGAGCTCTGTATGTGCACTGAAAATGATCCAAGGAACTCCATGGACCAGGTCAAACAAAAAGGTTTGGATATCATCAAGGAGAAAGAAAGAGATTTTAACAAAGGTTATAACAGCCCTAGAGTGGGACAGGAGAAATCTGTTTCTAGATTTGGTTGAAAGAATTAGTCACGAACTAAACATCAGTAACCGTTGGGTTTGTGGAGGTACCAAAACCACCAAAGGGTGGCATTGAGTGGGAATGGCCCTGTCTTCAAGGGAAATAGTAAAAATAATGACCACCAAGGGAATCCTGTTTTAGGTCCTAGAGACTACAGAGAAACCTGGATTCTCCAGAATAAATTTATTGGGGAAGAGCGCATATGGAGAAAAGGGAAGTTGTACATGGGGCAGGTAGGGAAATGCCTTGCAAGCAATATAAAATCATTGAAAATACAAAATCAAATGCTTGGTGGCTCCCCAAAGCACTGGAGTTGTATTGGTTGAACAAAAGGGGGCAAAGCTGTTCATGTATTAAAGTAAGAAAGTTATATGAATGTGTCACCTCAGAACAGAACTGCTTTAAGGCCATCCCACAGGTGGCTAAATGTTGGGACCAACTAGAAAATACCAAAGAGGGGTTTTGGGTTGCCCCAAATGGGCTACATTGGTTATGTGAGAAAAAGGCATACACCTCACTGCCTCCACCCTGCAAGTGGAGTTGTACCTTAGGGGTAGTCAGCCCCTCCTGCTTCCTGCTCCCCCAGGAAGCAGAAAAGACTCTAGGAGCCCCCCTATATGATGACATCACAAGAAAAAAGAGAGATATAACAGGGGGAGCTCAACAGTGGGGGAGGAAATCTGGACTCCAAAAAGGATAATAGAAATCTATGGTCCTGTGACTTGGGCACAGGATGGTTCCTGGGGATATTGAACCCCTATTTATATGTTAAACAGGATAATCTACTTACAAGCCCTGTAAGACCTGATCACCAATCATACTGCTATAGCAATTGACCTGTTAACTACCCAGCAAGATCAAATGCATACTGACATATACCAAAATCAATTGGTTCTTGACTACATATTAGCTGAAGAAAGGGGAGTATGCAGGAAATTTAATACATCTGAGTGTTGTCTGGAGATTGATGACAAGGGGAAAATCATTAGAAACATCACTAAAGAAATTCAGAAATTAGCACGTTAGCACCCCCTCAAAAATGGACCCTTCTATTCAAAAGTACTTGGTTGGAAGTGTGGTTCCAAGGGGAATGGTGAAAAAGGCTTTAATAATTGGGGCATTTGCTTTATCTAGACTAATCTTTTTGTCTCGTGTCATTCCATGTATAATATGATTGGTAACCTCCACAGTAAAAGCAGTCTTAGAAAACAACTTGGTTGTGCAGCAATCCCTAGAAAAGGTACTAGTGGAAAAGATGGAACAAATCCTGATGATAAAGAAGAGAGACCCACTCCCTGTGACTCCTAAGTCAAAAGAAATAGGACAAGCAGTATCAGAAATGGAAAAAAAACTTTATGAAAGCTGTAAGAGTCCAGTATGAGCCAACTCAAGATAGACTAAAACCTATCAACAACTAGAACATTTTGATGTGGGCATAGCCCGATCAAATTATTAGAAGGGGAAAATTGTTATAAATTAATTTATCCCTGCGGTTTCGGTTGTATGGTTTAGGTTCAGGTCTTCCCGTTTCAGTTGTATGGTTTGGGTTTTCTCATTTTGGTTGTATGGTGTAGGTTCGGGAAAGGGAAAAACAAAGTATGTAAGCATCTGATAGGTGGGGCTGCAGAATAGAAAGGGGAGGAAGAAAGGGAAAGGGGGCCATAGAGACTCCTCTGGATTGACAACTTTGGTGGCCGAATATCTCCCAAGTACAGGTCATGGTAGCAACAAATCACACGATGCCCTGTGAGGCAGGAGGTGGACCCTGGACACAAGCCAACCCAGAGCCTGGAAGCGGGAAAGACTGGCCAATGGACAGTGACCTCAAAGGGGGGGAAACCAACAGGAAGGATGGATGGTAGAATAAAAGGAGGTACTGAGGAGAGCCTGGGTCCCCTGGCCAGCAGACTGTTGTACAGGGTGTACCTCTCTCAGTGAGGAGAAGGGCTACTCTCCCCTCCTAGCTCCCTGGGTTTTAGTGATTAGATGATTATTAAACCAGTTACCCCACTGAATAGTGACTGGCAAGCAATTTATTACAACTGATATCAAGGATTGTTTCTTCAAAATTCCCCTAGACCCTGACGATGCCCCTCGGTTTGCCTTCTCGGTACCAACCACCAATTGGGAAGCCCCAGTGAGGAGATTCCACTGGCCAGTTCTCCCCCCGGCGATGAAGAACTCCACCCATCTGTCAATGGTACATTGCCTCATTGCTGTCCCCTGTCCATGTCAAAGTGGGAGAGACTTCATACTGCACTATATGGACAACGTCCTTGTGTGCACCCCTAACAACAACGTACTTCAATGCGCACTTGACCAAGTAGTCAGAGTTGACATCTGAAGGTTTCTCCTTACAGGAGAAGAAGTTTCAGAGGATGCCCCCTTGGAAATAATAGGCCTTGAGGATTACTGTGAGGACCATTGTGTCTCAAAAACTGGCTTTCAACAGTAATCCCAAGACTTTAGTGGACCTTCACTTCCTGTGTGGAACTTTGCAATGGGTCAGGCCTGGGCTGAACCTCACCACTGAATGCCTAGCCCCCCTTTTCAATTTATTGAAAGGGGGAGAGGAGCTAAGTTCTCCAAGCACCCTGAACCCAGAAGCAAAGACTGCCCTAGAGAAGGTGGGAGAACTTCTGAGCAAGAGACAGGCACATACGCACAACCCAGAGTTACCCTTCGAATTCATTGTGCTGGGAAAACTGCCACATTTTCATGGTTTAATATTTCAGTGGGATCAGGACCAGAGGGATCCACTCTTAATAGTAAAGTAGTTGTTCCTCAGTCACCATCGGTCCAAGAACATTACAAAGCCACATGAGCTGATGGCACAGCTGGTCAGTAAAGCCAGATTCAGGCTTTTAGAACTGGCTGGTTGCGACTTCACATGCATACACCTGCCAGTCCACATGTCCAAGGATGGAACGTCCCTGGTAGTGTTGACCAAAGAAATGTTTGAACATCTCCTGCAGAACCATGAAACACTACAAATCACACTTGAAAGCTACAGAGGGCAAGTTTCTGTGCACACTCCTGCTCATAAATTGTTTGCTTCTAAATTCAAACAGGTACTAAGAGGCAACAAGAGCTGCAAACCACTTAAGGCTTTAAGTTTTTACTGACGTGTCTAGAGCATCTCACAGGTCAGTGATTGCAGCAGGATTTTTGGAGACAGACACAGAGAGGCCTGACAATGCTAGGAAAGTTCTGTTGTTTTAGCACTGTCAAGGACAATGAGCCTGAGAACCAGGAAACTGAGCCTGAGAACCAGCTTTTTCCCTCAACGAAGTGTAAACAGGTAACTGCAAAGGAATGCTTATGCAGATAACACTAGCTAGTAGCTAGTAGTAAAATGCCGTGTGAACGGCTGGTGCACAAGAATGATATATGTATAAGAGAACCCTGTGTACCCTCAATAAATGGAGCATTCACCACTACTTCTGTGAAGAAGGTGTTTGACTCTGGCTGTTCCCCATGTTTTTGTTTTTGTTTTGTTTTTCTTTTTTTTTTTTTCAAAATCACCTTCAATTGGTGCCCGAACTTCGGACCTTGAGGTGACAGCCTGGAGGAGAAATTAGCGGTGGGACACTGAGCAGTTGGACACTGAACTCGCTGAGAGATGCATCAGCATTGAGGTGAGACCTCTGGAAAATGGTGAGACGCTGATCTGCCGAGAGATGCATCAGCATTGAAGCAGAGGCTCGCCGTCCTTGCAGAGTGTGAGGCTGAGCTGGTAAGGGGAACAGGGGGCAGTTTCTTGAAAAAACGTGGAAGGCTCTGAGTACTCACTTCCCTGCCCCATTGACGACAGCAAGCATGGAATGCGAATTTACTGCTGCATTGAAGTTATTTATTATTATACTCTCTGAGAGAGGAAAAAGAGTAGTAGAAAAAGTACTGCAAAAGGTGATTAACTGGGTGTGGGGAATGGACATTTAACAACCCCACGGCACCAGGAAGCGCCGCGGGACCCCTGCCGTGCCCTCCGGCGCCCTGGCACCGTCACTGGCCGATGTCCGGCTCGGCGCTCCCGGCCCGCGGACCATCCCCACCGCCTGAGCGCCGCCGCTCCCACAACGCATGAGCAAAGCTCCCCCCTTTCTCGAATGTGCCTGAAGAGATACCCATCGACCAAGAGAGGGGAACCCGTGACCTCTGCTGTCAACCACCTTCCCCCGACAATGTTCCGCTGTAGGACGAATTGGAGGAGGACCCGGATGATGGAGCAGAACCCGTGGCAGAACCCACGATTGGTTTAAAAGAACTGACTGATCAAATTCAGGCAGTGATGCAACGCCTGGATGAGCGAGGGCAAGCAGCAGCTAAGCTGCTGCTGGAAAGAGCCCAAGAGCTATCTACAATAAATGCTAAAAATCAGGAGGAGCCAACATCTTTCAGCTCCCAGTTAACTCCAGTGCAACAATTGCTAGAACAAACTGCAGAAAGCAATTCCCAGGCAACACCTTTGCCTGCCCCTCCGTGACTCGATGGTCCAAAATTATAGGGGATGCTATACTAGAAGGACAGTGGGAACCCACAGGACACATGCATGTCCTGTAGCGTGTCCTGCCGTTTTCAGAGATGGCAATCCTGTGTGTGAGCAGCATGAATGGAAAATCTTGCAACAGGCAAAAAAACACAGTAAAAGAGCACAGCTTGAAATCTGAAAAGTGCTTGAACAATGTTAGATTAGATTCATATTGCAGATATCCATTCTCCAGCCTGCATTGCCCCCCAATTTGATCACCACCATCAAACTGTTAATAATATATTTACAACTCTGTTATTGGTATGTTACTGCTCAACAGCTTCAAAGGCAGGCACCTTCCTGGACATTCATTGCTTGTGCCTGTGGCATTCCAGTCCCTGGATGCTACAGATGGAAAACAAGCAAGAAGGACAAATAGCAGCACTCCATTAAGAGAGCTTTTTGATCATGGCTGTGATTCATTGTCCACAGTCTTTGTGGTTTTGGGAACTTGTATTCCTGTGCAGCTGGACACCAACCCTGACTGGATGTTCTTCTGTTGTTTTGCTGTGACATTCATGTTTTACTGTGCACACTGACAGACATACATCTCAAGAACGCCACACTTCGGCATGATTGATGTGACTGAAATACAAGTCTTCATAATAATCAAGAATTTACTGGCAGTGATTGGAGGACCATCTTTTTAGCAATCTCTGATTCCAAGACTGAATATTCAGGTGCAGCTGGCAAAAATGGATCCACTTTAGCAGGAACGAGTGTCCTCTCACCTTTTCTTCATATTGGCTCTGTGATTGCCTTGGCTGCAATGATCTATAAGAAATTTGCTGTGCAGCTCTTTGAGAGGCATCTCTGCCTCTACATCCTGACTTTTGGCTTTGTGGCTGACAAGATCACAAATCAACTGGTAGTTGCCCACATGACCAAGAGTGAAATGTATTTATATAACACAGCATTCATAGGCCCAACATTGCTGTTCCTTGACCAAATGTTTTAACAACTTAACAGCTTTATTGTCCTCTGGATTGTCCTGATCCTGTCCCTGTTTAACCTGCTCCGATACTGTGTCAGTGTCTGCAGCCAGAATTGCTGCCCACCTGCACATCCACATGTTCCGCATCAAGGACTGCCCCATGCCCTCGAACCATCACTAGGGATGGGAGCTGCCACAGGAGAATGGAAAAAGAGTTACGTTTCTACAGGAATGGATGAAGATTTGTAAGAGACAAATGCTAAAAGCAGATGAGAATGAAGTAATATATAATAATCAATGTTGTTGTCATAGGTTTAATTTTAAAACGGGCAGAAACACTACTTAATGTAGCGGTTTCACGTGTACTAAATTTTGGGTTTGGTACTTACTCTTTTTGTGAGAGAGAGACTAGAAGAAAAAAAAAAAAAGCAGGCTTAACTTTGAAATTAACAAATAGTTTATTAACTTACACTAAAAGAATAGAAAAACAGAAAGTTGGAAAAAAACTAAAATGGAATGAAACTTCAAAAAAACTTTTCCCTCTCTTTACAAACTGTTTACTTTTTTACAAAACAACATAAAGAGACAAAACTTGTAATTTTCAGTCAGTTTCACTATCTGATAATAGTCTTTCATCAATTCATTAGGGGAAGAGTATCCTTTTGAGTCATGGATCCTACTGATAACGTAGAACAGTTCTCTTGTGGGTTTTAAACTGTCACAAAAACAACCACCCGGAGAAACCTGCCTTTGTGACCCTCCCAGGAGCAGTTTCCCAAGCTGCTTATGGGTCATGGGTCTTAGACTTTTGCATACTGGGGTGTCACTTTTTAAAGATAAATAACTCCAAAGCAAAGGATTCTTCACTTAAAGGTACAGAGATATCTTTTCTCTTCTTCACTGGCGCAGGGGGCTTCTCATCTTTATCTCTGTTCAAGCATCTTATAGAGTATTACTTAGTTCATCACAAACACCTTCGCTCAAATCTACACGCAAAACAATCATCTCCCCAAATGCATATCTTTCCCATGATTTACAGGAATAACTTAAATATAGAGTTCATTTCCATGGCTCAAGTAAGAATAGAACAACCAACTCTTCAACCCTCTGTCCCAATAGTCTTTTCACTCTTGCTACTGACTTCATGCTGTTGTTCTTTATGTTCACTCTGTCCTTCCTTACTCTCTCAGAGAATGGCCAAGCTCTGGAAGCTTAATGTTGCTAAGAAAGGGTTAAATTTGCTCAGAGTTTTTGTCTTTCACTCTCTGTAGCTTGTAGTGTTAGTTGTTCAAGGCCGAGCTGATAAGAAAAAACTCACACAGAAACATTAGAAATTAGAGCACCCGGGCAGTCTAGGAAAAAACTCAGGCAAGATCATAAATGCTTTCTCAGCCCACCCCTCAGTGCAAATTGGGGTGGCCTTGGCCCAAACAGTGCTCATAGCTCCCATCAGGGGCCCAGCAGAGATCCCTCTCTGCTCTAAGGAAACTTGAAGAAAGCGGCCGCCACAAGACAGCAACTTCTCCTTCCCCCCCTTCACCCGGGAGCCGATGGAATCCGGCCAGGCCTCAGGCCAGCTTCACCCCTCAAAAAGGGGGGAGCAGCAGGCCCAGCTCGATGTTACCTGTCTCTCTGCCAAAGGAAGAAGGAAAAAAAACCCACCTACAGGAAATCAAGAAGCTTTATATGGTACTTCCCAAAGTCGCAGCTAACAATTTCAGTGGTCAGAACAGATGTCAATATTCTAACTAACTCTCTGATAGGTCTCTGTCTCATCTAAAGCAATTCCCAGGTCCTGACCTGGAGAATTGTTTTACATTCTTTTATAACTAAAAACTAAACTGTACTAACCCATGACAGTTGTATAACTTCTCTTCTTTGTTATCAGTAACACTTCTTAACTAATCTCCTGCCTGAGAGTGAATTCCGAGTTCACCCTAGTCAACTTTCCATGTAGTCAACTCTATTGGTTCCAAGCCTGGAAAAGCATGCAGGAAACAAATACTCTGTCTTTGTAATTACCTTGATTACTAATTTCTCTCTATATAGTGAATGGATCCCCACCAGCTGGAATTTCTAATGTAGTATAATTACATCTGCAGTCTGACTTGCTTTTAATTTTAACATTTCATCATCTCTTAGTGAAATACTTGTTTAGTGTCCACTTGGAATTTATTTACTAGACTTAAGCTGGTGAAAACCCAAAGATATCTTACTAAGTTGTGTGGTTGCAGCAGCTGCCAAGTAAGAGCCAAGCCGGGGTGGTTTTTACTCATGCATTGCTGACAAAGCAGTTTCATGCTGAACAGGGTCACAGTAAGCCTTCTGCACACAGTGAACACCACAAGCCCCCTGAAGATAAAAAGCCAGACGGTCAGCTCCGGAGAAGTAAGAGGAACAATTCTGGTCAGAGCAGCTGATCTCAAATTCATCCCAGACTGACAGATCTCCAAGGGCCCTGGAATTTGTCACTCTGAAACCTTCTGGTCAGCAATCAGGACACCTCTGAGGCGAACTTGACAACAGCTGCACCCAAGACTTTGAGCTTTGCATCTGGACCACAATGGGTACTGAGTAAATGGACTCAGCCAGCAAGGAAGGAAAAGAAGGAAGAAGGATCATCAAGTCCTGAGACAGGTGGTGGTTGAGGCCACTGGTGAACAACACCCAGACTGGGCTGTAGCATTTTTGATCACCAAGGCCCCTTGGGATTGTTGGAACTTTCCCAGGACTTGCATGAGTGGCAAGAAAAAGAGTGTCCTCAGTGTCAGGAAGTAATAGTTATAGAAGTGAGCTGCGGAGTTTGTGGTGCACAATTTGAGAGAGAGACACCAAAGCTTTGGCGTGAGGGTGGTTTGTGTGACCATTGCTATAGTGGTACCCTTGGTGCCTTTTATCAAGCAGCACAGGTAGTGTTGAGAATACCTAACCCTGTTCCTGACAATTTTGGTGGAGTAGCAGAGTGGGGATTTGCGCAGTGTGGGCCATTAAGAGAGAAATAATGTAGGTCCGCATGGTAAGACGTTCTTGTGTGTTGCGTGCCTTTTGCTCATGGTGTCAACAAGTGTTGCAGGATCTTCTCAACTATCTCATCAATTTTCTAAGAGAACTAATGTATGGGTGACATTTGCCAATGTGACGGAAGAGGATTCTAATTGCCTTAGCCTGGCCAATCCCCAAGACCTACTCAGAACTTGTTTGATAGGAACACCCCTTTGGAGCCCTCACAATTTTAAAGGTTATGTGAAAAATGAGACAATGCTGAATTTTACTGTGGCAAACAGCATGGTGTGAATGTCAGGTTTCAGCTGCCCAGTGGAGGCTGGCAGTGAAAAATTATAGAGCAACTTAATGATACGCCTACTTCACCACCTGAAGAATTAGACCTCCTTGAATGTATGAATGCCAGTTCTGTGAATAGATGTGAAGGAGGTCGGGTGTCCTTTGAGCCCCCCACAGAGCAGAGTCTAAATATACATAGCCAGAAATGGGTTGCAATAAATTCAGCTTGACTATCTAGTAGCAGTATACACCAACAACTCTATTCCAAATGTAATTTGTCTGGCAAACCAGCATGACACCTTCCACCAGGAACATTGTTAATATGTGGGGACCATGTACCCTCAAAAAATGGAGCATTCACCACTACTTCTGTGAAGAAGGTGTTTGACTCTGGCTGTTCCCCATGTTTTTGTTTTTGTTTTTGTTTTGTTTTTCTTTTTTTTTTCAATATCACCTTCAAGTGATGACCTGGAAATATCCTCAGACTCATCAATGGGAGATGGATGTTAAGTATGTTGAGGGATCCCCTCAAACTGCTGAGTTGGCCGCAGCAGTTAGAGCTTTTGAGAGGTTTTCAGAGCTATTTAAATTGGTTGCTGATTTGGCCGCAGCAGTTAGAGCTTTTGAGAGGTTTTCAGAGCTGTTTAATTTGGTTGCTGATTTGGCCTATGTTGCAGGGGTGGTAGCCAGGGGGGAACATGCTCTTCTCAGGGAGATCTCAAAGAAAACACTTTTTGAGTTGCTCTTGAAGGTTATATATACTGTCTCCCATCGAAAGCATCCATATTTTGTTATGCCTGTGAGGTCACGTACTGATTTTCCAGGCCAAATTGTGGAGAGGAATTGCAGAGTGGATTCCCTGGCTGCTGCCACTGTTGGACTGGCAAGACTTCCTGACCTCTTCCAACAAGCAAAGCTGAGCCATCAGATGTTCCAACAAAATGTGCCTGGCCTGGTCAAACAGTTCCACCTGAAGCGTGACCAGAACATTTGTGGCCACATGTCCCCAGTGGCAGAGACACACAGTGCCATCGTTAGGTGCAGTGGTTAACCCCAGAGGATAGGGGAGTTGTGACATATGGCAGAGATATCACACATCCCAGAATTTGGCAGAATGAAATATGTGCATCTCTCTAGTGACACGTTCTCTGGAGCAGTCTATGCCTCTGCCCATGCAGGGAAGAAAAGTGAGCATGCAGTGAAACACCTGCTGCAAGCCTTCTCAGTGTTGGGGGTCTCTAAAGAAATTGAAACAGACAATGGCCCTTGTCCTGGCTTTGAAAGACAGTTGTCTGCCAAGGAAAGCTAGAGCCTCCCGTGGAATGGAGAATGTAAACCTCCTTCCCCTCCAAATTATTATAATTTTACAATTAGGGGTTTTCAGGCAAAGATATGGGAATAAGAGTAACAGTTCTTTACTAGGAATATTAAGGAAAATACAAATGTGGCAGTAAAAAAACCCAAAAACCCCAAACCAAACCAAACCAAACCAAACCAAACCAAACCAAGCAAGCAAGCAAGCAACCAACAACAACAACAACAACAAACCCCACAAAAACAAAACAAACAAAAAAACCCACCCAAACAAAAACAAACAAGCAAACAAAACAAACAAAAACCAACCAAGCAAGGTAGCAAACAAAAAAATCTTGGAAAACCCTGACAGAGTCAGGGATACAACCTGACACCCTGTTTATTGCTCAGGGTGTTGGAAGCAGTCCAAATAAGTCCTCCTGGAGTAACATGTGGTTCTGTGGAGTAGAGATGGTCCTGTAGAAAGTCCACTGGCGACAAGATAGGTCCAGTCTTCCTCTGGGAATCCAGTGGAAAAACTGGATACCCTGTGTTCTTAGTTTTTATCTAGCTAGGAACAGCTGGCTCCTCCCCCACTGGCTGCAGCATCTCACCATGGGATGATGGAATGTGTCATGTCATTGGTGGGCCCTAATGGCCCATTATCAGAAGATGTCCCCCTGGAGGGGTGGTGAAAGAGATAAGAAACACTGCCTGACCTGGATTTAATGTCTGGGCCATTATCAGAAGGCATTTGCCTCTCTCCCCCCTGGAAGGGTGAGAGAAGGATAAAACATCTCCGAAAAAACAGTTTTCAACAGATGAAATAGAATACACATTTTTAGGTTACATAATCCAATATACAGCTGTATATATTTCTGAGGCCCTTAATACCTTCCTGCAAGAATGGGTGGCTGAACATAAATATGGCATCCCTCACCCCCCCCCAGTCAAGCTGTGATCGAGCGAGCCCACTAATCACTCAAAAGAGTCATGGAACACCAGTGGGAGATCAGTAGAGGGCTAACCCCTCAAGAAGAGTTATGTAAGGCCCATTTTACCATTAATTTCTTAAATTGCTCCTCCAAGAATATAAACCTCCCTGTGATCAGGCACTTCTCCCCTCATGGAGACTATAACTACAAGGAACATCCACCAATACTAGTAAGAGATGCAGAAAGCAAACAGGTTGAGGGGCCATATATGCTCGTGACATGGGAGCGTGGGTATTCCTGGATATCCACACCTCAGGGACTATGGTGGATTCTTGCAATAGTTTTAATTTCAAAACCGGGCAGAAACACCAATTAATGTAGTGGTTTCACGTTCACTAAATTCTGGTCTTAATACTCTTTTTCTGTGGGAGTGAGACCAGGAGAAAAATAAAGCAGGCTCAATCTTAAAAATGAACAAATAGTTTTATTAACATACACTAAAAGAATAGAAAAAGAAAGTTGGGGAAAAAAGCTATTACAGCTGTAAAGCTGGTGTCAATCCTCAAAGAAGAAAAATGTGCATGGATGGCGTAGTTCCTACTAACTAGGTCAGGCCGTAAAATCAGAAAAGATCCTTTGGATGTTGAAAAGCTGTGGCTGCATTGGGGTCAGGTTTTGGTGTAGAAAAATCCCCTCTAGGCCTCTGCAAGGAAAGAAACTGACAGAGCTTAAAATATGGGGTCTAGGTGAGAATGTATGGATATGACAAAAACAGGTAGAACCTCAAGTTTTCCTTTTCTCTAGGCACTGAGTCTCAAAGCAAGGGAAGAAATAGTAAAGATGCAGAAGCAACTGTTCCTTGTGTTCCACGACTTTCTGAACTGCCATTTGCACATGGACAAGGACAGGCGAGGGTCTGCCAACGATCTTCTGGAAGCAAAATGCAGAGTGGCTGCAACTAAAACAACTGCCCAATGTAACAGGTTTCTCATCCACTAAATTCCAAAGCATCAGATATGCCCCACTCATATTAATATCCCATCTCAGAGCCCTTCAAATGAAAATTAAGTAGCCTATTACAACAGTACAGGTTAGAAGGCACTTTAAAGGTTGCAAACTGCAACCGTCCCTGCAGTGATCAGGGACATCTTCAAGTAGATCAGGTTGCTCAGAGTCCCAACCAACCTGACCTTGAACGTTTCCAGGGATGGGGCACCTCCCAGCTTTCTGGGCAAATTATGCCAGTGTTTCACCACACTCCTCATAATCAATTTCTTCTTCAGACCCAATCTGAATCGTCCCTCTTTTTCAACTGAACCTACCCTCTTTTAAAACTTTTTCATCAACCCTCTTTTGAAACAAAATACTTCAGAGAAATTGATTGCCTGTGGGGCTTACATATTTTCAAGCCATTTCCCCTCCTTGTTTTGCAACTGGTCCGGCTAAGAACACGTATCCCCATCTTTATTATAAGCCTCCTTCAAAGGTGGCAATAAGTTCTCCTTGGGACCGTCTCTTCCCCAAGCTGAAAATCCCCAAGTCCCTCAGCTGTTCCTCAGAGGGACAGCTGAAAGAGTTCCACCCTCTGATCCTTCCTGCGGCTCTGTTTTGTATTGTGGTGGTGGTGCAGTCATCTCTACCTGGTGGCAAAACACGGCTGAAGAATGCTACTGAGGACGGAGGCCAAATCTAGGGCTGGTGATGGAGGCATCCAGTGAAACCACATCCAGGCAAGAAGTCTGAGATTTGGCCATGGGAAGGCGGGGGCTATGGGGAGCTCACTGGGAACATCCCAGGGCACCCAGCCTGTCCCTCCTACCCCACTCTTCGAGGTTTCTACCAGCCAGCCAGGGACAGCTGAGCAGGATTTGTGCCAGCCCCGTGTGCTGCCGGGCCCGGTCAAGTGGATGAGAACCGCTGCAGCTTTGCTGCCAGCTTTCGTGGCAGACGGGGCTGCTGACCGGGCCACTTCCTTGGCTGTCCCTGCTGTGGAGGAAGATGCCAGCCAGCACAGGAGAGGAAGGGCGTGCCAGGGTAGACACTGCCCTCCCTGCAAGCCAGAGCTGAGTTCGTCTGCTCCCTGCTGCTTGTGTCTGTGCATTTCTGGGCACTAGAGAAGTCCAG
>JANEHK010000059.1:1204320-1324319 GCA_025960845.1 Tachycineta bicolor | reverse complement strand
TGTCCGTTGTTGTTATTCTCCATCAGGGAAAGCTGTGCCGGCCAGGAGTGTGTCAAGACAGCAAACACGGAGTGCAATGCGTGACTCCTCCACCTGTGCCTGCTGAGCTTTGACCTTGGTGATTAAGTGGCACAAAGTCAATTGCTTTTGGTCCCTCTCTCTATCTCCATGTTAGGTAATGCTGCTAAATCGGCCTGTAGCACAGCAGCGGGGGAAAAAACTCAGGCCTGCAATGAGTTGCCATTGATCCTGAGCAACGGCTTTTTACAGAGATGGCAAAAACTTCTTAAAAAGTGGGACAACAGGGAATGATGGTTCCAAATACTGGAACCATTGGAGTTGTGGTTTCTCTGTTTTCCTAAGCCCACCTTTCTGTAGCTTGTCCACCTGGTCTCTGCCTCATAGCTCCCATTTCTGATGGGGCTTGTCCATTTTGAATGAATGGTTTCCTAGCACCGTCATCTACTAAGTTCTAAGTTCCACATTCTCTTTACACTTTTTTCTTGTTTTCTTTACATCCATTACAGCCAGTTCCCTACAGCTCACAGATGTGTCCGGAGAAGAAATGCAGAAAATTGTTATGTGCTACATAATAAAAGAATGTAAGAATAATATTTATAAGGAGACCTAATTGTTCTTCAGGTAAATTTACAGTGAGACTTAAGCACTTAAAGTGCAGGCAGTATTAAAAGCTTTTGAGTTGATGAATGACTTTCTAATGCTTTAATTATGTGCCTTAATAGTCAAGGTAAAAATTTGCTACAGAAGACAGGTTCTCATGAAGTAGCAGAATAGTCATTTGTGTCTGCTGGTTAGAAATGTATGAGAGTATGAGACAACAACCTCTTTGTACCTGTAAAAAATTCTGTACAGAAAATGGAGCAGTTCCAGCAGATGTTGTTATCCTGTTTTACCTCTAAGTCTAGAAAACACCCTTGGAGGTATATTCTTATTCACCTCACTGACTGGTAAGAAAGTAGTTCAACTGCAAATTGCAATGCCTATGCTTCAAAAATCACTGGCTAAGTAGTCTCTTTTGAAAACTGTGGTGGAAATTCTTTCTTTTTTTTGTTTGGTTTGGTTTATTTGAGGTCTCCTTTGGTCCAGTGAATCTGTGTGCTGTTTGTAAATGTGAAAGAAAAGATCAGACCCTGGGTTCTAAGGCAGAGTCAGTTTATTTCAGTTAGAGCTGGGTGCCACCAGAGTGGGACTCTGACCAAACAAATCCCTGGGCCTTTATACCCTTACAGTCTGTGAACCCGACTTTCGTCCTGTGCCCTGCATAAGCTTCTTATTCCTATGGTGATTTATGATCTGGGGTCTTCTGACACCTCATTGGATCCTCCAAGTTCATGTGCCATTATCTGCTCTTATCTTCCAGCGTGGGGCAGTCTTGGGGCCCTCCGGGATCTCAGCCCTTATCTGAAGATAACCAGTCTTTCTCTGTTTTCTACCCTGCTTAACTATTGTGGTAACACAGTTCATTTAAAATTCACCTACGCTAAGTTTTGAGCAGGGCCCTCTCATGCTAGGGTGAAAGCAAGTTTCAATAAAACTTAAACCTATACAGACAATTTCTAATATTCTATAAGTAAACTTATTTTAATCCCCAACAATAAACTCCTAGTTTACATCTAGCACCTGGTTTACAATGCAAGTTCTGCCTGTCTCAAGGCCACACAAGTCATCTCAGCATCCTTGTTTGTTGGCTTATCCCCTTTTAATAGGGCTCTTGGTGCTTCTATTTGAGTTAGTGTAGTGTATGTCATTAATGTTACTCTCTATTCTGCTGTGATACCCTCACCTTGTAACCAATCACATACCCATCCACAAAGTAAGAATCAGACTGGGAAATCTTGCACTCTCTCAAGCATCTTTCTCCAAGTCTTAGAGGATGACCTGTTGCACCCAACTGGGAATCACTGTGGTCTGATGAACAGTTATGGGCTGGTAAGTCAAGGGCAAGAGGGGAACATATATGCAAAACATGAAGTTGGCTATTAGTGAAATTTGGATAGGATAAATCTACCAAATCCCTTGTGCTTAGTACTTAGCTTGACACCAGAAGTTCAAGCCAATCCTGTCTCTATTTGTCTTATCTAAGGACTAGGGACCTTTCTGGCAGGTCAAATATTACTGTTTTGAAGCGTGTGAGCATGGTATTTTTCAAAGGGCGTCCCATACTACAGACAGAATGAAAGGGTAAAATAAACAAAAGTAAGCCCTGCTTGTATATAATAGGTAGTAATTTATAATTATGCAGTGAAATTATTAAATTAAATACAAATTGAATAGGTTTCATGTATATCCAGACGAGTTGTAAAAATATGGTTTACAGTACGTAGTATGCTCCTCAACACTACATTTCATGAATATTGCTGTATGGTTGCCTCTGATAGCATTAAACACTTCAAAATATATGTATATTTTGCATATGGGCAAAAACTGACAGTAACACTAGGCAATGAAGGAGCAATAGCACACTTTATATCTTATGAATGCAAACAGAACTTTTGACAAGATTATTTCTACTAGCTGACTTTTGCATTCAAAAAGGAATCTGTCTTAATTATCCTTGTTGAGCACGCTGGATTACAACTTCTATTGTTGCACAGCAACTGCCCAGTATTTTTGTTTCAAACACAATTAAATGTATATGGAATACTGCAATGTTACCACTTTACTACAAGTAGCTCTTGGAAAACATAAACCTATAAGATGGAAATACCTAATGCATTATGATATGTATGTAGACATTGTATCTACATGACTAGAAAAAAAGAAAACCCTGCATATGAATCAACAGATTTCATTACTTCAGTCTATACCTGCTTTGGACAGTATATACACTTCTGGATAAGCTGGCAGCCTGTGGCTCGGACAGGAGCTCTCTGTGCTGGGTTAGGAACTGGCTGGATGGCCGGGCCCAGAGAGGGGCGGTGAATGGTGCTGCATCCAGCTGGCAGCCAGTCACTAGTGGTGTTCCTCAGCGGTCTGTGCTGGGCACAGTTCTGTTCAATAACTTTATTGATGACATGGATGAGGGTATTGAACCTTTGGTTAGTAAATTTGCGGATGACACTAAGCTGGGAGCGTGTCTCGATCTCTTGGAAGGTAAGATGGCTCTGCAGAGAGATCTGCACCAGCTGGATGGATGGGCAGAGTCCAACAAGTTGAAGTTTAGTAAGTCCAAGTGCTGAGTCCTGCACTTTGGCCACCGTAACCCCCTGAAGCGTTATCGGCTGGGGAAGGTGTGGCTGGACAGTGCCCAGGAGGAAAGGGACCTGGGGGTATGGGTGCCAGTGGCAGAACATGAGCCGGCAGTGTGCCCAGGTGGCCAAGAGGGCCAATGGCATCCTGGCCTGGACCAGGAATGGTGTGGCCAGCAGGAGCAGGGAGGTCATTCCTCCCCTGTACTTGGCTCTGGTGAGCCACACTTCAAGTGCTGTGTCCAGTTCTGGGCCCCTCCGTTTAGGAGGGACGTTGAGATGCTTGAGCGTGTCCGGAGGAGGCAAGGAGGCTGCTGAAGGACTTGGAAAACAAGCCCTATGAAGAATGACTGAGGGAGCTGGGGAAGTTTAACCTGGAGAAAAGGAAGCTTATCACTCTCTACAACTTCCTGAAAGGTGGTTGTAGACAGCTGGGGGCTGGTCTCTTTTTCCAGGCAGCAATTGACAGAACGAGAGGACAGTCTCAAGCTGCATCAAGGGAAATATAGGTTGGATATTAGGAAAAAGTTTTTCATGGAAAGAGTGATAAAGTACTGGAATAGTCTGCCTGGGGAGGTGGTGGAGTCACCATCCCTGGATGTATGTAAAAAAAAAAGATTAGATATGGCACTTGATGCCATGATCTAGTTGAGGTGTTAGGGCATGGGTTGGACTGGATGATCTTGAAGGTCTCTTCCAACCTACACATTCTGTGATTCTGTGATTCTGTAGCCTGTGAAGGCAGAGGTTTTTGTGATGTACACACACGTAACTGTGGCAAAACAATATAGCTGTATTATATATAGTTAGAGCTATACACAGTCCTACACATCATGTCACATTTTGGGCTCCAACAGATTGAATTTAGGTTTTCTGTAACACATCATTAATGAATGAAGATTTGTCCTGTCTTAAGCAGCTTCTTCAGCGGAGCAATCAATGCCTGCATAAGTAAATTTCTCGTATAGGGTAGTATTCACATAGGTCTGGAAAGGAAATAAACAGAGAAGGTGGGATGCAAGGTGAATTACCTCAAGAACCCTAAATAATATTGAAATTATGCATAGCTTAATTATGTATATCATAATGAGTTTATTTATTTATTTATGTTAGAGTTTTATTCTTACCTTCCTGTCTTCTAACATCCTGTTCAGTGACACCAGTATCTGAGCAAATGATGGTCTTTCATAAGGTTTCTCTTTCCAGCACTGTCTCATTAGGTCATACCTTTAAAATCCAACACCAGCATTTGACAGTTTAGATACATAGGTTCAAGTTACAAATTTTTCCTAATTTAAAGATTGTGCACATTCCACTTTTCAGAGGAAAATGGATTTCTACATAGCTGAAGTTACATTTTCCATAGTTGGTTGCTGTCTGAAAAAAACTTTCTTTTACTCTGGAATAATCAAAAAAGCTCTCTTTGAGCTAAAGCCTTGGCATGTTTGTAAAGAACAGGATAACTGGCTGCAACAGAGAGCCTGGGAAAGTACTAATGACAAATTAACAGTGTATGCTGTGTACAAAAGGACTTGTGCACTTTTTAATTTTTAATGTAATTTTTATATTTTCCATTAAAAAACAAAAATGTTAGTTTCTTGTAGAAATCGTCTATTTTCTATAGCTGTGGTTGTGTTATTCTGTTTCTTTTTGGGGTTTTTTTGAGGCAATACTCACACTTCATCGTCACAGTTGAGAGGCTTTTCCAGTCGGTACCCTTGAGGGAGTTTTTCATATAGTTCTGCACATGTCATTCCACAATATGGTGTTCCACCTAAAGTTTTAACCATTGTCATGAACAGAAGGAAGTTTTAATAAAAGAAAGTTTAATTTCATGGTAGAAATGGAAAGGTATGACTGACATAGTAACAGCTAAATTAATCCAAAATTAGGGGATATTTTGCAGCTACATTTTTATTGTTAATGCTTCCTTACTGCTGGATGTACAATATGGAGGAGAAAAATAAAACTAAGTGTCAATTTTCTCATCTGTGGGGCTGGCTTAATTTTCTCTACAAGTCTGAGGGCCAGGATCTGATAGTATTCAAAGTGGTTTTTCAATAGCTTCATGTCACTGGGCAAGTCATTCCTTCATTAGCATCACCACAATAATACCTGGTTTGGAGCTCTTACTGTCAGCTGGTTTTGCACCTTTCTGCAGCTCTTTGGTTGCTTAAGACTCTTGATTTTCCACACTACATCCATATCTAGTGCAAACCCATTTAGTTAGGAAAGGCAGGAACAAATCAGAAATCCAGAGTCTGGTCAGCAATGTGCACCTCAGTCAGCAGCTCTGATGGCCAGCAGACCATGGGCACATCTCCAGGGCAAATCACAAGAAAGGTGTAACACAATGATTTTGACTGGCACAAGGCTGTATCACAATCACGACAGGTAGAGGTGTTTGCAGAAATTAACTCTAAATTTTATTTGAAGGTTAATGTTCAAAAATTTTCTTCATGAACATTTAGAGGGAACATTTAGAGTTCCCTCACTCTGCAATATCATTAAAATATGCCTTGATTTAAAATGTGGACAAGCTGAGGAAAAGCCACCCACCAAACTCAAAACATATTGTATTAAGGCTATATATCATATGATATCCTGGAATTTATATCTAGGTATGGTCTGGGATTTATAGTGTCAGGAAAACATGGTCATTATGGTTCTTTCTCATTTAAAATGGTACCCAAATTGAAAATCTGGCAATTGCATTTCCAAGCATATGGAACCTAAATAAAATGTAGCACAATAAAACAGAAAGAAAATTGACATCTATTGTGAAACAATATTTTTTTAAAAGACTGAGTGGGTAGAACTGCCTTGGTGCAGATTTTTTTATTTGTGCAGTACAAAATTCAGATACTTACCTAAACTAACAATTTCCCATAAGAGGACACCATACGACCATCTGCAACAGAGGGATATTATGAAGTGCAACAAGAATGCAACAAGAATTAATATTTTTAAATGGTAGGTTGCTTTGCCAGTATTCAGTGAACACCGGGAAGAGTGATATGTTTATCTGTATTTTTTATAATGTTTTGTATAATGATGGGGCTTGTAGAATCAGAAAGCAGGAAAATTAGGAGAATTAATTCACTCTGAGTCAACTGAAGATCTTTATCAGGTTGTGATCTTTCAACAAATGCTGTAATTACAGAATTGTTTTTCTAAATACAGATTCTAGTTTCCTAGATAAAGTACAAATTTCCTCTGGGTTTCCCAAATATTCCTCAGATCTCCAATTTTGGATGAGAAGTACAGCTAAAGTAGTGGGACACATCCAAGTAGGTTGTGAACACAGAACTTGATTAGACCCTGATGAAGAAATAAGTAACTCTTTTTGTTATGGGTTTTATTTTTTTCTTCCATTGCTCACTCAAGCTGACAGCGTATTTTGAGTTGGATGGATCTCTCATGCTAGCTGTCAAACTTTCCTTGATATGGAAAAATATTTGTTTAAAAAATTACCACTTGAACACATACTTACACATCACTATTTGTGGTGTAAACACTGTAATTCAAAGATTCAATTGCCATCCATCGCACTGGAAGCCGTCCCTGGAAATTATTAATGAAAGTTTATTTTCAGTTCTTGGTATAGCAATATTGCAGTTTGTATGCCAACAATCATTCCCTATTACCTTAATGAAAACTGACTTTTTCCAAGTAAACTTTATCAAGTAAATAAACTTACTAAACTTGTGCAGTTTTAGAAAAAAAATCTTTGAGAGTGGTGAGACACTGGAACTGGTTGCCCACAGAAGCTGTGGATGTGGGAGTGTTCAAGGCCAAGTTGGATAGGGCTCTGAGAAACCTGGTGTAGTGAAAGGTGGGGTTGGAACTAGATGGTCTTTAAGGTACCTTTCTAAGAAAATCATTCCATGATCCTATGATTATATGATTTTCTTCCCAAAGGAACAATTCACATGAAAGCTAATAAAAAAAAATTATCCAATCAGCATCAAGGTGAAATGTAAATAACACCTCAGATGATGCCTCTGGCCATCCTGTTGCCTTCACAACACACTGCTATTGACAACACAGGTCTACAGCTCCATGATGCTTATTACGTATCTGCCTCTTTCAGATCTTCCAAAGCATTACCTCTGGGCACGTCCTCATGTACGTCTGGTTACTTTCTTGCTAACTTTGACCTTGTTCAATAGAATTAGACCAGCTTGACTCATCTATGTTACTGTCATCCATATTAATATAAATATTTTTAAATTAAATTTTCTATTACAGACATGATATAGGATTTATTTACAAGTAGATATATTTATGTGTATATTAATAAACATGCATGTTTTACATGGTAATTAATAAAATTTAAACAATCAGTTCTGTAATACCCATAAGTTTGCATTTTTGTTCATATGAAAGCACAGATGAAGAAATAAGTAAACAAAAATAAGAAAACAGATGTATCAATTTGTTTTGATCCTTACCATGGTCTTCTTAACGTAAACTTCTTGACCTCTTGATAAGCCAAAGTCAGCTATTTTTGCAACATAATTTTCTCCAACCAAGATGTTTCTTGCTGCCAGATCTCGATGAATAAACTATATGTATGAATAATGTAATAAACTATATGAATAATGTAATAATGCAATAAAATAAGGAAATCAATATAGCTGAGTTTTATATGTATTACTTTACTGCTATATTGAAAATTGCAAACATTTGGAATAAGAACATAAAACAAAGAAATTGTCTTGATACCAATGTCAAATGTCACTACCAAGAACATTTTAAATTTCATCTGAAAATAAAAGCAGTTAGCTACCTTGTTATTTTAAGTTTTAATGCCTCTTCCATGATTCCCCATGACATAGTATTTCATAGGTTTAAATGGTGACAACAAAATAAATCTTATTCAGTGTGCCCTATAGAAGCTAAAACTAAAAATTAAGTTAATTAAAGGGCGTATTCCCTGAAAAGTATTTGCCATGCTTTCAGTGGGTAGAGAGCTGAAGACTGACCTGTTTCTGGCTCAAGTAGTCCATCCCTCTGGCAACATCTGCTGCAAAATGCAGAAGTTGTTGAGAGGAAAGGGTAGATGCAGTACTGTTGGCAATAGCAAATGCTGGATCTGTCTCTAGTACTCTGCTTTTCCGAAGGAAGTCCAGTAAATTTCCATGGGGGGCATATTCAATAGCAAGGTAAAGATATCCTAACAAAACATCAGATAGTGAGCATATCACAAACTAAGAGACGGTCAGTAATAGACTTTGGAAATTTACACTACCTTGAGTGAAAAAAGGAAATAAACATTAAACAGACTAAAGGGAAATGTCAAACAGGCTAATTTCTAAGACTAGAGGGAAATTTAGAGCTAGTGTCGGACGTAATTTCTGGAGCATTAAAGTGGGCTTGTAGATCCAAACACAAGTTTGTCTGACATTTTAACAAATGTTGTCCACAGACCTGCTAGTGTTTCTCTGGACTGTGTGGGATATATTGTGAGAGGGTTTTTTAAAACTTATTTTTAAAGTACATGCATTCAATAGTATCTCACCCCTATGTTCACATGCTCCCAAAAGATTTATGATGTTGGGATGATGACCAAGTTTACAAAGAACTTCAAGTTCTCCAGCAAAATCTCTGTGATCATCTTTTGAGGCATACTCTAAAAATCAAAAAAGCACAAATTTATGTTTTACTTTGAACTGAATTTATAACACTATTTTTTTTTTTTAATTATGAGGACTCTAAATTTCTTAGGCCACTACTGTTTCAACCCCAGTAGGAAGAGAAAACTGTAAGGTACATTAGTATTTACAGAAAAAGGTAGAATTTTTCAATCAGAGGAAAAAAATGTGAGAAATGAGTGTGTGTAGAAGCTATCTGCAGAGAAATTAAGCATCTTAACACACCCTGTCACTCTCCTTCTTACTTGAGAGTGTAAAAGCCTATGAAAAGGATTTTACAGATCCTATGAAAAGTAGCTGCTTAAAAATTCTTCTGTATGTGTACAGTTGATTGTTTCTGCTTGTATGCAAACCTTGGCTATTTTAAATTAATCATCACATTTAAAAATGCTTTTCGATTTAACAATCTAGTGAATTACAATAAAACATGTACATTCTTGCACTATTGTATTCTTTGTAGCTCTCTCTGGAACGTAGCTGTCATACTCAATGAATTAAAAGAAAATGAACGATCTCCATGGTAAGTGTATATATAGATGCATAGATGCAGTTGTCTCTGAATAGCTAAAGTGAAAAAGATGAACCAACGCTGTGCCCCAAGACTAGCTCTCTGCTCCCATCTATCCGATGCAATTGGCCTTGCAGATGAACTCACATGAAGCTCATACTGATCTATGAATTATAAAATACATGATAGTTAATCATATCAACCACTAAGGAGAAACAGAAACCAACTTTACCCAGCAGAAATACAGTCATTGGCAAATCTTGGCCTAGTGACACCTGATACAATTTAATTAGCAATTTCAAGTATTTATTTTAGCTTTAGAAGAGTGCTACTAAGCATTTTATATGACAGAGAAACCTTTGGAATACACAATCAAGAAAACCTTTTAGTAAAAGAATCTCTGGTCTTTACTACCTTTCATTCTTTTTATTGCAGCATCCATGCGTAAGCCATCTTTCTTAATGCGTGCTTTCAGGACTTGCCCAAAGTTACCTTCCCCAATCACATCTTGAAATTTTATGTCATTCCATTCAAGAACTGGATAAATAGTAGGATCTTGGCTGTTTTTGGCTTTCCTGCTCAGAGTGAGAGTACCTGAGTTGAACTGCAGAGCTGGCTCTTCCCTCTGCAACAGAGTTAAGCAAATGACATTAACTGTGATTTCTACTTCACTGAGCCATGCCCTGATTACATTTCCCTAATGCCTTTGCTCACTCATCTAAACACACACACACACACACACACACAGAGCTCAATCCATCACTTACATACACAAGAGAGAATACATTAGACAGTTACAGCTACTTTAACTGAAACAAGCCATTCTGCCCAGATCCACAAAATTAATTAGGCTTCTAATTGTTTGTATCTTTTAGACCTGGACCTCCTGAACAGTTTTCTAAGCACTTTGAATGTGAAGGACATGGGCAAAAATAATGTGAGATAAAACTGATCTCAAAACCAGTTATAAGTCTCAGGTTTGAGATTTATCTCATATCAGGGTTAGTTAAATCTTGTGCTGGTCAGACTCAGCAGGAAAGGTGAGACATGAAGAAGCAAGGAATTTAAAAGAGAGAGAGGAAATTATCTTTCTCCATACTTAAGGAGTCATCTCCTCTTCAGTTGCACATTCTCATGAACACTGCTGTGGGAAAAGTTTTCGGACTAGGAGACAAAGCTATTCCATGTGGTCTGCAGCTCATATCATAGGGTGTGCCCCCCCCCGCCCCCCCTCCCCCCGTTTATGAAACAACTTATTTAGATACGTATGAAGGAGCTCTTTGGGCCAGCTTCATTCTGCTCCACAGGTTCCCCTCTGAAGGCTAAGAAAAGCACCAGAAAGCAGAGTGATTAAGAAACTACAGCAGGATACAAACACATACATGTGCATACAGAGATATCTCCATGTCATGTTAAAACCTTCACCAATTTCCTCACTGCCAAAACTATGATATTGCTGTTGAGAGATCCTTGATGTACTGTCCCCAGGTTGAAAATGGATGGGCATGTATCAGCAGCAGATACTCAAAAGCAACTTTAAATATTTAGCAGTTTTCCAAATCAGGCATGACTTCATAGAGGCAGAACAGGCTATTCTTTGTTTCTTCATATTCATCTATTCTTTGTACTTGTCTTACACAAGTGTGACAGGTCAGAAGAGGGAGCACAGCAAATGGTCTGCAAACTTTTTTCAAGACAAGTTTTCTACCTCCTGGCCTGTAACTGTGATGGCTTTATCTTTGGGGTCACTTGTAGAGAAGATTCACAACAGTACTAATTGCACACATAAAGAGAAGGCAGGGTTTGGGAAAGCCCGGAAAAAGAAGTTGGAAGAGAAAACAGGAAAAGATGAACTAAAGTTAATAACCAAACCGACACGGGAAAGCTGGAAACTCACCACCACATTTTGGAAAGCCTGAGCCATTCGACGCTGGAAGTTGGCTCGCTTTAACTGCAGCATGATGAAAAAGGCCAGGAGAATTGTTACACAGGTCATCCCTGCAGAGCCAAGGATAGCAATAAGCAGCATTTTGCCTCCTTTTGATTCATATGGAGCTGTTGAGGAGGGACATAAGAATTCATCATAATTTTCAGCTTATTCTGAATTTAGCAATACATTAGCAATGTGTAACTGAAGTTCTGTCTTGTTTGAAGACCTAAGGATACATCCCTTTGTTTTTTAAAAATGTCAGGAACATTGGATGATCTGAATTTTAGATGTATGAGCACCTGCATATTCTGTTGAATTTAGTCAGAGCAGAGATGAGGCCACATTCAGTGATCTAATGGTCTTGCTACATGCAGCTCCTTTAATTTTTGAGTCACTGGGCCCTTTTTAGTAGATGTACACAAATGGTGCATGTTGTCAGTTCATCAGTACCATGCAGTGAACTAAGAATTAAATTTTGGTGGTGCTGTGTTGTGTGTCAAAATAAGAAGCAAAAGAAAACTCAGATTAAAAAAATTAGTATTAAGACAGTGTCTTAGCTAACTAGTTTATACAACCAGGCCTGGTTTGTCCAAATCCAGTGTGAGGGATTAACTAACCTTTAGTTTCTGGAAGAGTCTTCAGTTCAAATGATGTATTCGGGTTGCTCAAGCCAATGTTGTTCTGAGCATTAATCTGAACCTGGTACACTGTGTCTGGCTCGAGGCCCTTGAGGTGATATTGAGTAATGCTGGTGTTCTTTATGATAATATCAATGTGGTTGTACTCAGCCTTGCCATAAATTTTGTAGCTGATGATGATGGAGGAGATGGAATGACCCTCAGCAGCTGTCCAAGAGATGACTGAGGATGTGTCTGTGGTGTTAGAAAACCTGATATTGTTTGGTGCAGGAGGGATTCCTGAGAACAAACACAAACACACAAGGCATTGGCATCCACCTCTTTCTCCTTTCCACAGAGAACAAAACATTTTCCTCGATATTTTGCTGTGCTAAACAGAATTTGTTGATGAGATATGGTAACTGAATGCAATAATTTTATGATCTTGATGTGCTGTCATCCTTGTAGCAGGATTCCATACTTCCAGCAGAGGTTGTAGTGGCATTCAATATACTGTCTTGGATGAAGACATACATCCTCTGAACAAGCACACCATATTTGCTTTAAAATTAATGCAAAAAAGGATTATTTTCCTTCTATACTGAATCATCATTCCCTTGTAATTCCCATGTCCCATACTTTTCACTGCTTCAGAGAGCAGTTATCTGTCAGGCTGTTAGAGAGAAAGGAAATTGATAACAGCACTTCCAAAAATCTAATCAGAAAACCACCAGCAGGGGTGAGTGCTACACTCGTGGATGCAACCATGAATAGTAAGTACCTTCTCCAGGAAAACAGTACCCTTATGTGTTTCTCAGTGCAGTTTGGTGTCAGAGCTCAGGAAGGTGGAGAGTCCCATGACAGCTACTGATAATTCCACTAACACATGTAGGATTTCAGTGAGGGCCTCCTTACATGACCTATAAGAAGGAAGAAGCCCACCTTTCCAGTGTGTGGTAAGGGCAGTGTCATCCATCAGCCATTCAGATGGACAGCTGTTCAGATGGCACTTCATTCAGACAGGGCATTTGTTGTGGTGTTTTGAAAGCACACTGCTCACACTCGGGGAATTCAAGGGCAGTCTTCAGTGTAGCACACTTAACTACTCTTTGCTCACAGAGGTTTTACCTTGCATTTTATCTTCTCTTCTTTAAGTGCTGACTAGTTCTGTATTGTCATAGCTGAATTGAGTAACAAAAGAGCTTGGAGTAGTGAACTCTGATGGCTCATCATTCTGAGGAGGAAAAAAACGCTACTTGTGTCAGAAGCACGGGTCGAACTGAAATGAAGATGTGGATTCACAAGCTTGTTTTTCTCCATTTAAAAAAAACACCACAATAATAGCTCCTGACAATTTCCAGCAGAATTCCTTTGGATGCTGAGCCTTCCAAATAATAGCAGTAACAACCACAAGCGATCATCAAGTGTTACCAAAAATAAAGGATTACATTTAATGTAGTTATCAAGTGACAATTAGTCTGATCACTGGGGGTAACATGAAGAATTAAACAGAAGGATGTGAATCAGCACTTACTGTCACTGAAAGTCCATGCATACAGATAGTTGCTCCATTCTCCTTGGGACCTGGTGTTCACCCGTACCCTGCACATGTATTGCTGTCTAGGCTCAAGATCTTTAATGATCAAGGTGGACATATTTCCTGGCACTTGAATAATAACACTGCTCTCGTCACCGTTGTCATTCACGCTCTTCCTTTCCACTTCAACACGAATATCATCCTCTGTCCTCAGTGTTAAAGGATGCCATGACAAATTCAGTGATGTCATACTTTTTGGAAAGAGAGTGATACCTTCTGGTGGAGGAAGACCTTGGAAAAGCCACAGTGAAACAGGGAACAATATTTCATGTCTGGTGTCTAAGCTAAAATAGGGGTACCTTATTCCCAACCACTTGCCCCAGTTTGGGGTGACATAGGGTAATTCTCTCAGCCATCCCACATAATTTGGCAGAAGTTATATCTAAGAGGTGTTGATAGTCCCATAGTATCTTATCAACAGATGATGTGCCAATAAAATGGTATCTTCAATGAGCTGGTGTTGCAAATGCACTTTTTAGATGTGAGAAGCCAACAGTTGTCGTGCTAGATAGGTCCTGGTGCAATCCTCATTTATTCTGTATGTCTGTATTCAGTTTGGAATCTATCCTAAATGGACTAAAAACTTTCTAGGTTGTTAAAATATCATTTTTAAAGTAAATTGATCTAACACTAAGAGGAAGGACTGCAAAAAAGTGATACTTATCTCCAATGCTGCTGCATAGCCAGTCAAAATACATAAATTTTCCTTTCCTTTCCCAAATCCCTCATCTCTAAATCAGGGAAAATAATAGCTCTGACTTTTTCTGGTTTTCTTCTCCTCTGTTGTGTTTTTTTGGGTTTTGTTTTGGTTTGGTTTTTTTTAATATCCCTTTGCCTGAGATTCTTTTGAAAGTTTTCAGGTTCAACCTTCTTTGCTCAAGGGAAAGTGTTATGGCAGAGATCAGGGAACAGACAGCAAAGAAAAAGAGCTGAAATACCCCATTTGTGAAAAGCCATGGTGGTGCCTTACCAAGTGCAGCTGTTGTGAAGCTGGCCTGTGGTCCAGGATGGCCTTCCCCACCTTCTCCTTGCCGACTCAGCTGAACACAGAACTGATACTCAGTTTTGGGTTCCAGATTGTCCAGTCTTTTAGTTGTGCCTTTTACTGACAACAAAAGCAAAAAGAAAGTAAAGCCATGGCCCATGTTGAAATATGTTTTAGAAGAAAATGTTTGGAAAATGCAAGGTAAAATACTCAGGCTCTTTTTTTTGTTGTTCTTGATTCAGTAGGATAAACTAATTGGAAGTATAAAATAATTATTTTTAAGTTGATCTCCAACCCAGTCCCGAGGTAGCTTCATCTGCCCTTCTTTCAGGACCTAACAATAGTTGTTGCTTAGTCAGTGTTCTTTCTTGGATCTTACACAGATCTTGGATTATACTGATTGAGTAACAGCTGATGTTAAAGTTCCTGCAACGTTTCCTGTAGTATTTAGGCCATGCATAAAATTTGAAAGCATAGCTGGAGGAGGTTATCCAACTCGTAAGCAGGTTTCAGTTTGCCTATACCAATACTGATAAATATTTTGGTAAGTTATCTATCTCACTAGGGCCGCAATGAACACAACACAAGACGGTAGATACCCCAGCACGTCTCCATACTGCCCACTGCTTTTGAAGACCTTCTGTTTACACGGGCTGGGCCCAATACTGAGTACACTTAATCCTAAGGAAGGACGGGAAAACCTTTTGTGCCTGAAGTGAAAACACATTTTGACAACTGTTGGTGTAACACATCCAGATGAACATTATGTGTGGTGATAAACAGTCACACATTCAGTCACAAAAGGTTTAATTTCTATGTATTGTAGAGTCTTTTGAGGCTAATCAAGAACAGAAACACATGATGTTCCAGTTGGTAGGTGAAGTTTATCTTTAGGGGAATTAAAGAACGTCCTCTTACCTTCCACAGACATCCAGGACTGATAACGTTTTGCTGGCTTGTACAGAAGTTTTGTTGACACAACTGGTCCATCTCCATTGTGTAACTCAGCATTTATATCAATTATGAGAAAATTATGTCCTTTATCTGTCAGCCTTGGGGCATACTGTGGCACAGGAGGAACTGAACAAGAATGCAAGTATTAAACTAACCTTTTAGCTCCCTATATCGGTAAGATTCTGGTTATTCCTAGTTCTGTAGGAAAATGAAAGATGCTCTTCAAAAGTCTCATAAAATAAATGGGGCTTTAAGTGCTGAAGCTAACAATCAAGATAGTTTAAAAAAAAAAAAAAAACAAAAACAAACAACAAAAACTTTGTGTGGTCTTCTAAACCTTATCACCACTCTTAGTCTTTCAATATACATAACCAGTATATTACTTATAATTGGTTTCTGTTCATATTCCAACTGTAATATTCAGGCATTTCCGGCAGTGCAGAGAACAGAAAGTTCAGCCATGCTAGAGTACAGAGCTGTGCTTAAAATTAGAGAGAAGAAGACATTTGAAGAAATTAATACTTTTACCTTTAACTGTAACTTGAAATGGTTTCTCTGCCATTCCTGCTACGGTCTGCACACTGCAAACCCAAGTTCCTGTATCACCGGGCAGGATTCTGTTAATTCGAAACATGGCTTCAGAACGATTACTGGTAGAAATTTCATCAGGCTGAAATGACAAAAGATGTACAGGACCTGAAAAATGTGGGCATTTTGGAGTATTCCAATGATACTTTGAGTTCAGTTATACCTATTAAAAAACATCTACAATGGTCAACTCCATATTTTCATATGAGCTGAGAAGTTTGTGGGGTATCCCAGAATACCAAATTTCATATTCTGCTTGAAAGCCATAGTATGCATTAACTACAGATAAAGTCAATATAAACATTAGAAATAGCAGAAAGCAATTGATCAGGAGCCTACCCTTAGGACAGTTCCATCTTGCTTCAAGAGTTTGAATTCTTCAGATTTAGGAAGTGGCATCCCTGTTGCTATACAAAATGGCTTGAACTCGACACCAGAATTGAGTTCCACAGGATCTAGTAAGTTTACTATCTGAGGCGAAAGATCTGCTGAACCTACAGAAGATATATAGTATTATGTCACCCTTCCAATAGACATGTAAAAAGATAGGTTTAGGTGTGCCAGAAGTGTAGGTGTCTGGTTCTGCATTCCCTCATGTGGGCATGTGCAAGAATCATGCTTTGCAAAGTCAACATTTTTACATCATTTTATATACAATGTGAGAAGAAACAAGTCCTGTGTTCACTCTTCTTTTTCTGACCCCTCTCCTCTCTTTCTTGTTGACATTTTAAGCACAAACACTCTAGTTATGGCAAAATCATGCACACATTTTGCTCTGAATGTACAATACCTACTTGCTTTCTATTCTGTCTGTTTGTAAGACCAGACAGATCACAATGGTATAATTTGGCTGCTTAGATCAAATTCTTATTTCTCTATTTGTTTTTGTTCTTGAAAAGTTTCACAAATCAGCAGTGGATTTATCACTTTATTTATCTAGCTAAAATAATAAATGCATTTTACAGAATACCTGGCCTGAGTCCAAAGAGACAAGGTATGTTCAGCTTTGTAAATTTAACTTTTTCCCAGAGAGACAGAACAGTTTTAAACTCTAGCGTTGTCTTTGTGTCTCAGTCATCACTTTCAGGTCATTAAGCTCATGGTATAGGAATGTACACAGCCAACTAAGAGGTAGGTAATGGTAAAACACCATGAGTTTATACAAAAACCTGGATGTGCAGCTTCTGTCAGGGACTGATGTTATGATCAGTTAAGTCCTAGGGAAAATCTAATGGAAAATCTAATTATATCATCCAGATAAATGCAATATATAGGTCAGAGCCTTAAAAATACTGTATTGCAATGAGGCTGTACAAAAGTGTCTGCACCCCTGGAAAATAGTGGGTGGAGCAAGAATACCAGCCTGGAGTGTTAATGCTGTACTGGCATTAAGATCTTTTAGTTACACTGGGAACAACCATTTACTACCTTACTTTACCTTTTTTTTCACATTGCAGACCATGCCATCCAAGGGAGCAGATGCAGCCATTAAATCTGTCACATGTTCCTCGATTGTGGCAATTACATTTGAGTTTGCAATCTGACCCATAAAACCCAGGTTTGCATTCTGCAAATATATATGTTGCAGTTAGTGAAAAGGTACTAGAAAATGTTTTCCATTATTTTTCAGTCTCATTACAGAAAAAAAAAAAAAAAGTGACTGTAAAATATATAATCTATTACTCTCCTCTGTTAGTTCCCTTGTTCCCTTCTATATTTCCTGTGTGCAGAATATTAAGGATCCCCCCCCTTTTTTTTTTTTTTTAAACTATACCTTTATCACATTCCAGTCCCATCCATCCTGTGGCACAAGAACAACCATATGGATCTGGTAGACAGAACATAAAGTTTCTGCAGCCGTAATTTTCTTTACAGGTCTCTTCACATGTTTTGCCAAATCTGTTGGCTCCACAAGCTGTTGAAGGGAAAGAATAACCCAATGGCATTGTCTGTGAAAGAGCTAATGATGCTTCTAATGATACTGCATTAGACAACAGAAAACATGAATTTAAATTAAAAATAGCACTCCGATCATTTGAATACTAGATATATTAACAACCACAGCAACTTAAGCCACAGCTGTTATAATCAAGTACAGGCATTAGAAACAAACAATTTTATCACTGTGAGGATCTATCAGTGTCCTAGGGTTACTATAATGCTTGTATTCCCAATCGTCTGTTCTGCCTATGCTGTATATCGAGTTCTGCGCCTTTAAGGCTGGTTCTAAGACCAAGGAGAAGCGCGGAGTTTGAGAAAACTGCCTGACTCCTCCACATGCTTCTCCAGACGAGGTGTTCGCAGAGGCTTGGAGAGGCTGCAGGACAGAGATCTTTTTGCTTTTAGTTAGTTTCAGCTAGCTAGGGCAGAGAAGTTCCCTGGACTAGCGCTTTTTTTTTTTTTTTATTGCTTTTTCCCTTGGGACTGTTTAAACCCGCTGTGGGAGCTTCATGTTGCCAGGAAAGGGTTAAATCTGCCCAGAGTCTCTTCTCTCCCGTGGGAGCTCCTGGTGTTAGATGTTCAAGGCTGCAAGGCTGCACTGGTGAGGGAAGAAGCACTCACACAGAAACATCAGAGATCAGAGCACTCGGGCAGTCCGGAATCACAAAACCAAACCAAACCAAACCAAAACAAAAAAACGAGCAAAAAAACCCCCACAACAGGCAGGATCATAAATGCCTTCTCAGCCCACCCCTCGGTGTAAATCGGGGCAGCCTCAGCTTAAATGGTGTCCATAGCTCTTATCAGGGGCCTGGCAGAGATCTCCCCCCGCTCCAGGGAAGTTTAGAGAAAGTAGTTGTTGTAAAGCAGCAACCTCTCCTTCCCCCTGCCCCCCAGGATCCGATGGAATCCAGCCAGGCCTCAGGCCAGCTTCACCCCAAAAAGGGGGGAGCAGCAGGCCCAGCTCGATGTTACCTGTCTCTCTGGCCAAAGGAAAGAAGGAAAAAGACCCACCTACACCAAATCTAGGGGTTTTGTATGGTACTTCCCAAAGCCGTAGCCAACAATTTTTAGTGGTCAAAACAGATGCCAATATTCCAACTAACCCTCTGATAGGCCCCTGTCCTTTCTAAAGCAATTCCCAGGTCCTGACCCGGAGAATCATTCTACATTCCTCTGTAACTAAACAACCAAACGGTACTAACCCAAGACAATCAGCCAAGCACCCTTACTTTACATCTGTGAGGACACAGATTCAGCAATAAATTGTGTTTATAAGCCTTTCTGATGTAAAATAGACAATCAGTGCCATGAAACCCAAATGATCTTTTTAGCAGTGAATGCATTTAAAACTGCTGATATCAAGGTTTTGTTTCTATGGTAAGATCAGGGCTATGCTGGAGTGGTTTGGGTGTCAACTATTCCAACAGCTTAGCTCTAGTATTTGCAGCACTGCAATTCAGTCAAATAAAAGGATACATATTTAGCAATGAACCCAAAAGATGCTTAGAGAAGTCAAAGCAATGTGATGCCAGTTCTAATTTTTTCAGAATCCAAACTACTTGCCACAGACACAGATTTGCACAAACAGACATACACACTTGATGTGCCTACAGAGACAAAGCATCCTGTGAGCACATCAGCAGCTTCTCCAGAAGCAGCCAGGAGCATATTTCCTAGTGCCAATGTATCCTTAATATGTCCTGGACTACCATGCATTTAAGTTAGTCAGCAGCACTGAGCATACTCATTTCAAGGTAATCATAGAACAGCCCAGACTGGAAGCAACCTCAAAAAATCATCTGGTCCAACCTTTTGTGAGAAAAGGAGCTGGAAGATATTAGGTAGGTAGCATACTGTCCAAGTGCATATTGATCAAAAAGTGTTGGAAACATTCATCTTCCCTAGCAACATAATCTCTACTAGGAGAAGAGAGAAAGAGAGACATTAAATCACAGCTGCAAGACAGCCAGAACAGAATTCAGGGTACATCTCACCCAACTCTGTTCTGTCCCTAGCACCAGCTGTAAATGCTGTAGCTTTCAAGAGTAAAACCAGGTACTCCATATGATGCTTCCCCCAACAATATGACAATTCTTGTTACTGAGACAAACTAATAAGCAATCACTTAAAATATTATTCACTTACCTTTCTCACATGTTTTGCCCATAAAACCTGGAGGACAGATGCATTCCCCTGTATCTTCATGACAAATGCCATTGTTTGTGCAGGAAGGGCAGTGGAAGCTACAGGAAGGGCCCCATTTCTCAGCTTCACATCCTTTTATGGAAAAATATAATGACATATTTGTTGTCTTCTTATTCAGTAACCCTTCAAGTTATAATATTCTTTTTAGAGCAAACAGTAAAATACATAAAATTATAATCTACATGGACCCCCACACTCCAGCCAATTCGACTACTGTAGTTAGTAAGATAGCAGTAGGTTCAAAATCCAAATTTGGGGCATTACATTTATTCATTCATAACTCCTGGAAGTATCATATGGATATTCATGAGTGAAATGTGTGTTACCATTATAAATACTTTCTCTACAATGTGAGATATTCAAACAGCTATTTTTTCCCATCAATTTTATATTTCTATCCAAGTTAACAGTATATAATTTTCTTTATATCTGATGGAAACTTCAGCATGAGCAGCAAAGTATGTAAAATATCTATTAGAAAATGTCCCAACTCATTCTTTCATCCAGTAGGAAGTGAAACTTAAGAGGTAACTAAAGCTAAGGTAGTTTGTGAAGTTATAATAATACATGCTAAAGATGATGAATCTTAGGATAAACAAGGTTTGGATATAACCCATGATGGAGAGCAGGGAGATGCAGTGAAGAATTACCTCCTTCATTCATTCTTGGTGTTTGAAAAGCTGAGATGCTGACAAAAGAGCTAGCTGTCCTGGCAATAGCTAGGATGACCTGAACTTAAATCTGATGGGGTGTTTTTTTCTCTCTCAGCTGTTGACATCAGTATCAGCTTGTACCAAAGACCCTTGGGTAAAACTTTCTTCTGACAAAATCTGATGGTGGCATATGTCAAGAAATATTTTGGCTCTTATTTGGGCACGATATATTTCATTTCAGGTTCATTTTGATTTTTAACTATTAATCATCACCACACATTAATGAAACTTACGTCTTACAATAAGCCTTGTGTAAGCGGAAGTAAAAAGGTTTCCTCCTATATATCTGGCAGAGTAAACCCCGGCATCCTGTGGTTGAACTTGAGGATAGGAGACTTCCAGTTCTCCTGGCACTTCATGCCTGGGCACAGAGTGGATGAAGGAGCCTGAGGAAGGAGCACACAGATACCATAGACAGGCGTCATTTACCCTCTAAATAAAGAAATGAGCTTTCATTCGTTACTAAAGGACAGTTGGGGCAAGCTAAGCAGCAGAATCAACATATTCATTGTGAATTTTTGGACAACTCTAGTTATATTGATTTTCCATAATTGAAGAGGTGCAAGTAAAAAGGAAGATAGATCTTAAGGAGATTTAGTAGATAAACAGGACAAACAACTTCACACTCAGCTTTGCTAAGAGCTTAGTGGTTAAAAGTGTTCATTTTGCTCTCGGTCTTTTCTGAACTAAGGTGTAATAATCCATAAGGATTCTAGGGTGGCTGGAGTTGAAGAGCAAATGTCAACCAGGTTCAGTTTAGTCTGACTAGCACAAAGATTTATTTAGCAGACCAAAGCATAAGTTCTCTAAGAACTCAGCCTAGGTTTTTCTTTTCTTCCCAGATTTAACACATTTCTGTCTCCTCTAGGTTTTTTTTTCCCAAAGAGCTTGTTTATTTCATTTAAAGTTTGCTTTGCTTGGTCATTTGTGTTTGCTGTAAGGCAATAGTATTTGGTCTTCTTCCGTCCCTCTGGGTACGGAAGTAACATTTGAACATTGGTTGCTGTCAAAGAGAAGTTGCATCCACTGAACTTCAGGATCCCCAGGAGTCTTTCCACTACACTGTTAGAGCAAGGCTGCTGCAGTAGGTTAATGCCAGGTCCAGCTAGCTCTCACTCAAATATTTGTGCACGTGCTCATCTACACTGTACGAAGAAAGCCATCCACCAATATACCCACACAGCACAACTGATTTTATGACTACTACCTGTCTGTATCAGACTCACTACAATAGCTTGGGTTAGAAGGAACCTGAAAGATCATCCAGTTTCGAGCCCTCTGCCATGGGCAGGGATATCTTGCACTAGATCAGGTTACCCAGGGCCCCATCCAACCTGGCCTTGAACACTTCCAGGGATGGAGTAACTAACACTCCTATGGACAGCCTTTTCCAGCAATTTACTACACTCACATAAAAGAATTTCTTTCTTGTATCTGATCTAAACACACCCTTTTTCAGATTAAAGCCATTCCCATTTTCCTGTCACTGTCCGAAGTCCCTCTCTAGGTTTCCTTCAGCTCCCATCAGGTACTGGAAGGCTGCTGTAGAGGTCTCCCTCTGGACTTCACTTCTCCTGGCTGTAAATCCCAACTTGTTCATATTAACAACCCAGACAGCCTGATCCTGTTCTGATTCAAAAGCTCAAATGGTTGAATGACCATTAGCAACGGTACTCTCATGAATCAAATTGTCCTCATCTTCTATATTTCCTTACGGTCACACTGAATATGCAACAACTTTTTTACCTATTTTGACTTTTCTTAAATTATTTAGAATGTAAACAGTTTCAGATCTCTGCTGACTGTGACCATACATACTATCAATTTGACTGTTGTCAAATTTCAGGCAGCCTAGAAATGTAAAACTTTGCTGAGGATCATAACCAAAACAGCAGAAAGACTGTGGGTCACTTTTTTCCATGACAGAACATGACAACCATTCTCCATGAAAATAGGGTCAAATTAAAAGAACAAACAATGAAAGGGAATTGTTTTGAAACTGTGGGCCATTTTCTATGTATCTTTTGAGTTACAAGCTGCATCACAAACTTGATAGCAAAGCATTAAGAAGGCCTTATGCTTACAGTCTTCTAAGCAAGGCTCAATTCTTATGGCTTGTTTTCCAAGATGTTATGCCAGTGTCTTAAAGAAACCCTGTTTAGGAATACCATTTCATTGTCTAGACAGCCACTGTGACATTCTGTAAGGATTTTTCCTAGGGACCCTGAAATGACAAGTGACAGCAAACTTGCCTGCTGTACCCTGACATAGCTGAATCTCTGAAATGCAAAGAAACAGGCATTTGTGAAAGTCTGCTTTGCCTATTGCTTTTTTAGAATATACCTTTTTTCTATTTAGCTGTTCCAGCCTGTTGAAGTGGTCCAGGTAATCAGTAACTGGGGTTGAGGCTGACTCACTGCATGAGTTCTTTGGCAGTGTGTTGACACTTCCTTACCTCATCCTGCTCTATTTACTCCCCTTTTCCTGGTGGCTCACTGTAAGGTAGATTGTCAAAGATGGAGCAGAACATTACATGTGCTTCCCACAATCATAATTTGTTGTGGTTTAACATTCTGATTATGAAGGCACTGTGAGTTTTAGTGACCTCTATTTTTCTACATTTCTACAGGAGGTAGATAGCAACCTGCACATATTTCTAAGCCTCAAGCAGAAGCAACACACAGCTGAACAGTGATTTAGGTGCCATGCTAGATAGAAGAGTTGTTGTTACAAGCTTTACAACCTGACTAGTTCTTGCAGGTGAATGAAATAAAGATTAGATTTTGTTTACAATTTTTTCTTTCTAATAGCAGAGTACTAGTGATTAATTTCTTAACTTGAAGGGCATCATAGAAGGTAAATGGTGTCAAAAAGCCTTTTGAAGAATGAAAAGTATTACTTGAAAAGCTGTAGAAATGCAATTAAAGATATACTAACTGGGCCTTCCCAGTGGTCCAGAAAGAAAAACAAATAAACAAACAAACAACCTAAAAACAACCAGGCAAATATATGAAGAGATGTAGAAGGAAATCAAAAATTGAAACGAAAACCAAAGCAAAGATGTAAAGAAGATTGGGCATTTTGGTGGAACAGAAGCAGGTCAGATCAAGATATTGGATATGGAAATTTAGGAAACATTAAATGTATGAGGAATGATGTTAGCTACAACTGCACAGCATGGGCATCAGCAGCAATAATAAAAGACTTACTTGGCACTCAGCTAAAACAATGATAGCAGAAAGATAAAAAAAGAGAAAGATTTAATACCATTCTTGTAGATCACTGCATCTTCCTCTTTTGATGCCATTCTGATGAAGGAGATGTTCACGTGCTCTCCCTTATTTGCTGTAACAGTTAATGCCACTGGGTGGAATGAAGCTGAAAACAGAAGTATGTGATAAGTAGCAGTTACTGTCTCTATCTGGTCTCTGCTCTGATAGATGAGAATAGTTTAACTTTACAGCATGAGCCTCACTCAGATTTTGACACCTCAATTTCTTTAGAGCATAAAGTGATTCTTTACCACCAGCAGCCTCAACCTATGTTTTGGTGAAGACAGAGGACTTGACTATACCCTGAAACAACAAGAGTGCCACTAGAACCTGAGGCATGAAAAAAATAATTGGCTTTGGCTGAGTAACTGGAAACAGTTTCTAACTAGGAACTCCAATTGGCTGTAAAACATTTTCCCATGTTTCTTTATCCCTTAAGACAAATTTAAAGCAGACTGGAAAAAGTACTGGAAATTGTATTTTAGGGAACAAGCTGTCACTGGCAAAAAAATACCTAGGGTAATTTCAGTTCTGTTCTACTTAAGCTTTATAATGCAGAACTGTTGAGATAGTTCAGGAGACTGTAATGCAGGGCTGGGATGAGATGAGGTAGGATGGAGTAGGTCTGTGCTTGTGTTAGTTCACCAAATTCTGGAAATACAGAGAGTGATGGATTGCACTAAGAACCAAAGGAAAAGAATAATATTCACAGGATGTGGTAAAATACCAAACTTTTGCCAAAATATTCTCCTCTGAAAATACGGCTTAGTGCAAAAATTCTATGTGAGTGACTACTGTAGATCAGCCAGTTTCCCAGCAGGGAAATTGAAATGAATTTTCCCACAGAAAGGTACTTGTATACATTTGTTTGTAGATCTTGATATAAACAACAAAGAAAGCAGTTGAAAACAGGATTTTCCCAACATTTCTGACTATTCCTTATCAGTACTAGTGGAAAAGTGTCATCAGAAGATAATTTGGGATGGGACAGAAAAACCTCAATAAACAGATGTTTCTGAAATCAGTGAAATGGTAATTTTAATTACCACATTACTTTGAAACAAGGTCAAACAACAAGTTAGGGATGCTTCCTTTCATTTACTTGGAAAATTCGAAGGGAAAGTTGTGAAGTGTTTTGAGGACAAATTCAGGTTTTCAAGCCATTTTTTGCTCTGAGGGTATATGCCATACTGTCATTTATATGTTATATGGGAACAAAACAAAAACAAAAGAAAACAAAAGAAAACAAAACAAAAACAAAAAAACAAACAAAACAAAACAAAAACAAAAACAAAAACAACAAAAAAACCCAAAAAACAAACAAACAAACAAAAAAACCCCAAACACCAACTCGTCTAAAACTAGCCAAATTGATTTCCTGACTATTAAGCTCCTTGCCTGATGGAGAATTTGATACCTCTGTACTTCCTCTTTTGGAGAACTTAGGGAAGTGACGTATTGATTTAAATCAATCCCTTTGCTCTTTCTAGATTGTCAGTTTTTTAGCCTTAAGGGATCCTCCTGTGCAAGTTCCTTCATGTGAGTCCATCCATCTTTGTTTTCCCTTCTGCTGCCACCTGCCTTCAGCAAGGTGAGTGGGACTTTTCTGACATAAGACCCCTAAGAGTTTCAGCTAAAAGGAATCCTTGAAGAGCCATTCATGCTCCTAGACAGCTCTTCATTTTAGAGGTTCCATTTCTATTAAAGTTCCATTTATTTCACAGCAAATATTTTTTAAGGAACACATATACAAGTTATACTTGTTAGACAACTTATTCATAAAAAATTGCCTTTTATCTAGAATCATGGCTCCTTTCTTGGTTCATTTTCACAAAACTGTCTATAAAATATCCTTTGGATTATACCAACAGTTGAAGAAAAAAATTTGGAGCTTGTGGCTGGCTAAAATTTGGGGGGAAAGAAATACAAAGAGACAGGATCAGAAAGGAGAGAAAAAAAAATTATGAAGTAACTTTCCGTCATATTTTATATGTAATAACAGATCTGTAAAAAAATGAGCAGACAGACGTTATATCAAAGTTTTTATGATGCTGATATTCTGTCAGTATCTCCACAACATTACTTTGCAAAACCTGAGGGAGTAAAAAAGTATAATATTCTTCCAATAAAAGAAAGAACATTTTGATATTTTCATTTTGAAATATGATGTAAAACTAAAGACAGAAAATCTGGGCAAGAATGAAGACATTTTTATCAATCCAGGACAACTTCTTTCCTAAGATATTATTTCCTTAAAATTTTTGACGTTTTAATGTTTTACTTATGGTTGGAAACAAGATAACTATTGAAAATTCACTGTTCTTTGCAGGATGGAATTTCCATCCCCTTTGCTCTTCTAGTGGTGATGCTCTGAGACTCTGCCACATGTTTTCATTCCTTTGTAAGTCATATACAATTGATTTCAACAGGAGTCTTCCTGCTTCACATTAAGTACATGCATTTGTCATTTTACCTAAACACTGATATCTACACTTACATCTTAGAGAAACAGAGAATTCTAAACAGGCAACAAAAACTGAAAGCAATTCCAACTTACTATCAGCTCCCAAGTTAGAAGTTATTTATTAGTAACAAACTCATAGTGAAAATCAATATCTATTTAAGAAAAAAAATTGAACAGCTATTGAAAAAAATTAATTGTTAGCTACAAATGATCCTAAGGGGTTTAGTTGCAGTGCTTTTTGTACCAAATTCAGTGAGGCAATACTAATTGTTTTAACAAGATATTAAACTTTTGTATTCCCATCAACTTTTCTTTGCATGTTAGGCTAAACTACAAGACTTTTCTACAGGGTATTGTTGCAATGGAAAGGAATGCACACTCCCTGTTGGGCTCAGTTCCAACATATTTTTGATTGTGACTCGTATTACATAATTTCACATCTCAAGTGTGCCAATTCCTTATAGAGACATAATGAACTGAGCTGCAGGACAAGTGCCATAATGATCTACTGCTAGCATTTCCATTATTGTCCTTTTTACAGCTTTATGGTTGAGTTTCTATGGGGAAAATTCAATCACATGTATGAAAATAAACTTTCATTGTGTAGAGAAATGGAATAGATTGTATTTGATTACAAGGAGAATACTCTGTGGTGGTTTATTTTAGAGATGTGTACTTATACAGAAAAAAGATCACTCCCCATAAGAAGATAAAGCATAAACTGTTCCCTCTCATTGCATGTATGAATATTACATCTGTAACTAAAATGTTTCAGTATAAAGAATTCAGGAGAATGGAGAACTTTAGAGAGATGGAGAATGGACTTGTTACTTTCAGAATATTAGATGGCAAAATAAATCAGGAAAATGAACCTGTTATCTTTCTGTGCTACACAACAAAATTCTTCACAGAATGCTCATATTTGATAATAGGTATATAATCAGGGAGATGGCAGTTCCCACTAAGTCAGTGGGGCTACCCAAATGATTAATACTTAGTGAGCATTTCACAAGCTTATTGCCAGGAAAATGCAAAACAGTGGCTGGGCTTCCAGAAGTGCTGTTTCTTCCCTTGACTTCGGTGTCTCTAATGGGAAACTGCACATTTACACTCAATTTTTGCTGTTGAAAAACATATTCTGCCTTTAAAAATTATGAAGACAACAACAGTAAAGAGGAAAAAGGTCTGTTTGACAAACCTTACAATCTTTCCTTAACCTCTTTTTCCTCTTTCTGTGCACTTTAATAGCTATGAGAATTTCTGATGGACCTCTCTCACACCCAATTTATCTGATTAGATTATATGTTTTCAATTGAGGATTTGCTAGTTTGAATTTTGTTGGTGAAAACTTTTGCAGAAAAAAATCTGAGAAAGGGATTCAAACCCAGAAATTAATCCAAGAAATCTATCAACTGCTGGTATGAATGCTACTTCTGCCACATAAGAAGTCTGCAAAATTTGATTACTTAAAATTCACTGCTCCTAGGCCCACAGATACAAAGTGGAAAGAACTGATCGATTCAAAAGACATTCTTCCACCCATGCATGGTGCTCTACAACAGAACAGCTAGAAATGTGCTCAGCTTGCTGGCAGATTGCCACAGGCAGGGTTACATTGACATTCCATGGACTATTATCTCCTCCTCACTGCAGCCTCCTTTGAAACAATGGAGTTTTCAGTCTTCCTCAGCAGAGCTTTCTTGGTGACAAATCCAATCCTTCAAAGAACACATCTGGTCACAGAAAACCTAAGCCAAAGGAAAACGTGGGTGTCCTACTCAGCTTGCTTCCAACCTACCCATGGTCAAGGAAATAATAATAGGCACTAGCTGCAGCTCTTACAAATGAAAATATCTCCTTTTATAAATTTGTTATGTCATTTTGGGAGATAACAACAACAAAAATTACTCTTAATAAAATCTTATAAAAAAGATTAAAATTGTCAACTGTCCTTACAGACCAGCTGCCATGATACAAAACATTGGCAGTACAGTAAAATCTATTTAAAATCATCTTCATTTTTGAAAATGTGATTTGCTGCAGAAAATTACTCAAAATTTCTTGTGCCTTTCTGTAGATGATGGTGATCTCTGCTTTGGAAATTGTCCCAAAAGTCTAATTATGTCCAGAAAAAAGGGAAATTTTGAACACATGGAAATGCAATTTAATGGATCTTAGAAATCTCACCTTCTTTTCCTACTGTATCCCTACACATTTGCTTTTACTAGTGTGCATAGCCTAAAACCAAAATCAAATTAATAGTGAATTCTGTAATGGGTTTTTGTGAATAACCTTCTCATATTTTGGAAAAATCTGTATTTTTCTGGATTTCCTTACCAGTGCTGAGAAGGATTCCCCCCCCCACATCCACACAGACTATGTAGATCCAGTGTTGCTCATCTGTAATTTTACAAAAACTTAGGCAAGGCAATTATTTTCTAGGCTCAGGTTGCCCACTTAAGAAAGACAGAAGAGTGATGTTTAGCTATCTACATCTCAGACCTGTCAAACATTTAAAATGGAAGCCTGTTTGAAATCAAGTGAAACCCAGCGCAGGGGTTACCATGTATGTTATTCCATGGGGTCAGTGAGGCCACCTTAATTGCCGACTGACTTTGTGCTCATGGCAGTAGCCAGATGCAGGCAATATACTTAAAGATGTCTGACTAACTTCCACAAGGAAATGACTATTACCAACCAGTTTCTCTGCACTGTAGGGATAAAAAAAAAAACCAACCAACCAACCAAAAAAAAAAAAAAAAAAAAAAAAAAAAAAAAAAAAAAAAATAAAGGCCTTGAAAAAGTCTATTTTTATTGACTCAAGACTGTCTTGTCTCATCTCGGGCCGTGTTTGTGCCCACTCGTATCAACCAGGGTAGCTGCCAGTCTGCAAGCAGTGTCATGCCAAATTCAGATCTGACCACTATACTGTACCTCCCAGTGGCATCTTCATGGTATGTATCCTTTTCACCTCATCCTTGAGTTTCCCTTCACAGTAATATGCTCCAATAGTTTCACTGGCCTGTTCCCTCTTCCACACCACAGTTTTGGCTGCTGCTCTCTTGGAGTCTTCATTAACTTCCAGTGGTTCTCGGTGCTGGTTTGATACATCGTCCTGGTCCCGGCCTATGGTGATAGACTCACGGGAACGCCATTTGGAAGTGACACATATAAGTGATGTCTCGGAGTTGCCCACCAGAGGGAAGGAATTGATCAGTATGAGGTCCAGTGCTGCTTCTACTTTACCTAAAAACAAAAAGCATCAAATGAAAAAAATTTACTGCAGAATTTGACTGGGCCAGTCTAATCACCAGGTAAGTAGTTGGTACCGTGCACAGCTTTCGTGCAAAATCAGATGAACATAGGTTATGTATTTTGCTACAATGACTTGAGGATTTATTTTATATGACACAAACAGATGGAATTTGCTCTTCTCAGAAAAGGCAGAAAGTCTTGCAAACCTGTTGAATTTCTTTCACAAGCTGTTGTAGAAGCTCAAGGAAAACCATAGGTTACCAAAGCAGATAGATCTGTGCATAGTTAGACATGCACATAAATGCCTCAAGTATGGTGCTTTTCTGGTAGCAGAATTGGTAGATGATAAGGTTGTCAGTTTTATAGAGTTTCCTCAATATCCTTTAGATGGATTTAGTACATATGAACTGATGTAAAGCATTTATGACTTTCAGTTATAGGAGATGGTAGAACTTTGAACTCTGGGGATTTTTTTTTTTTTTCATCTGTTTTATGAATTTGGACTAATGATATCATAATCAGTAACATTAAATATTTGAAGCCCTAACAGACACTGGCAAGACCCATGGTACAAGGCAACTTATGCAAAAACAATGAGCAAGTTGGCACCACTAGTTAGGTGAGGTCAGATCTAAATCACTCAAAATTGTTTCTTTTGATCAATAGGACTGCCAGAAACACATAGAGGTGAAAATTTCTTTGAAAATGAGAGATACAAGCCTAATTAAAATATCCTCTAGCAGAATGCCACCGTTTTAGTTGTTCAAATATGCATAGTTGGAGGGAAATTCAGCTCTCCTATAATGAACAATTGGCAAATAATAGGCATTTCCTTTTATTTTTTAAGTTCAGGGTAAGGAGAAGGGAAACACTAACATTTTTTCCAGCTGAAACAGGAAGAATAATTGATTTCTCTTATTCATCACATCTATTTTCCTGATTTGGATACAAGTATATTTTGTATTTACATGGAGAGACCTAATATTTAGTGCCAGTCAGCTTCCAAATGTTCTCTGATGGGAAGGAAGGGGTATAGTGCTAGATAAGGAAGGTCAAAAGGTCTTAGTGCTGACTGCAGTCTTTGTGTGTGTCTCTGCGGTGCTCTGGGCCAAGGGAGGAGGTCCTCCTCTGCTTTCAATGCAAGCAACCACTCTGGGGACTGAAGTATCTTGACAGCACACGGACACTCACCACACCCAACCAGTCTTCCTCAGCCACCACCCTTTCATGTGCCAGCCCAGATAACTTGCTGTTACATAATGGAGAAATGAAACCTTCTGGAAAGGTTGCAATGAATATTAAAGCAAATAAAGCATAATTGTGTGGGTCAGCAAAGTCAGTTCATCCTGCTGTACATTACAAACATTAATACTTTAAACAAAATTAAAGAGGTACATGATAGAAATGAGATCAACTCACGCATTCATTTTTACAGGGCATTTTTCTCAAGGCTCTTAGTTTCATATGAGGAACATTTGTGCTTTTACTATGAATTTAATTCATCAGCCAAAGGCAGATACAGCTCCAAGAATCACACCAGTACTGAGAGCAGCTTCAGTTTAGATCAGCAAGGATCACATGCCAGGTATGGATAGATATTCTTAAAATCATAAACTGCAAGATCCTGGTTTCTGCAATTTTTTGTGAAACTCAGAATCAAATCTGGATTCAAATTCTGTGACTTGACTTGACTTTCTGCATTGAGGTCAGGCCCAGTGTTAGAGAGCAGAAATGAAATATTTTGATAGTTCTTCCTGGCATCCACAGGACACAGAGCTATGACTGCCTAAGGGCCTGGTGTCCTTCAGAGGACAGCTGGTCATCCAGGGCTCTAGTTCCATTTCCCCTAGGATTTCTCTGTTCCTCTGACTTTCACCAAAGGTTGAAAAGTGAAAATAACACCTCTTTCCTCCCCTGCATCTCAAACTTTAATACTCTGAGAAAAAGCAGTAGAAGCCCGAATTTTGAGGACCAGCTTTCATGGTGTCTTTGATCCATATGCAAAGCGACATTCTACCAGATTTGGGGCATTTGCTGCGTATTTTGTTCCTTGTAGTAATAAAAACCATGCAATAAATGTGTAGAGCATATAGACATACTGTTTTTTAAACTTGAGAATATTCTGAGTGAATCAAAATCTAGCCACTAGTGAATGGATAGTGTTCTGATTCATTGTCTATAGATAGGTGGCTTTTTGTCATATTAAACATTGCAGGGTAGCTCAGACATCTCAATGAGGCAGATGGAACACAGAGAGAGTTTCTTCCCAGAGAAACATAAAGTCTTGGTGCCTGTAAAAGGAATTTACATTTATGTGTAAGTATAGAATTATATATCAAGCATGATTTTGCAGCTAAGGTTTCACAGCTGCATGCAGAAATTAAAATAGTGAAAGTTTTTCAGTAAGTGAAACTATGCTTTAGACAAAGTCCGAAAAAAATTTTAAAAATGGCATTTTTGCAATTTAAGGCCTCAGAGGGGATAGTAATATTTTCTTTAACTCCACTGGGTGGGGATTCCTACAGCATCTCTTTATGGTAATGCAATTTCAAATAAACTAACTGTTCTTTCTAGAAAGGAACTTACCTAGTCTAGCAAAATTTAGGTAAATCATATCTTAGATGTTAATGAAGGCTTTGAGTAGGTAAGAACTCAAATAAGGACAACAGAATTTAGCTCTGAGAAAAGCACAAAGAATAGAGACAGGAAGCAGCCTACCTCAGCAGCAGGGACAACCCTCTGTGCTGCCTTGAAAACATCTTTTCAGTCCTGTCCTGGTCCTTGAAGAACAGACCTTATCACAAAGGCAATTTGCTGTGTGCACAAATAGATTTTGAGAAGAGAAAGCACCTGCAGAAGGCTAATGCTGTAAATGGGAAATATCACGCAAGGAAGACCCATTGCCAAGTATTTGTACATCACTCACAATGATGCAATGCTTTGATTCTTTCTAGCACAGTGAAAATGGCATCTTCTAAAGAAGTTTAAATAACAGCACACTGACTATAGCCCAGACAGCAAAATGAATGGAGGGAAACACGTTGCAGCTCCTCTTGGCCGACTCCAAATTACAGGCTTGTCCTCTCTCTTGCTGGTACTCAGCTGTATCTTTCACAACTTTTCATTGACAGATTTTCATTACAGATTTTCAAATTAGAGATTTCTGCAGCCCAGAGAGCTGTTAGTTATCCTGTGCTGCATCCAGTGCAGTGCAGCCAGCAGGGCAAGGGAGGGGATTCATCCACCTCTGAGGTCCCAGCACAGGAAGGACATGGACCTATAGAAACAGGTTCAGAAGATGTTACACAGATGACGGAGTGCTGGAGCACCTCTCCTATGAGGAAAGGCTGTGAGAGTTGGGACTGTTTAGCATGGAAAAGAGATGACTCCAGGGAGATATTACAGCACCTTCCAGCTCCTGAAGGGGCTACAAGAAAGTTGGAGAGGGACTTTTGTCAAGGGCATGAAGTGGTAGGGGCTTGAAGCAACAGGAGGGTCAGTTTAGATTAGATATAATGAAGGAATTTTTCACAATGAGGGAGGTGAATCACTGGAACAGGCTACCCAGAGTTGTGGATGCCTCATGACTGGAAGTGTTCAAGGCCAGGCTGGATGGAGCAGCCTGGTCTAAACAAAGGTGCTCCTATCCACAGCAGTGAGATTGGAACTAGATGACCTTAAAAAGCTTAATTTCAACTAAAATTATTTTATGATTCTATTATGTTCACCAGGGGAAGCTGTGCTAAACAGAGAATAATTTGTAATGCTGTGTCTGTAGACCCTGCGTGTTCTTATTCCTTGCCAAAATGCCATCCATACAGGCACAGTCTTCATGTTTTCTGTGCTGCACTGCACCAGCAGAACTCAGTTAGGATCAGCTGAAAGAAACAGTTCTCAGAAATTGCCTGGAACATATCCCAGACACAATTCTACTCAAAGAGCAAGCAAGTCTCTGACAAAGATTAAAATATCACTGCTCTAGATCATTATTGGTACTAGATGCTAGGGTTCATGAGTAAATGTGGCCATCTTGAGCTGAGAGAGTTTAATGCCACAGATGAGTACACACAGCAACTCTTAGGAGAAAAGTGTTGATTTGTCCTTTCCTCTGACAGTCCCTGCCCATATACTTCCAGATTTCCGCTACTAACCCTTGACTTGTCTCCAGGAAAACATGGGAAAATTCTAGGCATTTTCTACTTAGTGTGAGACCTTTGCAAAGTTGTCTGTTACTTGGAAAAAATGTTCAACACAATGGCTTATGCTCCTCTTCCACAGCAAGCAGCCAGAATTTTTATCTCCATCACAGGATAACCACACCTCACTGTCCTTCAGAGTGCATATAATATGGACATAGGTCATATTTGCAAGGGGTATTGAGAATCCGAAGTTCTGAGGAAAGCTTTAGTTGTTAATACTGATTGGTAGCAGAAACAAGGAAATTGTTTAGACATTACACACCTAAAGATGCATTTATTTCTGCATATTTATAGAGCTTTATTACTGATTGCTTCAAGTGACTGTAAGGAGGAAGTCCTCCTCCTGGCATTTGGAGTGTAACAGAGGAAGGTGAAAATCTGTTGTAAGAGGTAAGCAGAAAGATTAATACTTTTAATCTACTATTTAAGAGAAGATGAAAGGGCAGAAAATTCCAGTAAATTCCACTCCATTTTTCACCAGGTGAAGCAGAGAATAGATGTAATACTTAATGCTTATATAGTTCTTTTTCTTTTACTGTTATTTCTTGGAACACAAATTATTCCTGCTATTAAGAGTCTGGGAACAGGAATATAAAACTTATAGATACTGTATTGGCAGGGAAAAAGTAGAATTTGTGTTTAGTTTTGGTGTTATGCTGAAAGTGAAACAGTCAGTTCCATATGATGCTCACAGCAGGATTTAAAAATAATATAGAGACTGATGAAAGCATATGTCCCAAAATTTTAAGCCATCAATCCTTCTTCCTGTAAGTTTACTAAAATATAACAGTAAGAACTCCCTCTGCTTGATGTAATAAGTTTTTGATTTAGAACAAACCCAACTTGCTAAACAGCCTAAACCTCAGTATTTCTCATTGTGTCTTGTTTTGGCGTCGTAACTTCAGCTGTACCTTCTCCAGTTTTATTTTTTGTTATAAAACAATGTACCAGATTAAAAGAAATAAATTAATCTACTTAGAAATACAAATGGCAACTATATAAGCAATTTTGATGAGGAAGTATAGCATTTTATTAATTCTTGGGGAAATACTGAATAAAAAATAATTTTTAAAAAAATTAACTAATTAGTCAATGTGGAAGATAATCAGGCTGGAAAGAATGCAAATTAAATATGAAGACATAAATAAAAGAAAGCAAATCCACATGTCTCCTCTTCCAGAAAGTAAAAAATAAAGTACACCTTATTTAATATTAAAGCCAGTCAGAAAATAACCCAAAACATTAACTGTTTAGGCATATTTTTCATAGGGAGAGTAGAACATACACCAAGCCAGAATCTGGAATTTTGAGGGTTTTTTTTCCTGGGCTCTTAACACTTTTATAATTTCTGGTTCGTTCTCTAAAAAGTAAAAAATCCAGCGGGCTTTGAAACCATGTACTCATTTTTATGGGCTCAGTCATCTTCAAGTGTCCTGGAAATTTTATCTGGAATGCAAAGATAGCAGCAGCTCAGGTAATTTCTCCCCGTGAGTTAGATTCTCTTCTGACAGCTCATTCCTCCCCAGGAGAACAAAGCTGAAGTTATTATTGTCCAAAGAGAATAAGACTCTCTACGATACAACTAGAACAGCAGGGATGAAAAAAATACAGAAATGCTCTTGGAAAACATCTGATAAATGACCTAACAACCAGGTTTCCCAATAAAACCTTTTTTGTTGTTTATGTAAAGAATCTTCTTGTTGTATTTTACATGATGCTACTCTGCAGCTGTGGCATGTGTCACTGTTCCAATACCAAGACTGCTTGCCCTCAGAAACAGGGCACTATTTGTGGGGGGAAGGTATTGTGAAATTAATAAGAGCGGAAAAATAACTGACAGGCTATCACTAGGCTACTAAGGAGTAGTGGAAAGACCACAGCACATGTGTGAAAAACAAAATAGTTTTTCAAAGCTATGAGGGCTGCCTATCTCAGTATCTGCTCATCTCTCTTTGGGTACCTCTAGTGCAGCTGAAGGAAATGCCACAGCCTTCTTGTTTTCTTTGCATGTCAGTTGTTTCACAACCTGTTGAAACAATCTTTTAAGTTGAAAAAGCCAGAAGCGAAATAGTGCTGCAGCTTGGTTGGGATTTCCAGGGGAGAAGCCATGCCTAAATATGTTTTTGAGTGTGCATGTGTGTGTTGTGAGCAACCAAAATACAAGAAAGAGATCAAAACATGGTTTGTCATGATTTCTCCTCAGGCCTGGTTGACCACAAGTGAGTAAAGTGGAAAACAACATAGCAGCAGCAATGGTTATTTGAACAACTAGCTGACAATATGCCAGATAATGCTGAAAATGCTGAAGAGGGTGAAGAATGTGGGAAAACTCCAGCAGGAGCTTGTAGTTCAGGTGCATCTGGTTAGATCTGCAGCCAGCAAAATATGGGTATCATATCATCAAGAGTGTATGTGCACATCAAAATAAAGATGTCCATAACAAGGCTGGCCCTTGTCAGTTGCATTATGAAGCTCGTATTTGTACTGCAAGTGTTTACTGTTTGTTGTATGCGGGCATGTGCCAAGCCGAAGTAGGTAAAATAACACAGGTAAGAAATCAGTCAATGCATAATATAAGCATAAGTTTGGCTGTTTGTGAGCACAGACTGTTGGGAGAACACATTCTAATATGCTCTTGCCTGTACAGAAGAGCACCTCACTTTGCCGCTTACTGATTTTTCTGACTTAAGTAGCTGGGAGGTGCTTCTGGTGCTAAGCATACTTTGTGACTAAAGATGCCAGTAGCTTGACTGACCAGTAGCTTGTCTGTGATGAACAGCCAGGAAATAACACAAGGGAAAATCATCAGCACAATCAGAAGTGTATTGGAACTGCATTGTCAAGGAAGGCTTGTTATACTCCAAAGGAGAAATTAACTAAGCCACTTCATTAGTCACGCTAACAGTGCAAAAAAACCCACCAAAAAAACCCGCAAAAAAACCAGCCTCGAAGTAAAAAAGTTTGCCTTTCTGAAAAGAGAAATGTAATTTGTTAATGTATCTTTCAAGAATCCTTCAGAACTTAGTAAATGCCTAATATCTTTACACCCTAAAGGGGTTAGTAGTTCCAAGTGATGAATTACAAAGTGTATTTTGATAGCTTTAAACTTCTTTAAGATATGACCCTTGTTTAACAGTTGGAGAACAGTTATCAAATCTGTAATATTTAAACTCTCTATAAAAAATTCTCTATTTTAGACATGGGTTTTTCTTTGCTGTGTGCCTCCACTGAAACCACAGTGGAACAGCATTCTAAATATGATCTACTAGCACAGGATAAAGACTGTCTTTGGAGGGCAGTTCTTTGCTGCAGATTCTCTAAGATTTTTATCCCTCAACTCCCAGAAAGATCTTACAGAGGGACCTGCTCCTGGAACTAAATCAGTTTCACACAAATAGTAGGTGCATTCATTTTTGCTTCATTGCTCCTGTGCCTACCCAACAGCCTTCATATCACCATGACTTCTTGGTCTTCCAAAAGACTGAACAGGGGTTTTTGTTTGTTTGAGAGATAGGTCTAGGCCAAGCATGCTTGCATATATGACTGATATAGAGCCAGTTTCCAGCCTAGGTAATTTTCATTGTAAGCACATGAAGGACCAACTGCATCTGCCCTGCCTTAGAGACAGCTGCTCGGTGACAGTCAGTATCTATGATTTCTATTCTCCCTCTTGTACAGTAAAGCCTTCCAGATAAAGATCTTGTGGGTATCAGACAATCTGTGCAAAATATTCCAGTATCAGTTTTCCCTTAAACAAAAATTCAGCAAAAAAGTAATCTGCCCATCTTAATAATTACTAAGTATGAAAACTATGTAATACATGTGTGTTCATATATCTATATATGAAAATTGTATCTAAAACAATGGCATAGTTACATTACACTACATTTACAAATGTAGTGTGGTTTCATTTCACCTTTTCTGTTGCATTGTATGGCAAAGGACACATTGTTATGCCTTTCAGAGCTGATTCCCTTGGTCCTGATGTAATCTCTTTTCACTCCTGACTACTCCCAGCTGTTGAAATTACCTTTGGGAGCACAAGCTTCCTGATAGCTACTCTGCATCTAGTAGGTATGAACCAGGCATAGTATGGCAGGCAGATGCAATTTCAGGGTCTCACAAATCAAATACACTTCAGGAATAAAAGGTCAATTTATTTATAATTCCTCTAAGTCACATTAGTAGTTTGATAGTTATGTGTCAGAAAGGTTGTGCATCAGTGTAATGTCTGGTCATGTGATAAATGACTGATAATAAAACCTCACAGTTATAGTTATGAAATACCTGAGATTAAAAGGTCAGAAGAGGTTTTCCTTCATTTCTTTGTGAAAGGTTCAAAACTCCAGCACTCACTCATACGACACGCTGAAGTTCAGGGGACACTTTGATTTGACAACGGCCTATTTGAAGATGTTCACAGAGGCCTAGTCCCTTTAATTATGGGAAAAATGACATTCCTATTTGCTGTCACAGGCATGGATTAACCACTGGTTAATACAGGTTTTCTTTTGGCTGAGTTAAGCTTCAAAAGAGAAATAAAAGTCTTGAAAGAGAATTGTGAGAACTTTCCAATCCAACTAAAAAATTTAACTTGCCATTTTTAAAAGCCTACAGCATTATAAAGGAATCTGTGTGTCTGGTATTGCATGGTAAAAGCTGTTCAACATTCCAAATATGAAAATGAGTAATTTAATAATGATAATTTAGATTTTTTTCATAAAGAAAATGCAGCCATCAACATAGATGATAGAAAGCTATTGAATGTTACTGCACTGGTTTGCTCCACTGTTACCTTTTTTCTAGAAAGGCTATTATAATCTTTTGGGTATTTTACTATATATGGGTCCAAGAGCTAAATCAGAAAAAAATCCCATATTTCTAAGATTATTTGCAATGAGAAACTGTAGCACAGAAAATTCTGTCTTGGAGAATGATGGCATTTAACATTTGATACATTTGTTTCTGATTTTTTGACAATAGAAATAGTTGAAGAAGTGCTCTTGAAGCTAATTGTAATTGTTGCTGGTTTTCACCAATCCTTTACTGATGGTGACCATCTTGCAAAAATAAGGCTCACACTCGAACATTTCTGAGAGTTAGCTCACTGTGAGAAACTGCAAGCATGTTTCTAGATCATCTCAGGACACCTGAGGATGCCAAAAGCATTTCTGAGGCAAAACGTAAGTTGTGACTTGCCTTTAGAGGAATAACTAAATCTGCAGCTCTTCTTTGGTCAGAACTCAACAGACTGAACCTAGCCACAGGCTTGACATTTGAATCCATACTTCAGGATAGATGTCTAGCATAATTTTGCTAGTCTAAAATGTCAGGGAGATAAACAACCGAAAAAAAAAAACATCAGGTGATACTCAGTCTAGTCTGAAGAATCCCAGCAGGATTAAATTCAACTCATCAGTTTAATTGAACATTTTCTGTGGCTTGTACAGAGCACAAAAGTGAGCATTTGTGTATACTTTGAATGCCACCTTCCAAACTGGATCATCAGCTATAGCTGCTAATGGAGTACTGTTATTAAAAAGACATCAAATCAAAGACTATTTCTCCTAATGGGAGCCAACCTTGGAAAAGGGTGGAGTGGATTTTGTGCCTACCCAGCAACACACCCAGAGAAGCCCACAATCATCAGGGACAAGGTTAAGCCAGTTCAGTGTCTGTGCTGAGTGTAGACCCTCCCCTGCTCAGGGAATGTCATTCCTGCTTTCCTGAACTCCGCCTGCAGTATCTAGAGGAAAGCAGGCTCACATTGTCTTCCACTGCTTGCCCCAGGAAACATGATATCATTCTCAAACAAAAGCGGGAAAGCTGACAGATCTATTGAGATGGGTGTGACTACAGCACACACCTAGCTGTTCAGCCCCTGTGGAAAATGCAGTGACTGGCAGCTCATCGGTGCTGGACTGTCTGTGCTCTCTACATTCTTATAGCTAATATCTGCAAATGACTTGTTTCTCCTGTACTTGTGACTTAATGAACATCGTTGCTGTCTGTGTCAAATAGGTATATGACACCTTGCAGAGAGGAGGGACAAGGAAAAAAGTTTGAATAACTGGACTTTCTTTTCTTCTCCATCCATAATGCTTACAGTACCAGATATTTCAAAAAACTGTAAAGCTGGAAGTGATCTGAGGACTAAATAGCATGTGCATCTAAACAATCAAGAAACTGAAGCCACAGAAGAGGAACTGGTAATAACAATATGCAGCCTATTACAGCAATTGCTAGATAAGAATATTTCTAAACATGATTTCAACAATTTTTTTTTTTTTTTTGTCTGCATTAATCTCTAGCCTTTTATAGATGACAGAAGTAACAACTCAAGCTCATCGTTTTATTGTTAACAGCTGTTAGCATGCTGCTAATCAGGATGATCTGTACAAAGCAATTGTGAGGAAAGTTGCATGGAAATTAGGACTTCTGCCTTTTCTTGCTACTTTCTGGTTTTCATTGCAGGACAATTTGCAGTTCTACAGCATATTACATTTTTTCTGTGAGGTGGACTGGAACAACCTACATATATCTCAATACAATGGTCAAAGGTGAGTTAAGAACCTAAGGTTATCATGTGACTTGTATTTTTCTTTTACAGATTTTTTACAGAAGAAACTGACTAGAAAATCAAAATGAGGATTGTAGAAGTGACACTCAAATGTGGAGCAACTTTGAATCTGATGGCAGGAGGACAATCTTCCTAAGGGCTCTGCATGTGATAGGTTCAGCAATGTGTCTCATGCTGAAATTACTGTAAAGTAAATTTGAATTAGTACAATATTTCTGTAAACCTTTCTACTGAAGTCTCTTATGATAAGTTAAGACTTGCTGAACTAATGAGATTTGCTGCTAATACCATATAACCATATTTGAAATATTTTCACTTGATCTTATATTTTTTCCCTTTTTTTGTTCACTGACTTTCATCTAAATTCCACTTGTGGAATCTTGTCTAAAATCAGATACTGCTACACACATCGAGTGTACAGCTAGTTCATAAAGTCAGTCACAGAAGAAATCGACATTTAATCTGTATTTAGAACAGATGTCTTAGGGAAAGACACTAATGGTTCAAAGTTAGCTGTTTGAAAAAATCAGTACTGTTAGACAGAAAAAAACCCAAAAAACAAAAACCAAAACCCAAAACAAAACAAAACAAAACAAAAAACAACCAAAACAAAACAAAACAAAAAAAAAAACAAACCAAAAACCCAAAAACAACAAACCCTGCTGCAACAGTGTCAACAAACAACTTCAACACTAAAAAGCCTCAGCAGTGGATCCTACACGTAGTTAAACCACCCCCAGCTGCCTGGCCCCAGTCCTGCCTTCACTTGCTGTAAGAGCTCTGCACAGAGAAGTGGACTCACTGAAACAAACATGAATACTTAAATCAGTAAAGGTAAACCCTGGAGGGAAGGGTAGACAGTCAAAGGGTAGGTGCATTCCCTGTTAAAAACAAAGAAAGGAATGACAGGTCCATTACAGCTATTAAAGCCAAAGTTTACCTGAAATCAACAGGCTGAATCCATAGAGAACTAGGTGTGCTAGAGGGTCCATGCTTTCCAAAGTATATCCATCCAGTTCTTACAGTTGCTCATGCAGTATCCTTTCCCTGGGTAGATCTTTAGCAGTTACTCTTGTCCTGCATGGTATGCTGTTTACAAGTCACAGGCAAGAAATCAGAGCACTGGCGCAGGCTGGAACAGTCTCATTGCTGTCTGAGTACAGGGAGTTTAAGTTCCTTTTTCCTGTTTCCTTTGTAGATTAGGATGGGAAAGGCAGGATCTTAAAGGCATTTTTGTGTCAGCAGGACTGCAGGGCAGTACAAATCCCGTCCATCCAGCGATATAGCAAAACAAATATCTGGAGCTGCTGGAGAAGCAGGGGACTGCTGTTGTTCAAAGTCAGCAGAATAGGAACAATGATGGCATCCTCCAGTAGGCGGGAGAGTGCAAGTAAAACATCCTCCACCTAGGTACAGTAGGTGGAAAGTGTTATTATCTCCTTGAAGTTCAGGTCTGCTAACTTCTCAGGATGCTATTGTGTTTTCCCTTATTTATTTAATCCACATGTAAGCTGCTGGCTGCAATGCATTTCTGCACACAATAACGAAAATGTGTAGTAAACAGTAACAAAGCAACCAGCTGAATCCAGTGTAGACCAAAGCCATCCACAATCCAGCAAACTACTCCCTTAGTCATGTGTTTTACTGGAAACAATTTTTCTTTACATTTGACAATTAGAAACAGACTGAAAACTTGCTGCAATAATTAATCTCACACAGAGTTATTATGACTTCAGTGGGATTAAAATGCCTGCATCACTCAGGGAGGTCTTGAAACTAGGAAGCCAAAACAAAACACGAAGAAAAAATACAAAGAAAAAGCAGAAAAAATTAAATTAAGGGAAAGGCAGCACTCAAATATATAAATAGAACTGAAAATAAAGAACAATCTTATTTGCCACTTGACTAAATATGCTCTGTGGCAATATAAAATTTGGAAGTTCTATAGTCCTGCCAAGATACCAACAGCCAGAATCACTTTTATGGAAGTACAGAAAAAGGAATATTCAGCATAATTTTGGAAATGAGGTATGGGTTTTTCTTACTTTGATTAATTTACTTTTAGCCTTTGCTTGTAGTGTAGATTTCACAGAGGAAGTCTGGAAATCACACCTAAGATCTATTGCCATGGGGAGAGAAGGGTTACAACCACAGCAAATGGGGAGGCAGCAGCCCAGAGTTCCTTATACGTGTCCCTCCTGTCCCTCCATATAACTGAAAGCCAAACCAAGTACAAATTTATACTGAAAATACTCTTTGAGTGCAAAATATAATATGAGGTACAAACACTATTAAAATTCCTTTTTTATGCTTAAAGGAGACAGATTATAAGATATTTATGTGGTTTGGTTCCAGAGTAAATAAAAACAAAACAAACAAACAAACAAAACCCCACATATATTTTGTCCATTTTAGATTTTGGAAAACATCTATTCTTTCTCTACTCTTAGATTTGAAGCATCAGTGATTATCCCCTCCCAATTGCACCTTAGCTTTTATAAACCTGCAAGTAGAAATCCCTCCAATATCAGAATACCTACTGCATTAGCAGATATTAAGTATTATCATATATCCTCTCTAGTAGATAACTCTGTTTTGTTGCTCATTAAACCTGTTTATAATCCTCAATTATAAAATAATTGTCAATTATTTTTTAATGTCTTTTGATTTGTTGAGGGATGGGAATCAGGGAGGAAGGCGAGGGGAGTTAAGCAAATACAGTCAAAGTTGTGGATCTTCAGATTGATATTGTAAGCTTAGAGGAGTTTTTAAAGTTTTCACTTAAATTTCACTTTCACTAAAAGAGGAAAAAAAAAAATCTTGCTGTATATACAAAGCAATGTTCCTGATACTGATTTTGCTGTATGAAAAATGGGCCAGGTGAGCTGTTCCTTCTTTTTCGAAGAACAAATTTGTGCTTACTGATCATTTCATCTGCCATGATGACAAGGTAGTTATTTATCTCCAGGACAGAGTGGACAGCCTGAACATGCAGCAGTCCACAAATACAAGAAAGTTGCTTGTTGTAATGTGTAAGTATTGTGTTTTATCAGATTTGTAATCACGTGGTTTGTCGTTGCTCAGCTGTAACCCAACTCCGTTTCCCGCCCACTTTATCCCTGATTGGGTAGTGGTTTGTCCCTGCCTCTGGGCCCTGCCCCCTGAGGAAAAAGCCCCCGGACGGGCGGGGCCGAGGGCTCTCTGGCACTGACGAACTATTGGGAAGATCTCCAGCCAAGCAGGGCAGGACTGGAGAATAAAGCAGTATTTTCCCTCCCAGACAAAGAGCAGGCTCTTTCTTTTTGCCATCGGCAGTCGTCTGGTCATCTAGTCTCACGAAGAAATACCACAACTGGCGCCTTACGTGCGGCTTGAAGCCACAAAAGGTTCCCAAACAGCTGGAAGAACCACTCGGGGAGCCCGTGCCTGAGGAATCCCAGGCAGAGACAGACCTGTCAGGCTTGGCATTCGCTGTGGAGTCTCTGAAACACAGGATTCCACAGGCCAGGGCTGCAGTTTTCTCCTTTGGACTCAAAAATCCCATTGGAATGCTGTGAAGAAGCCCTTGACCAGGTGCTCCCAGAGAGAGTGACCACGTGTTCGTGGAAAGCTGATCCTGGGAACCGAGACTGGAAGCTCTTTGTTGCATCCAAAAGGGTCAGTCTCAGGCAAAAGGAGTGATTGGGAAAGAAAGGAAAGGAATGCTGGATTTTCGGTGAGTACCACTTTTGGTTTTTTAAGGGAAAATCTAAGGGGCATTGAACCTCAGAGAAAAGAGTTTTTCCTTTTGCGGAAGGTTTTTGCTTTCAGAGTAAAAAACCTTCAAAGTGCTTTCTTTCGGCAGCCTGGGGGTGGGTGGAAAAGGTAACTGTTTCCCCTTTCTGGCTTTTTTTCCTCTCTCCAGCAAGATTTTTTTCTTTCTTTTGGTTTCTCAGTCACAGTTAAAGGGGACATAGAAACTTAAAATCTGGGCCAAAAATGGGTGCTAGGTTGTCTGTGTCTCAAAAAAGAGCCTATTATCAGATTTTAAGTGCCTCAGACGATGGGAAAACCCATATTTCCAAGAAGCAATTAAAAATTTTCTTTCAGTGATCATTTGCTCAATTTCCAGATGTATCATCTGAGTAAATAAGCCCCCCAGAATTTTGGGAAGTTGTTGTAAAAAAAATGTCTCAATCAAGCTCCCCTAATGATAAAGAAAAAGCAAATTTTGCTCCCTGGAGCTTGCAGATTTTATTTGCAATGCAAAAACAAAATGAAAAGAAAAAAAGCTGGTTCCTTGTGGACTTTCCCCAGTTTCCTCAGTTTGTCCCTATCCTGACCCCAAAATCCCTTCCCCAAAATCAAATATTCCTCGAGAAACCCCTAAACTTTCCCCAAAACTCCCTTCTTCCCCAGTTTGTTAAACCCGGGTTAGGTTTACTTTTGCAGGCAGTCCAAGTGCACAAAACCCCCATCTTAGTGAATTCCAAACTAGTCTTAGTTCGGAGCGGGGATCACAAGATGGAGGGAACTCCTGTGTTTCCCAGAATGGCCGAAGCCATGCACTCTCGAGTCACGAGGAGCCTCTCTCTTTGTCTATCCCTCCTTCCCACAATCACTTTCACAATCCCTTCCTCCCCCCAGACCTCTCCCTCACTTCGGTGCTGCCCCGGCACTGCCCTCTCCTCTGACTCCGCCCCTACCCTCAAACCTCTGCCCCCCGACTCCTCCCCGTGTGACTCCAGCCTCCAGCCCCTCCCTGCCCCTGGTTCCTACGATTTCCCCACCCACAGTCCCAGTTCCCACACCCTGGGGGGCGGTGGTGGGGGAGCTGGGAACCAGGAAGCAGGTAATTATCCCGGCTTCTCTGCCACCCCTGTCACATACCGATGGTCAAAAAGGAGTGCTGTCCACAGAAATTGGGACCCCTTCCTCCAACAAGCGATTCAGGGTTTATGCAAAGCTCAGGCCAAATTTGGACATAAAAGTGAATACTTTCACAGCCTTTTAAAAGCAAATTTAGCAGGGAATCCTATTGTTCCCTTTGACCTCTGACAGCTTTTTTCTGCCCTCCTTTCATCCACACAGTTTAGGCTTTGGGACTCCACATGGAAAAGAAGATTAAGAGATTTACTCCCGGAGCTTTGGCAAAATCCTGAAACGGCTGTTGATAATAGTAATTTGCCAGTTTGATTTGAACATCTACGTGGTGATGGTGAATGGGTCGCAGTACTCAAGCAAGCTCAAGAAATTCCTTTAGCTGTTTTAGAATGCATTAAAGAGACTGCTTTCAAAGCATTCTTTTCAATCCAGCCCAATGGGTCCTTCCAACCTTACAGTAAAATAAAGCAGCTTCCATCAGAACCTTTTGTAACATTTGTGGAATGATTAACCCGAGCTATCAAGTTACAGGTTAAGAATGAAGGAGCCCAGGAACAGGTCCTGGAGGAGATGGCATTGACCAATGCAAACAAACAGTGCAAGGCAGCCATCCTCAGCCTGCCCATGGAACCGACTCCAACCTTAGATGACATGCTGCACGTATGAACCCAGAAGGTCCCTTTCATAACAGCTCAGCTAAACCACAGCTCAGCTAAACCACAGCTCAGCTAAACCAGAGATGCACTCAGACCACCACAAAGAGCTGCCACAGCAGACACCACGCCCCCTGTGCCCGTTCCACAGCTACCACCCAAGAGAAGAGCAGCATGTCTCCTGTGTTATCAGACTGGACATTGGGCCTCTCAATGCCCTTTTAAAAAGCAATTTCTGGACTTTCGGGACAGTGGGGGTGGGAGGTCTCAAGAGTTCAAAGGGAATTTTTCAAAAAACCTAAAATGTCAGTGTTTACTTGCCCAGCATCCTGACATAAATAGGGCAAATCCAAGAAGGGGGGAGAAAAAACTAGAAAATGCAAATGTTAAATTAAATAATCCTGCTATAACCAGTTCTACCTTTCAGCAGAAATCACCAGATATGACCCTTTCAGATCATGAGCAGACCCTATCTAACCACAGAATGTGTCCAAAAGCCTTTTAGGTTACAACTACCAGAATCCTTGCACCTAAGTGACACAGACTGGCATTTAGGTTCATTGGATCTACAAGTGCTAGGCTCCTGGCAACATGTTGGTAGTAAGTATGTCATCCTTGGGGACACCAAGTACACACCGAACAGAGATCGAGATACTTCCTGGTCTCATCTCATCAAACCTTAAACAACTAGTCCTCTGGTTGTGCTGTGTCAATCCACCTTTGTTTCTGCCTAAGGGGCACATAATAGCTCAGGCAATTCCAGCACCTGACCCGTTCCCTGAAAAAAACAGCACAAGGAACAAACACCTTGATGTTTGCCCCACACGAGTTATTGGGAGGGACAAACTTATAATAGGGTGTGAGGTCCATCACAGTGGGAAAGTAATAAACCTCAAAGGAGTTTTGGACACAGGCATGGATATAACGATTGTACCAGAAAGGATGTGGCCCTTGCATTGGGAACTGCAAAATGTGACCTGGCACATAGAAGGTATAGGGGGAATGAAATGGGCAAAACAATCAAAAAGTGTTGTGCAAATTAAGGGGCCAAATGGACAATTAGCTATACTGCATCCATTTGTTTTAGATTATTCAGAGCCCTTGTGGGGGAGAGACCTGATGGCCCAGTGAGGGGTCACAACTGGCATCCCAGATGCCCCCCTGGTTTTTCAGGCTGCGGCCACTGAAGAGTGCCCTACCCAGAAACTCAGTTGGAAAACTGAGCACTGGCCGTTCAGTAGAGAAAAACTGAAGGCACTTCAGGAGCTAGTGGATGAACAGCTAGCTAAAGGCCACATTGTGGAAACCACGTCTCCGTGGAATTCCCCAGTCTTTGTTATAAAAAAGGCAAACAAAGGCAAGTGGCGGCTCCTCCACGACCTCCATCAAATTAATAATGTCATTGAGGACATGGGTTCTCTCAACCAGGGATGCCATCCCTGGCAATGCTCCCCCAAAATTGGAATTTGGCAATTATTGATATCAAAGATTGTTTTTTCCAGATCCCTCTGTACCTGACGATGCCCCACGTTTCGCCTTCTCGGTCCCTACCCTCAACCGAGAAGCCCCAAGGAAAAGATACCAGTGGAAATTTCTTCCCCAAGGGATGAAAAACTCACCATCTATTTGTCAGTGGTACCTCTCTTCCCTGCTGTCCCCAGCGCACCCAGCTGTAGGAGAAGCCATCATCCTGCACTACATGGACGATGTGCTCGTGTGTGCCCCCATTGATGACTTACTGTCCCACACGCTTGACCTGACAATCGATTCTTTGGTTGCTGCAGAGTTCGAGCTTCAGGAGGAAAAGATTCAAAGGATGCCACCTTGGAAGTACCTGGGTCTGGAGATTGGTAAGCGGACCATTGTGCCGCAAAAATTGGTTGTCAAAAATAACATCAAGACCTTAGCAGATGTCCAGCAGTTGTGTGGGTCCTTAAATTGGGTAAGACCTTGGCTAGGTCTGACCACTGAAGACCTAGACCCCCTCTTTAATCTTTTAAAAGGGGGAGAGGAGCTAAGTTCTCCGAGGACCCTCACCCAAGAGGCACAAGCAGCCCTAGAAAAGGTACAGGACTGTATGGCCACCAGACAGGCCAACAGGTGCAAATCAGAATTGCCATTTATTTAAATTCATCATTTCAGGCAAATTGCCACACTCACACGGGATGATTTTTCAGTGGGAAAGAGTGGAAAAATCGAAAAAGGACAAAGACTGTAAGGATCCGCTCTTAATCATAGAGTGGGTTTTCCTCAGTCACCACCGGTCCAAAAGAATGGCCAGGCCACAGGAACTGGTAGCAGAATTGATCTGGAAAGCCAGGACCTGGATCAGGGAGTTGGCAGGATGTGATTTTGAGTGTATTCACATCCCAATTGAGATAAACTCGGGCCAAATCACAAAAGCAATGTTGGAGCACCTGATTCATGAAAATGAAGCTTTGCAGTTTGCTCTGGATAGCTACACAGGCCAAATTTCAATTCATCGGCCTGCTCACAAATTATTTAGAGAACAAATTCAGTTCAAATTGTCATTAAAAAGTGTTCAGAGCAGGAGGCCTTTAAAGGCCTTAACCATTCTTACAGATGCATCTGGAACACCTCATAATCAGTAATAACATGGAAAAATCATCAAACTCAGCAGTGGGGAAAAAGATATTGTCGAGGTGGAAGTATCACCTCAGGTAGCTGAGTTAGCTGCAGTTGTTAGAATTTTGAAAAGTTTCCTGAACCATTCAATTTGATCACGGATTCAGCCTATGTAGTAGGTGTAGTATCCAGAGCTGAACAAGCTGTACAGAGTGAGGTCTCCAATTCTGCACTTTTCAACTTGCTCTCAAAACTAGTAAATCTGATCTCCCACCGAGAGCGACAGTTTTATGTGATGCATATCAGATCACACACCGATTTGCCAGGATTCATTGCCGAGGGCAACAGAAGGGCTGATGCTCTTGCTGTGCCTGTGGAGATGGCCACATTCCCAGACATCTTTGGACAAGCCAAAATCAGCCATCAGCTTTTCCACCAGAATGCACCAGGCCTAGTCCGCCAGTTCCACCTAACTCGGGAACAGGCTCGGGCAATTGTGTCAGTGTGTCCCTCGTGCCAGCAACACGCACTCCCAGCCCTGAGTGCAGGAGCAAACCCTAGAGGATCCAACAGTTGTGAGGTATGGCAGACAGGCATGACACACATCACATCCTTTGGTAGGCAAAGGTATGTCCATGTATCTGTAGACACCTTTTCTGGAGCTGTCTATGCCTCTGCCCACTCAGGAGAGAAGTCTAGTGATGCTGTGAAACACCTAATACAGGCTTTCTCCTTCCTGGGCATCCCCAAATCAATAAAAACTGATAATGGACCCCCGTACACATCCAAGGAGTTCAGAAGCTTCCTGCAGCAATGGGGAGCAGAGCACAAAACAGGCATCCCCTACTCCCCAACAGGTCAGACCATCGTGGAAAGAACCCACCAAAATCTCAAAAGGGTCCTCAGCCAACAACATCCGTCTCTAAAACTAGAAACACCCCAAATCCAGTTGTCCAAAGCCTTGTTCAGTCTGAACTTTTTAAATTGCACGTTTGAAAGTCTTAATCCACCAATTGTGCGCCATTTCAGAGAGAACTGCCAACTGCAGCTGAAAGCAAAGCCTCTGGTAATGGTAAAGGATCCAGCAACCAGGGGAACAGAGGGTCCTCATGATCTGATCACCTGGGGTCGTGGGTACACCTACGTGTCCACTCCCTCAGGTCCCAAGTGGGTGCCAGCCAAGTGGGTGAAACCTTTCATCCAAAAAACCACAAAGCCACCTGCAGAGGCCCCACAAGTGGCCAGTTCTGCCTGGAGGAGGAGAAAGCGCCAAACCTTCTCCTTCTAATTTATCATTATTCCTTAACAGTGTTTTTATAAACAGTTTGTTTGCACTAAAAGCATTTTTCTTCTGCAACTTTAAAGATACTCGAGGTCCGAACTTCGAGTATCTCTCATGAACCAAACTTTCCTCTTTCTTAATTTAATAAGAAAAGGGGAAATGTGGTAATGCATTAATTTGGTTTATATTGTGTTTTATCGTATTTGTAATCTGTATCATGTGATATTTCCTTACTCATCTGTAACCTAATTCTCTTCCACTGCCACTTCTCCCTGATTGGATGGTGTCTTGTCCCTGCCTCTGGGCCCTGCCCCCTGAGGAAAAAGCCCCTGGATGGGTGGGGCCGAGGGCTCTCTGGGACCGGCGAGCTATTGGGAAGATCTCCAGCCAAGGCAGGGCACGACTGGAGAATAAAGCAATGTTTTCCCCCTGGACAATGAGCAGGCTCTTTCTTTTTGCCATCGGCGGTCATCTGGTCATCTAGTCTCATGAGGAAACACCACAGTTGCTGAAGCCAGAAGAGAGGAGATACATACTAACCCAAGTCAGAATTTGTTTAGGGTACCAGCATCAGCAGGATTGTGTGTTTGATTTCTGTTTCATTACAAAATTTCATTTTCTAAGAAATAAAGAATAGCATCTGTAATTCAGAAAAAAATAAACTACTCCACTTAGGTCTATTTGGAAAGTTTCTAAGTGCCACAGTTTAAATACTGCTCCCACTGAAGTCAAAATTAATCACACGATAAACTTTTTCTATTGCGGAGTTTAAAGGATTCAATATTCTGACTTAACTGTCACTGAACAGTAAGTGTCTGCTAGGTCTACCTTTCATATTTTAATCCTTATACTTCATGAGACTAGAACCTAAGTATATTTTAAGTTAGGTCATATCAATTTTGTGTCCTGTGAACTAAAAACTCTATGATCTGATCACCCTCTGATTAGTGAGTGACACAGAAGTGCAGTAGAATTGTCTGTCCCCACCACCAAACTAGTCCTCAGGTAATGGGGATACTGAGTCTCTGCTTGCATTCACAATTAATGACCTGAAGAATTCCAAATAGCCTTTCACAAAACCAGATTGCCAGTAAAAGTAACTGGGCTAAAAGTAAGGATGGCACAAGGAATAAAATATGGTACTGAAGTTACTCTAACTTTTATTGCACGTGGGGCTGTTGATTACCAGGCTGTCCAATGAGCATCCTAGCCACATCCTCAGGTAGGTATGGGGCTGTATTTGGCTCCATAGGCCACACTCTCTTCTCTTCTAAAGGTACTTGGAAAGACTCCAAAAGTTTCAAAATATTTCCCCTCAGAAACACCAGTTTTGTTGGTTGTTAGCTGCTGATTCAAACATATTCACATCTTAACACCCAACACAATGGCATGCATGAATTCAGATTAGCTGCAGCAGGGAAACAAATTGTCTTCCAATGTGTAAATATAACCCTAGCATTAAACATGGCTTTTCATGACTCTCTTTGCTGAAGGCTAATTTTATAATATGTCAAGTGCCCTGAACTCTTGACACCAGGCTTTCCTCCTTAGATAAGCAGAATACTTGTCTCAAGGACAACCCATTCATACATGCTATACTGCATGGAAATATGTGAAAAGGAAACAGAAACAATGCCACTGCATTTCTTTAGTCAGGTAGATGCGTTAGCAGAAATCACATATCCTCTTACAGAGTCTGGCTGTATTATATTTTTTGGAACCAAGCCATTACTTTGGCCTTGACATGATGTTGATATGTGTTAGTAGGAGGCGAGGCAGTAAAGGAACTTAAGGAATTATTACTCATCACAGTCAACTAATGTGAAACAAAGGTTCACAAATGATGGGGTTCTTTCCTCAAACAGATTCTGCTCTCCTCTGCAACAAGGCCTATGCCACTCAGGCTAGCTGTAGCCCCTAAGCCATCTATCTGGGACCACCTGGAAGTGAGAGGTAGCAGCCAGGAGGCCTGGGAGAGGACATGCAGCTGCTGGTGTAAGCACTCAGGATGAGCACTACTCCTACCACTTCAGTGGCCATGGTAAATGGAGGGAGGTAAAGGTCTCTGAGGTACACATCATACAAACATGGATAGGACAGTATGGAGGAATGGTGCTATTGAAGTGGGTGGTTCTGAGAAACTTTAAGGTGAGGTAGAAAAGGTAACTTTTTTTTTGCTGCACCTTGTTCTAAGGAGGTGCAGTCCCTTTATACTTTTTCTAGTGCTTCTCCCATATATGCATACTTAGAAGGCAATTCAGGGTTGCAAACAATACTATGATCCATTTCTTTTGCTCACAATTTTTTTTTTTTCTAAAAAGTTTCTCTTGGAGAACATAGCCTGGAAAATGGCTGAGTACTGAGTAGTCTACAGAACAGCCTTAGCCAAAGAGAGCTGTTTCTTTCCTCTCTTCCTTGATGCTGGAATAAAAGGCAATTTACTGAATGGAATTAAATGTATTAAAACTATACAGAGCTTCTGTATAAGTAAAGTCATTGTGAAGGACATTAGGCCAGTTGTCCAGCATCTATGCTCTGAAAACTTCTACCGTGTGAGTCACTTATATTTCTCTGAAAAATGCTTCAATGTATGTTTTAGAATGGCCTGCCTGTTGTCAGAAGGAAAAAAATTTGCTTCTCTGTTCTGCTACTTTCATTGTAATTTTTTACAATATATTTTGAAGGACAAATGAGTCTGTGTATTTATGTTTAATGGTAACAATTGCATATCCAAATATCTTTAAGATATTGATATGAAATCTCTCCAAATTAAGCACAGCAATAATACTATTACTGCTTAAAGTAAAAGGGCATGAACAAGGCCAATTTAATATTTTTGAAGTCTGGAGAAACAAAGATTAATTTCATAAGCCTCTTAAATGAATGTGATCTTTAAAGATCTGACTATAGTTTCCAAGGACCATCTCAATGGGTCATCTCAACTAGATCTCAGGTAAAGCGTTCTCAGCCGTTAGGGCTACAAAAATTAATTCTTAATATCCTGTTTGCAGGACCTGCTATCTTACACTGACTTATCACACTGTCAGTATGATTTAATGGTGCTTTTTAATGGTGATTTTAAACAAGTATAACCTAGTGATAAATTTGTTGTCCACCTGCCTCTTCTTCCAAATTTGAGATTGGCAATCTTGCAGAAATCTTGGAAATCTGAAGGCTTTATTTAGAATTTTGTCTCTCACGTGTGACTCTTTAGGTCACTGATGCAACAGATAATTTCTACTATAGTCACCCTTCCTCCTAATTTTCGCTTATATCACAAGTATTCATGGGCAAACTTGAGTTATATGTTGGAGACAGAGGTACCTTATGCATCCTTTGCACCACAGCAGAAATCTTGGGGCTGTTACGAAGATACCAGTGTTCAGTGAATCAAGCTCAGTCACTTTAAATGAACATAGCTTTCAAGGAATTAGCTCTACAAGAGGAAACAAGAGTGGATAATTTTACATTTCTTCTGGCTCTTAGCTCTTTCTTTCAGTCTCTCTCTCTCTCTTTTTTTTTTTTTTTTTTTTTTTTTTTTTTTTTTTTTTTTTTTTTAGTGTGCAACATTTCCTTCCATTTCACACAGTTGGCATATTGTTCAGTTAGTCCTCCTTCCTGAAAGGAGGACCTCTAAGTGTTGAGTGCAACTCAAGGCAAGAGCATTTCTTCCTTTGCTCCAAGAATCTGTCAATCCCAACAAATGATTGATCAAAGCTGGGATTTGAATTCAGATCATCTCTGTAGCAATGAATGCTTAAAGGCTTCCTTCCTCCTAACTCAAAAAGAAAAAGATGACAACAATTTTTTTGGGACTACTCCAGTTCCCTTCTGAGCGAGCTGCGTTTCAGAGCCTTGCTCTGCACATACAAGACGTATCATTTGGTGCTCAGCTGCTATTCGCACCATACAGGTGTTCAAGCAAGCTCCAATTTTAGGACCACAGTCAGAATCTGAAGGGTTTTCACTCCATTGGAGTGCTACATCCATCACACCCATTATCACTATGAGATATACTTCCAAGGAACTCACTCAAAGCAGAAACTTAAAAGGTTTCTTACCTTAAAGTAAGAAAACTTACAAAGTAAGCTTTTAATCTCCTTCTCCTCAAGCTAAGACATTCTAATGGCTAGCACCTTTTCATAAGGCCTGCATTATGCCTTGTATTTTTGTTTTATGCTTGCAGCAAGAAAATAGAAGTGTTCTTACAAAGAATTTACAAACACTTCACCTTGGAAGCATATCCCTACAATTGTGAAACAACACATACTAGCACTAAGAGCCATTAGCTAAAGTTGTCAGGCATAAAGAACTCTCACTGTTCTGCCTGTCTGGAATTGCTCACAGGAATATTGCATTGTTGTCTTCTAAGCTCATTAAGAGAAATTTAAAAATAAACTTACTTTTAAAGAAAAACAAGCTCTCTAAAATCACTTTGAAAAGTAATGAAGGCAAAATGAAGCAGGAAGATCAACAAGAGGATTAACCTTTGTTTGCAGCAAAAATACAGTTTACCAAGAGATATGATGATATCCCGGAATATATGGGAACAAGGTCGGTGCACTGTCATGCCATCATGAGCTGGGAACAACAGCAAGCAGTCATTTCTGTGCTCGTCCTCAAGCAAAAATGACATGGCAGCAACAGACTCTTTGACTGAAGGCCTCAAAATTGAAATGCTTCTTTTCATAGTGTGCCATCAAAGTGGGATGTCAAAGTGACAGTAACTGTCAAGGCTGGTGTCCTAATGCCTCAGTGGTATGTTACAGAAGGGGGACCAGGTAAGGGAACTTTTAACAAACTGCATGCACGTAATTCCCTGCGGCTTGTTGAGGTGCACCCACATGTGTAGAAAGGTAGCTGACCTAAGGCATTGCAAGGTCATTCCTGAGAATCTTTTTTTATGGTGGTAAGGGAGAGCATTCTGACTACTGAAAGCTAGAATATATCACTCCTTTCCTTCAGGAGAGCAAAAAGAGTGATCTATCCAATGAGAGACTGGTCAGCCTCATCTCAGTCCCTGAGAAAGTTGTGGAGCAACTAAGGCTAGATATGATTTCCAGACACATGAAGGATGGGGAGTTGATCATGAGCAGAGAGCACAGATTTATGAAGCAGAAATTATGTTTAACCAACCTGATAGCCATCCACAATGAGGCAATTAACTCAACGTGCAAGGAGGGAGGTCTGGATGTTGTTCACCTCAACATAAGCAAGGTGTTTGCCAGTTTTCCATTAAATCCTCAAAGTATGAGCTGACAAAGTATGGCTAGGTAAGCAGGCTTGGGGCTGTGTGGTCATTGGCCTGAAGTCTTGCTGGAAGCCAGGCAGTAATGTAATACCACAGCCATGGCTATGGGGGAAACACTATTTAACCTCTTCATTGATGACGTGGACGATGGGTCAGAATTCACTCTCAGGAACCTTGCAGATGACGCAAAGCTGGGAGGAGTGGCTGATACTCCATATGGGTATAGTTCAGAGGGATCTATGCAGGTGAAGTGGGCAGCCAAGAATGTAATGAAGTTCCACACAGATATATGCACACTCCTGCCCCTGTGAAGGAACAGTCCAGGCACACATGCACATTGAGGGCTGAATGGATGGAAACCTGCCTCATTGAAAAGAACCTTGGGGCCTTTCTTGGTGTATACCAAGCTGGACAAGAACCAATAATGCACAGCAAAGCAGGCCAGCAGTATTCTGCTGAGGGAGGCGATACTTACTCAGCCCTGCTGAGAAAGGTGAGCAGAAGAGATTTCAAATACCTCCACTCTGCAGATCCTGCCAGTTAATTCATGTCCTCTCAGTCTGAAATCATAGCATAAAATGGAAAAATGATTGCCTGGGTAGAAAGAGACCTGTGTTTCTGAATTAGTTTCCTGATGTACACACAGGAGCTTCAGTGAAAAACACTGTCTGGTATTTAAACGATATTTAAAAAAAAAGATAAAGAGTTAAAGAAAAGGTGATTTTCACTGACGCTTGAGGAATTACATAAGGGTAGTAAGTTAGCTCATGACTTGGAGTGAGTTGATAATCTTCCAGAGGGAGATTAAACACTCACTGCATAGCTCATCACTCAGAATCCAAACAGTTCTTTTCAGCCATGACCGCTATCAAGGATCATAAGGGTGAATTAAGAAAAAGAATGAGTGATGAGATTCTTATACAGAAACAGGTTATCTGAAGATCTTTCAGTAAAACAAGGAAAAGAACAGCATGCTGGAGAAAGAGGTTTTATGACAGGCATCTCCTGGGAACACAGAAAAAAAACCTGTAAACTTTACCATGCTATCTTACAAAATCACTGCCAAGGAATAAAACCTTCCCCTGTCCTGAGAGAAAGCAAAGTCAAAGCAGTCTGTTTATTCAGTCTGCAGCTTTTTTTCCATTGTTCATTACGATTTGTTATTCTAGCACAACTAGAATTCAGGAGGTGATCTCTCTGGCTGATGATTTGATTGGTGAGAATAACAGACTTCATCTCTGCAAATAAAGGGCTTTCTCTGGAATAGCTGAAACTCTGACAGGAAGGAAGAGACTTTAGTGGGAATTTCCCCTACATAATAGTCCTTAGTTTATCGAAATCCTGTTCCACTATCTCTAAATATTCTAAATATATAAAGAAACACCATTGAGTGTGCTGAATTAACAAACACAGTGCTTTCTACACAAATCTTCAGTATTTTCAGCTTACAAATTTATTTATACTTAAAATGACAATCACAGATTTGAGAAAATTTAGTGACAAAAATATAGAACTATTTTAATGTACTCAGAACACTTCTTAATAATTTCTCTATTCCAGTTTCATGAAGCAAGGTGCATAGTGTACATATTTTCTGGAATACTTTTCTAAGAGAGCAGAACTACAAATACAGCTAAGATTTCTATCTATAGTCAACTGTGCTTTTTCTACTTGATTAGGACTAGCTTACAATATGCTAGGTGAAAGAAGTTATCAATAAGCAGTTTGTAAATACATTACATGTATAATGTGAGACAAATATGTAACTGGAAATTCTTTTTTTATCTAAACATTTTCTGAAATTTCTGTATCATAAAGCACATTGTTATTTTCTATATTCCTGGTTTTTGTTCTATGTTGAAACTCTTTCTTGTGGATTTTTGTCAGAGGTTCCATAAGACACTGCTGCTTGAAACTGGAGGGAAAAAAAACATTGAAATGCTCCACACAAAATCAGTGTTAGCTATGTTTCACTACTTCTTATCAGACTTTGCTCTCTATAATTACATCCTAAAAAATAAGGAATTTAATTCTCCATTAGGAAACGAAAATTTGCTGGCATTAGCTTTTATTGTAAGATTTTACACTATGAAGCAATTTTGACTTTAAAAGATGCCTGTCATCCTTAGATGCTTTCCTTACTTGGTATAAGTTGCTATCTGTATAGGTGAGGTATGCTGATATTACCATTTATCTTATTATGCACTTAATCTAAGATAATGCATATGACAACCTGGCAAGCAGTCCTGTTCTGTTTGGCAGGGGTAGGACTACAAGGCAATTACAAATTCAGTGTGTAAAGCAGACTAAAATTTCACCTTTCAGATGCAATCCAGTAATGGGCCTCAGTAACTCATTGGGCAGTATTTCCTTTTTGTTTCTAAAATTCAGATGTTTATTTCCAAAAAATTTAGACAGTGCAAAAGGAGGGACAGTATTAAAACCTGTAACTTCTAAAAACCTGGAAAAATAATTTTAAGAATATCTGTCACCCTAGTGGTGAATGAATGATCTCAGTAGTCCAGCTTTCCATGGGGCCTCTGCACATCTCTCACTGTTGGTCCACTCAGGCAGGAAGGAAATGCCTGGGTTCAGCTCTTGGTGTTCTGTAAAGCTTCTATGAGGGCTTTGTTGTATTCTTTGACCAGCTTTCTCGAATTCTCCATTACTGGCTGGTAGTCACTCTCTTGAATTTTTGCTGCTATGACTGATTAAAACAATTGAGGAAACAAACTGCCAGTATAAATATGAGCATAATCACAGACCGCAAGGGAACCACAATGCCATACATTTCCTTCTGTGAAGACTGTCAAGGGATGAAAATAGTGGAAAAAACTCAGACCGGGGCTAAAAGGTTTATACTTATTTACTAGCTGCCATCTCATGACAAGCATTGTAGAAAAAGGAAGCAATTACATGCCTGAATCACTTTTGTGGTTTATATATAAATATACATATACACATATACATATATACATATACATATACACATATACACACACACACACACACATATATATAGGCAATAAGTACCTCATGAAGGACTCTGCCTACTGTTACATTGCAACCCAAACCCTTTCAATGCACTGTAATGTACAGCCATACAGTCTGGCTACAAATTCCCAGTCCAAGAAAGCAGCCCCTCTCCAGTAGCCAAGGAGACATAAACACTCTGTATAAGGGTCTGCACTTGGATAGGCAATATTTCACACCAAGTTAGGAGACACTTTAATATCCTGATCAACTTTTTTCTCTTGGTTTGTCTTAAAAGTCTTTTCTGATAAGAAAAGTTGTGTTTAAGAGTATTGCCTTAATAAAATATTTCTGCAGAGCCTCCTTCAAAGAGGAGGTAGTTCCAATGATATTACACTGTACAAGACTTTTTTCAGATATTTTTCTAAGAATTAGAGCACTTACCAGGTTTGAGAAATTTCATAATTGGTATTTGCAGAAAAAAACATTTTATGTATACATACATATATAGCTATACGTATATGCAGTAATTACTAAATTATTATCATCATCAGTATTATTTCTGTGATGGCTAGGCTGTCACAGAATTGCCAAACATATATCCCTGTGCCAATGTTCTGAGACATGAAGGAATGTTCATTGTCCAACACACTACATAGATGGTGCAGTCTAGTTTTGATATTACCTTTAGCAATTACGTCTGAACTGTAATCACATAACAGTGATTTTAAACATCTTAGAGATTTCAGATTTTTTAAATAAAATTTTATTTCTTAAATAAGTTTTAAAGAACTAATTTTATTGCCATGAATTCACTGTCCCTAGAATATAAAATAAAAGCACAGCCTGGTCCTATTCAGATCTTCATCATAACTAAGGAAAAAAATAGAAAAATAGTACCAAATGAGAAGAACCATCAATTCTAATTAAAACAAACTTCAATGCTTTTCCTAATTTCAAAAACTATCTCATGAAAGCCATTTGCAAATGAGCAAGTAACAATTTTGCTGATATGATTCCTGGAATACAACTTGTTAATTTGAATCCCGTAAAGAGAGTTACAAGACAGTTTTCCCACCCCAGCATGTTTCCAAACAATGCTACACTGGCAGATTAATCTCAAATAAGACTGGAGAGATGTGAAGATGAACTTTGTATGAAATCTAGTGGCAAACCTGAGAAAGAAGAAAAAAAATTCCAGACTGCAAGGCAGAGCTTATGCTTTAGGACCCTTTAAGCCTTTTTCAGACAGCACATGCAAGTTTTGCTATATATAATAGCAATCAGCTAACCAGATATTTGCAAAGGATTGCCTTTCCCCTCCTCCTCTGTCTTCTGCAGCCCATTCCATCCTGTCTTATTCTACTGGAGGAAACAGACTTCTTCCTCAATTAATAGAGTGCATGAATTTGACTCTTACTTCTTCAAGAAAAGGATACACTCCTTCATCATAAAGTTATTTTGCTCAAGGTGCTGCCACTTCCTCTCCAAATTTGTAAGCTGAAAACACAAAAACACAAGAAGAGCCAAAAATGAAAATAATTACACATATTACACAATAATTACACATATTTTACACAAATAATTTCGTATCAGTACCTTGTACTCTATCAACGGATAAGATCAAATTTATTTCACATAAAAAAACCCAAAAAAAAGAGAAACAATGGCAAAATGTTTTTAAAGCTGCCGATGATTAACCTGCATATATAATTTAGCACTTCATAATCCATCTGTATAAAAGCACTGCATGCAACTACAGTGAGAGATGAAAAATCAGATGAGAATTCAAGACTTGTCATATAAAGAAGTTAACAGGCAAGTCAAAAGTAAAAAGGTGAACAATTCAGGGAGATACTAGTTCTCATTATGCTTCATATCATTTACATGGATCTCTTCTTAGAATCAGTAAGATCTAAAATCACCAAGGATAGAATATTTCCTGACACTGTCTTGGGCTTTGCAGTACACAGAAGAAACTTCCTTACTTCCATAGTTAAGTTTCCTGTCTGATGCCAGAAGTTGTGATAAGAACAGAGCTGCAGAGAGAAGATTGTAGGAGTGTGGGTTCAGTGCTGGCACTTCTTCAATACTTTCAGCATCAACAGGAAACTGATGTGGACATTATATTGATGGCTGCTTCCTTACAATACAATTTTATATTTATTTTTCTGATGCTACTGTTCAAGGTTCTGCATTTCAAGATACGAAGATGTTATTTTTAAAAGTAAAACTAAAAATAATTCTGAGACTAAACTTTAAGTGGAATCTAAGATAATAAAAAAGGAAAATATTGTAGTATTTTACTTTAAAGCTTATTCTTAAGCTGAAAGAAATGAAAATAGTTTCTGTATAACTCAAAACTTAACAGTAAAGAATCCGTTATCTAGTGTACTAGTTTACAGCAAGCAAGGCAATCATTTATTCCCAAGACTAGGTATTTCTGACCAATTAGAATTTTTATTGTTCTTTTTGGTAGACATTGCTGCATACAACACAGCCAGTAAAGGAGCCTGAAACTGATATACTTATTATCTTGGACACAGAAAATGAAAGATTCCTTTGTGTATTTTTATAGTACCTGCTTGTAGACTGGTTGACCTTTTGCAAAATTGCCCAAGTCCTCCACATTTACGAACAATATTTGTACTTCAAAATGCTTGATGAATATCAAACTACCAGTTATTATACAATATACGTTAATTCACTTTCATTTTTTTACACTCAGGACGTAAAAAATAAAGAAACAAATCCTTTTCACACATATAAAAATAGAACCGCCACAGTTCAATGAACTGAAGAAATGCCATACATCTACTATTTCATATAAAATATTAAGCCTCATTATAAAAGTATCTTAACAATGTTTGGGTATGCATTTCAAATTTACCTAAACTCTGGAATTTGGTCTTGGCAAAACAGATTCAAAGTATCTGAAGTCTTGCACACTTTGGCATGTAGCTTTGAGGATTTATATCATCATCTTAGAACGATTTTAATAATATAATAATATATATATAATAAACAAATGGACACATATGCCTCAGTCAGAGCTATGCCTTCTCATCTGTTTCACAACATTCATTTCAGAAGTCAACTTAAACATGTTTAATATGACCTTCAGTTTTTAACTCTATTATTAACTGTTACTAAAAACTAACAGTTCTAAAGGACAAATATCTCAACAATCTCAATCAATAAAAAACAGTGAAATGTATAAAAAAATCAGTTTCCCTTTCCACCTTATTTTAAAGTTATCTATTTTTCTTCTGTGCATTCAAATGTATATGCCAGTAAGGTTCTGCTGCTAAAGTGAAAGCAATTTATGTGTGTTTAAAATGAAAGAATAGAAGCCACTCAAGAAGTTATAAACATCTTCTTTCCTGATTCACTTTCGAAATGTAAGTGTACATATATACCGAAGTTGTTTAAATGTGACCCTAAAACTTCAGTGGCCTGCAAGAAGAAGAAGAATTAGAAAAAAGAAAATGGAATTAATAGCACAGATTTAAAGAAAAAAAAAATATCACCATGACTTTAAAAGCAAGAGGGATCTTAGCTAATTAGTAGTGACTTTTTTTTTTTTTTTTTTAGACCTGCAGTTTCTTTCTAAGTTTGTTCTCAAACTACTTAAGCAAAGGAAGGGCAGAAGGTACAGAGTTCTGAGCAAGATTAACATAAACATTTAAACAAAGGATTCAGATAACTTTTAGCTCAGAAAGATCTCTGCTAGTAATCCAAAGATTACAAGCTATTTGTTGGCACAATATCAACTTTTGTTGATACTACACACTTACAACATGACTTAGAAGAACTCATTGAGAAGAACAAACAGATTCTGTCTGTACAATGCTTCATGTGTATGAGAAAACCAAAACGAAGAAAGAAACAACGGAAGGGATAATATGTAACTTGACTTATACCTGAGAATGGGTCTCATTTTCTTCTAGTTCTTTCTTTAGTGTGTCATACTCTATATTCAAATGCTCCATTATTTTCTTAAAAGCACAGCTGCGTTTTGTTAATTTTTCTTTGTCATCCTGGAGTTTCTAGTTAGGAAAAAACCCAACAAAAACTTGTTAATGGATGAGTTCATTTGCTGTAGGCTTCAGGCACATCACTGCAATATACCTTTCAAGATTTTTACTATTTTTCCTTTTAGAACAAGACCACATGCATATGCATAAAGAACTCACGGGCTTTTCTCTAGCACTGCATGCTCTATCCCAAAAATCATAATCAATAATTATGACCAAGTTGTATGCTTAGACAATACTGTATGAGCACCAGTGGGAATGCGTTATTAAGAATTTGTAGGAAATTCTCTTTTGCTTGCGTTTTGTGTTAGATTGCTAAATTCGAAGCTATAGGTAGACATAAATTACATAAGAGTTTAGCTGAATTGCTAAAATAGAACGAGGACATTTTGTGGAAAGAGATTATCAGAAGATATCCAGCTGAATATCTGCTACATGAACCCAGTTAGTAAGTCACACATGTAAGCAAAATAGTATTTGGATTAATTTGCACTGATTCGCAATGCTGTTTTTCAGCTGTCAGGAATGACTGTCAGTCACAAAACTGGATTCTCCTCCATTAGCTCTTCAAAAGTACACACTTTGTTTCATCCCTTTCATTACCTTTTTCTTTTCCTCTCCTGATGCTTTCAGGGCTGGCAAATTATTGTAGATCTCCAACTCTGCTTTCGTCTGTTCAATTTTATCTTTAAGAGAAGCCAGTTCACCAAGCATCTTGCCCTCCAACAGTTCCATCTTCTGCAGGTCCATCTGCAGTTTTTGACACTCTAGATCACCAGACACACAATCTCTAATTAACAGATTTCTAATTACCTTTTAAAAATATACGGCCTATTATGTAAAGATTTATGCTATATTTAACCAATACAAACAGCTCCTAAATATACTTCTGATTTTTTATATTTATGGGATCTAGTAATGTGAAGGAAATAAAAAATTTGATCTTCACAACCATGCCACTAGTCAGACTCATACACTACAATTACTGTGTTATAACCCATAAATGAAGAGGAATGAAAATATGATGATCTTCTGCATCACAATTTTTCTATTTTTAATGTTTATAGCATCACACAATTAATTATAGCACCACAATCTTGAAGCATTGGTAAATAACTTGCAAAAAGTTTATTGCAATGATGCAGATAAATCAAAGAATTATTTTTATTCGTTTTTTAGCATCATGCTATTTTTATTTACTTCTTGAATATAGATTCAGAACAACAAATAGCCAAACTTGCTTTAAACATTTGCTTTGTACAGGAAAACACTTCCATACATCCACAGAAAAGAAGTATCACAAATGTCAATCATCAACATAGGCTACAACGTACAGCATTTACTTCTGAGACTCCATTAAAAACATAATAGAGTTGCAGGTAATTAAAGGAATTAGAACTGTGGGTAGATTCTGACTTAAAGAGGACTGTAGAGACTGAAACTTGTTAAGACACGAGACGTGCGAGAGAAGGAACAATACGGATACACAGAGTAATAAAAAGATTTTGATGCAGTCTTGGGCTAAGTTACCTACCCGGAGAGAGGAAGGACTAGATGTTGGCTAGACTTAGTTTGGATGGTTTTGGGACCTGATCTGTCATTGTACTTCATTCACATTCCTGAACATTAAACACATGGCTACATCTTCTTATGTTTCAGATGTGTCTAACTCAAAAGAACAATACAAATAATGCAGTTTTCTTACAACATTTCAAAGTATTGGGCAACATGGGCTATTGGGAGGAATAAGACTACACAAAAAAATCTTTTCTTGGCTAAGTTTGTATCTTGAGATTTGTGCTGATCTGCTGAAAAAAGGACAGAAAATTTCCTCCCCAACTTAACCAAGGCAGTATAAATCTTTAAGGCAGAAGAAAAGAGATTTGCCCACGTAATAGGAGAGCTCACCTGTCCAAAAACTTCGGGTGTACTTCTGTCAGTGGACTTATATGGGAAAATCTCACCTGACCAAAACACTCTTGACGTAAGACTTTGCTATGGATTTCTCTGCTTGTGTATTTATGCCATATATTTATTTTAGAGTGAAACACTTGTTTTATCAACATTTCTGGCTTATTACAGAGCACTTTCAGGATTTCTTTAGGAACATCAAAATAAAGAAAAGACAAACCAAGATTTTTGTGTTCCATTTGCAATTATCCCGGGGAAAGCTGATCCGTGAGATAAGATCGAAGGTGTCCTCTATGTGCAAGGAACATTTATATAAATATGAAAAATTCCCATGCAAATTAAAAGAAGGATTTTAAATTAAAATAATTTTTGATTGTTTTGCATGTAAGTAATCCACAGTCTGCTTTCCACTGCAAATGACTTAAGAAAACACTTTCACTGTGCCTACAATATTTCATAACTGCTCAGAGTTTCACAGTGAAGTTTCTGGTATTGGTCAATGACAGATTGTAAACCACAACTGAACAGATCACAGCTTTGCTTCTCCTGTTCCCACAGCATTGTGGTTTAAAGACAAATGCTTAAGGACACCAATAAATGGGAGTTTTAGATCAGAAACAGTAAAAAAAAAAAAATTATGAAATAAATTCAAGTTGCACAGAAATAGCACAAAACAATTAGCAGAAATAGCAGAAAATGTCCATGAGGATTTACTTAGGTCTTATCACAGCATTTTCTCCTTCTATATAGTTGTTCTAATATCTCTATTTTGTTATTTTAAAATTATACATAGTTGACCAGTTTGAATTTATTTTACATGTAAAGAGTAGTACCGACCTAAATGACAAAAAGACAAAAAAAAATTCTTGGACTGTTCTGTCTAATAAAGCTACGATGAGACTGCAGTGGATATTCTTATCCATTCACACTTTCTGGAGAAAAGGATAAAAACTGTAATGGGAAAATTTTAACTTTATCCAGCAGCAGAATCAATGAAAAAGCCTCAAAACTGAAAAAACCCTCAAAATTCCTCTACAGGAACAGACAGGAAGAGGATGCAGCACAGTTCCTTCTGATAGGCCATGAAGTTGCAGCATCTAGCATGCAGTGTGTACACAGTGGCAAATTGTCAGAACAAACTACAGTGACCGAAGGAAATGTTTTTGGGAAACTATGCCATCAGCACTTTTGTTTATCCTTCATGTTTTCCTTTTCTTTTTAATTTTTTTTAAGGGCTCTGCTGTAGGACTTTTTACATCTTTGTTACAACACGAAAATATGGAAATACAGATTTTAAACATAACAAAAGAATCCTGGAGACGACTTTGCTATAATTCAAAGGTTAGAAGGAACTTCGACTCTGCAAACTGTGCATTCACTGTATTTCTGAAAGATTTGTAAGTTTTTTGTTATACTATCTGTGAATCCCAGCTGTCAGACATTGACTTAGGAATAATTTAAATTGTCTGCTGAAAATTATGTATTATAACTTCCTCCTCTTCCCTTGCAGAGAAAGAAATTTGTACATTGAATGGCTGGCTCCTTTTAAGGAGCCAAGGCTGGCTCTATTTTGAAAATTACTATGAAATACAACATGCAAAATTATTTATTGTCCTTAATTTCTGCCCCTTCTTTTCAGCCAAACAAACAAGGAATAGTTTGCTGAATCAATAATGATATTGGCAAAGATACAGAATCGTGAGGACAATTCTACCATAAACAGTGCAAATAAAGCACTAAAGAGATACTTGTTATGGGCATTAAAGAAAACTACTGTCTGCTTTTGGAAATTACAGAGAACATCCTCAAGATGCTAATAAGTATTTGAGTATTTTGAAAATAAAGTCAAAATAAGTATTCACTTTGGAGAACCAAAGCCTCAGCATTTAAGAGTTATTCACTGCTGTCAGTTAATTGCCTGTGTTATATATCCTTTTGGAAAAGCATAAACCATAAGTAAGTGATACTAAGAACTACATTTACAAATAATACATGTGGAAGACTCTGTTTCAGTTTTTTAAACAATCTATCAAGATCATGAAAGATCTTATTTTGAGGTAAGTATTAGTAGAATCAAATTCTAGCTCAATTCAACCCCTATATTGAAATACACTTGTTTAACATATATTCGTGCAAGGAAGATGATCATTTAGAGGTAATAGTAAGGTAAATATAAATAACTATACATACTTATCATAAATATATAATATACAATATCTAATATATATAAATAAATATAACAAATAGAAATAAATTGAGGAAAATAAATAACTTGTTACCCACAAGCATTTCAATTTGTGAACTTACCATTATATTTTAATATTTGGAGATCACTTGATATCTAATACTTGGAAATCTTCTACATAGTATCAGTGTAACAATGCAGGTAATCTTTATTACTTTAAGGACTTAATTAGAAAATCAGCTGCTGATCTTACCTGTAATCAGATTCTTAGCAGTGCTCTGTGATTTCTGCATTTCATTTGATTTGAAAGTGAGGTCTTCCTGCATAATCTTCAGCTCTTGATTAGTAACAGATGAAATTTGTTTCATATGATTCAGATTCTGTGTGTTACCAACATCAATAAGAACATGCTGTATTTTTGAAACAACAACTGGTAACTGGAGAAGTAAGAAACTCTCCTGTCCACAACTTTCTTTTTGCCAACTTCTGATAAAAGATGTATTGACAGATCAGCACAGATGAAATAAAAATGCAGCAAATATAAACTTTGCTGCCATATAGGTCTGTTTTAAAGTAAGTGACACTGCCTAAAACATATCTTATGGTGCACTATATTGAAAGAGGTAGGAGACAATTTAAATAGTAATAGAACCAAAATATTACCAAAATATAGTTTTCTATAGCACAAAAAAATCCACGGGAGCCAAAAACATTAAAAGAATACAAGTTTTGAAAGTGAAAAAATGGCAGACTGCAAATGGGAACAGTTACATTATTCATTTATAAAATTTACATAAAATATTATGCACCAGGGTATTTTGACATACTTTTAGTAGATCAGAGGGACAAATTAAATATTTTTAGTTCAATAACATTAGTGACAGAATACCCATGAACTGAAATTTACAAACTTTGAATAAAAAAAACATTGCAGCAGTTTTATTTGCAGTATTTGGAAATGTTTGTCATTATTAATGTCGGTTGTATCAGAGATGAAGAGTTATAGAAATTATGAAAATATTTCTTTGTTCTGGTAACAATATCACACACTGTTCAAAACTCTTCCCCCAGAAAGAGAGAAATTAAACAAACCCTCTTTTTAACTACAGCTGCACATTGTTTAATGCTTAATCATTTTAAGAGACTACTATGTGGATGAATATAAATATGTAAAAATATATCATTTATAAAAATATAAAATTCATCATCCACTTTATCCATCCACTCTCCTATTCTGTGTGTCTAAAGTCCTAGCTTGTCAAAGGATGGAAATGCTACATGCTTACCCTGCTCGAATGCTCCAGAAGTGCAACGATGTTGGCTTCTATTTGGGCCTTTCGTTCCAATTCCTGCTTCTTAACATCTTCAAAAGTCTCTAGAAAATCTAGAGATTAACAAACATGAAAAAGAAGGCTCGTACTTATATGGTTGCAATGTTGCTTCCAGTCAAAACTTTATATTAAATTGTTAAGCAGTACAGTTTCAGATAGGTTACTTTAATTGTTTATTTAAAAGCCAGGTGGTAGAGACCTTGAAACTTGTCAACTTACAGGTTCGAATGAAAATAAGAAGAAGTCTTGCAGTGATGCATACTGAACATGAGGCCACGACCTTCTTGTACAGTGTTTAGGTGAGGGTTGCCACTCAATGGGAAAGAAATTTCATCCCCACTATTTCTGATGCTTTTTTAAATGCTTCAGCAGTTTTTGGTCTTTATTTTTCTGAAAGCTATCAAAATGGGCTAATAAATAAAGGAAACAGATAACTTTATTATCTCTAATGGCCTAGACTAAATGCCAAATACTGCAAAAGACTTCAGGCCTGGTATCACCTCTTCCCTTCTGTGTGATATCCCTCAGCTACATGTCTAATTTATGTTCACTTCAGTAATTGTCCAACTGAATCTGACAATACAAGTGTAATGATGGTAGGAACTCAGTATCTGTGTTCTAGGAATACAACACTGTATTTCTGGGGACAGAGATTTCTAAAATAAAACATGTTGGACATATCACATGGAAGTTAGAAGCCCAGCAAGAAGCCACCCAGAGCTCCAAGTTCCAATCATTTCTTTCCTGCTGGGTCTCTCCTCCTGAAACATGGGTGATAGACACAGGAGCACTCAGGAACCATGAGTTTGCACATTTTCTGCATAGAAACTGAAGAAGTCCTTGTTTGGGCAAGAAGGATTCAAAAACGATCAAAAAGCATTTTCATACATTTACAAATATGAACAATGAAACTAACACAAATAACATCCACAGATATATATGTAATTCTATAAAACTGAGCCTGTGAAACTAGGACCTCAGAAAAGTAGCTATATGATTTGACTAGTGTGTTTCTCCCTTGGCATTCTGGACTTTTTATGTGGTTTTTGGTCTCAAACATTTGAATTTATTCAGAAACATTAAACAAGGTCTGTATTTTCATCTCACCACACTGCTTTTTTGCAAGCAACTTTCTTTTCATCACACTGGTCTGACTGACCTTGTTTCATTTGAATGCTGTGAATTTCACAGATTCATAAAAGCTCTTGACTGCAAGAGAGTGCAGGAGCTCATCTAATTAATCCACTTGCTCCAGGACAAAACCAGCTCTGTGTAAGTAATTCAGATGTTTGTTTATATTCTTCACACACATCTCCTGATAAATACTCTACAATTTTCCTGGACAATCTACTTCAATGCTTGGTAAGTTTTATTGTTAGGAAGTTTTTACTAATATCCAATCTGAAATCTTTTTGCAGCTAGTGGTATGTTACTCCTTTTCTATCCTCCACATATATGCAGAAATAAATTGTTCTGTTATTTGAAACAGCCTTTTTACGCATCTGACAACTGTCATAAATTTTCTAAAATAAAAGATTCATTCTTTTGTATCTCCTTGCAGGCCATGCTTTCTGCATAACCCCATCCGTTTTCTTCAGGATTGATGGCCCCCTTCTTCATGTGCAGAACTAGAGACAATACTCCCATCTGAAGAATTTGATGCACAGGGAAAAATATTACTTCAGATGTCTAAAAAATTACACTCCAATGTATACCTACTGTTCTGGTATTTTCCTTACTAGTCTGATACTGCTCAGCCATGTTCAGTTTGTCTTTCACTCTCTGAGCTGTATCACGGAGCTGCACCTAATGAACCACTCCCTACTCTGCATTTTGGCTGTTGATTATTTTACCCAAGTGTAGAAATTTACTCTTAGTCCTTTCCAAACCTTTTCGTAATTGATTTCTAACATAACAGAAGCATAATAATTTCTACCCATCTCTTCCAACATGTTTTCAGCTTTTCTGATTGACCATCCTTTTGTAACTGTTCTATCAGATGCTCTCTCCCATCATCCAACTGATTAAGAAAATACTGGCTAACCTGAACATCTGAAACACCGCAAAATTCCATGCAGTACATCCTTTCATTTTTGGCATTAAATCTTTCAAAACTGATAGTTTTTTAACTTTATGTACAATATAGGTTACTAAGGGACAGTATTTGTCTCGCTTGCTTCTAAAAACAACACAAGACATCAGAAGTTGTACTGAAGTTAAAGTACACATAATCTACGACACTTTCCTTTTTCTGCAGTATTTTTCTGACACGAAAATAGGAAAAAATGTTCTTCACACTTGACAAATCAATACTAGTGTTATTCATGTTCCCATTCCTGTTACAGTTACATATTGTTTGCTTGCATATTTTTCTCAAATTATGTCTGGAAATTGATACTAATCTGACTGGCCTGTATTTCGCTGTCCCATCTTCTTCTACATAGGCATCATATTTGTTCTTTCTCCATCCTTAAGACTCCTGGCATGTTCCCTCAAATCTCTCAGGTCTCAGGTCCTGCAAATCACTAACTGGTCTGGAACTGTATCAATAACCTTTAACGATGGGTAAAAGCAGAAGCAAAAGCCAAAAAGTCAAGCCCTGCAGACACTATCTGTACTTAGGCGGAAAAACCAGATCAAGTGAGCTTTTGTCTTTTTGCTTCTCCTGAAACCTGGTAATTTGAAAACACAAAAACTCACTGCATTTTTTCTTACTCATCTTCTATTATCACCCGAGACCCTTCTTCAGTATCATGCTAGTTTTAAGTTATATGTAACATTTTTAGAGAACATTTAAAAAAAGGTATTATATCCCTTGATCCTTCATGGCATGTTTACTGACCATTTTCCCTTCTGATGAGTAACAGACCAAGTATTTTTGTAAGCAGTCTCCTGGAGTATACAAGGAATAGGGTATACTTAAAACCAGTTGTTTTCCTTCTCTGTTAGTTGATCCTAAAGTCTCTATAACATTAAAATTTTTTGACATGTAACAAAGCTTTAGCAACATTTATCTTGAGTGAATAGATAACTTCTAATTTTAAAGAATTACATTATATCTACTGTCTTCCATTTTGAAGTTCTGCTTTTAATCATTCAATCCACTAATTACAGCTTTGCCTTCATAAAACGAAGTTGTGTTCCTAAGACATTCAATGGTTGATGAAAAGCCTAGAAAGACGTTCTGAATATTTGTGACTCTCCTGCAAAATATCAATTATCTTTTCCACAGAACAAGACCACAAAACTTTACTATGTAAAGATCATCAGCACATCAGTTCTTTGCAGATATAAAGTAACTTTTTTAACAATAAGACAAAACCTGTAGTTTAGTGAAATTAGGCCTAATAATATTGAGATATACGTATATACAAAATATAGCCTAATATACAAAATATTAGGCTAAATATTAGAAAACTTACTGTCCATGCTTTCTTCCCTCTTCTTCAACTCCTTGTATTTCCAATTTTCTTCTCCTACAAGAGATGTAACATCGATTTAACTTTATATCATTTCAGGCCTGAATTCCTTCAGGAAGGCAGAATGTCTGTTTCGAAAATAAAATTTCGACATGCCTAGGAACTACAGGATTCATCCTATTTCATTTAATCTAGTCAGTTCAACTAACTATGTCATATACATCTTTATATATAAAAAAAGATAGTTTAATAGGTGAGCCTCAATGCAATTTTGACAACCTCTTAGGGGTTACAACTTCTGAGAGATAGAGTGGAATAAATACTTGGTTTGGACAAAGGAAGTTCACAGAGTTTTTCTAAAGTCAAGTGAATTTCAGTAACAGAGAACGAATGTTTCTGTGTATTTGGGCACCATGATTAGTTAAAATTTCTGCAGCCTTGGTTAATATATTAGCCACTTCAACTGCATGTTCACCTATTAGAATGGACTTTCGTAAGGATATGCAGCTTGCAAGTGATAATCTCAGGGAAAAAAAACAGGAGAACTCTACAAGCAATTGTCTAGGAAAATACAATGCACAAAAAGCTTTCTACAATTGAGTTTGAAACATTTCCATACATCTTCAATATACTGGTATTAGAAGTAAGGGATAACATACATATTCATGCTATTTTTAAATTCAACTACTAATTATAAGTAACTCATAATTTATATGTATTAGTTAAGTGGGACACCTGATGTATTTGTCACAAGAAGATGGGACAACTAATTTCCTAAAAATAATCTTAAATTTCAAACATATATATATTTAATTGAGTCTGTTTTATTTTTAACATATTTTTTTTAATTTTAAAGGATAGAAAGTGGAAGAATCAAATAGATACAGATAAAACTGAACAAGCTAATTTCTCTAGGACTTTTTATTTCCCCATGCTTTACATGGGGAAATAAGGCATTATATGCCCATGCTTTCCTTTTTATCTAATCTATACAAACAATAAGAACACCTGAGGGGCCTTAAGGGACTTTGATTCTGCCTCAGCTTCATTGCAGCTGCAGCTTTGTTCCTTGCTGGATTCTCTCTTTCATTTTGCAAGGCAAGGCTCCAATAGTTATTAACTTAGCATGCTCTGCTCTTAAAAGTTATAGTAATTGTGAGCCATGAAACAGAGTTACATGATCTGTCAAGTGTTTCTAGAAAAAAAATTTGAAGATCACAACTTTGAGATGTCTTTCAGTAAGTTTTCTTAAAAAAACGCCATTATATACACAAATATCTTAACCCCTCCTTCAGTGTATGAAGGGTTGAATTATGAAATAATGCTGACTTTGACTAATCATTAAAGTTTACTGCTAGTATATAGACCATGTAAGAAGTGGGTGAATTATTTACTTTTTTAGATTTTTTCAGGCAAAACCTAAAAATAGTTGTTTCAACATGGTCTGTTTATTCTTTTTCCTGCTCAGAAATGTTTAAACCACTGAAATATTTATCCTAAAATATTAAAAAATCTTTAGTTAAGATTTTTTGTTTGTTTGTTTGTTTTGTTTTGTTTTTACTGGCTATTTCACCTGATATTTATATAAAAAAGTTTAGAGCTGAATTTTGGGAATGCTATGTAATAATGTTTAAATACTTAATCAGAATTAAAGTCACTGGGGAGGGATACAGCACAGGAATTTCAAGGACCAAGATACTGATTTAGAGCAGAAGTATGAATGGCCCTGTGTGATTTTCTCTCCATTCACTAGAGAAGACAGCATTAGGAGTTTATATTTCTGTGTCTTAAAGCTACTCTTCATGAATATCTTTATTCCCTCTGATACAGAAAGACGTAAAATTTCCTCTGCATTATAACACAAAGTAACTTGATTCTGGATATTTTGAATGGTTCTGATATGCTGACAGAGAGCATATACTTTCTCCTACATATGCTTCAAACCCTCTTCTTCAACAGACTTCTTTTTCTAAAATAGTGAAAGACACAATCCAGCAAGGAATAATTGTGTGCGTACACTGAACTATAAAATGTGAAAAGCAACTTCTTACCTTCTGTATTTCTCCAAAGTTAAAATAATAAATTGTTGCAAACCAAACAAAAAAGAAAAATTAAAGAACAATAAAGTTTGCAATGATATTATCTGGAAACATAAAAACTAATACAGCAGTCTTGATAAATTATTTGCAAAAAAAAAAAAAAAAACCCCACCAAAAAAACCCCTGTAGAAATATGAAATATTTTGCCATGCAAAAGATGATAAACATATGTCTGAAACTTTTGTTTAGAGGCAGATTTTTATTTATTTGCTTGGAAGAAACTTACAGCTAGATTAGTTTACACAGATTGCACTAGGAAAGGCATAAAGTAAGGTCATCAATTCCTTAATTCTACAGAAGTTAAATAACCTGTTATAAAGACTTTTAGAATGCAGGCATATATTTATGTATTTATGTTCCTATCTGAACAAGATTTCTTATAATCAAAAGGTTTTCCATTGCATCTTATTGTATCCTTACAGCTTTTAAGGGCCTGTGCTCAAACTAAAGTTACTTCCTCCAGAACCATATTTCCAGTGCTAGGACAAATTCCAAACTGAACTAGCCTAAGCATTAGCAGCACATGTTTGCTGGAGGTCATTATAAGTGAAGGCCATTATTGGGCAGCTTACAAACTCTTCTTGCAAAGATCAACACAAGAAGTTTCAAAGACAGACAAAAACAATACTGAATTTGGTCTGCTTTACACATTGCTATTAAATATTCTCAATTCCACATTCTTTGACAATGTAACAGATTATATAAAAGATAAAATTAATGAAAGCATTTCTAAATATGAGCTTGTTCTGCAGTGCTTCCAATAAGATACACTTCTATTCCTCGAACAATATTAAAAATAAAATTTGTCAGAAAACCAGACAGTTGTACTATTATTTTATATGGGAATTTTCAATATGAACTTGTTGTATGTATCACTAAAGTTGGGCACTCCCCACTTATTATGTCTGAAAAAAAAAGCTGTACCTGTAGGCACAGAACTTCTCATGCTCACAAGCACTGGATGTTTGCATAAACCTAAAAGGTTTAAGTAACTTCTAGGTATTACAGTTTGTTATAGAACAAAAAGATGCAGTCCTGCATAGTCTGCTACAACTCTAATAATATTACCTTGATGGTTCTCCAAATCCATATCAAGTCGTTGAATGACCTTCTTTAAATAATCTGTTTTTTCTTTTACTTCTGCCAACCTAAAAAATAGATAATGAAAGCCAAGGTTAAAACTGCGTTGTAAAATGCTTACTTTATTTTAGACAAAACTGAAGAGAGAAGTCAAGAATAAAAATAGAAAATATAAATTTATCGGAACCAAAAGACTATCAGGATGATCTTGTCATTATAAAAGGTTTATGTAAATAATCTGTAACTTTAATCCTCTACTTATTAAATAAAAGTTCTGTAGCTCCTTTTTATTAAAAAACAATTTTTGTTGAGTCATCAGTAATTTTTAATTTATTCAACTAGTCCCTCTGCTGGTTGCTATTCAGCTTTGGAGAAGAACAACACAAATGTTAAACTGCAGTAAGTGTATTCCTTAAACTGTATTCAGTAAAATCCACTAAGAAATTTCCAAATAAAACACTCTGCTACATAATCAATCAAATTGTGAAATGAAACTACCTTTAACACATTTCTACATAAAATTTCAAATATAAATTTTTGTTATTGTTGTCTTAAAAAAAAAAATCTGTTAAGCAATGTATTATCCAATTAAAATGCATTAAAAATTAAGCAATAATTATAGTTGAGCATATCGCTTAAAATAATTTAAAATTGTTTCTAGGAGATTTTATGAATTATCTCAATTTTTCTTTCAAGAAAGAGAAATCAGAAAGCTCAGACCCAGAAAATATTGTACTGTTTTATTTACCCCTCAATACATTACTCAATACATTACCTGACTTTCTGGCCAGTCTTCAAGAATGCTCAGTACCTAAGAATTGAGAAGCAATGCCCTTCTACTCTTTAGAATGGAACTTTTGTAATTCTTAGGTTTTAAGAACACATAAACAAACTTAAAAATGTGACTGCAGTGTAATGAAGGTTCAATTTCATAGCTGTCCCAGAGGAGCTGCTCATACAAATCAGTGTTTTCTTCAGCCTTAAACAAGTTTAAGTCAGTGCTATTATCAACTTATATTCTCAAGGTGTGTTCCTAAGGAATGGAATATCTTATCATGCAGATCTAAATGTCTTATCACTACAAAACTTGTTTACCTGAAACAGAAGAACATATTCTATCATCTGTGGAAGGTTAAGACTAGTACAGGTTTGAAGAAATGGTTATGTTCTAAAAGTCTATAGAAATAGACTTTGTGAAGGAACACAACTGTGTGTCTTTAGGGTGTACATGTAATTTATAGCAACAGTATAATGGGGTTACTCACTGTCTTTCCATGCTTGCAATTTTTTGACTATCATCTTCTACCTATAAAAAAATTCAACAACTTTAACATATGAAATTAAATCTACAAATGAAAAAAGGAATATATAAAAAAATCTGAATTCAAAATACAGTGAACAGAAACTCAGCATTTGAAATCACTAATTTGTGACATAGTGCAGCAAGAAGTGATAAGATTTAAGTCTTATGTCTTCCAAAGGTTTAAAAATCATACTTTGAAAAATCAAATATACTTTCCATTGGTCATTCAGACTAATTACCTATAAAGTATAAATGGCTAGTTACCGTATAGGCCATTGTAAACTGATCCAATTACTCCTAGACTAGTATACTTGTTCAGTATCCCACAAGGATACTCTCTGGAGTTAGGTTACAAGAGCTGTTCAACTGGATCAGTTTTCCCAACCAACATGTCTCATGAACAGGAGCAAGAAAACCAGCTAAAACCTCACCATGCCGATTTTGTTCTCTTAAAATAATAGAACGGTTTGGGTTAGAAGGGACTTTAAAGATTATCTGTTTCCAACTCACCCTTCCCCTTACTCCCCAACCCTGCCATAGACAGGGATGCCATCCAGTCGATCAGATTGCTCAGGGCCCCCATCCAACCTAACCTTGAACACTTACAGAGATGGGGCATCCACATGCTCCAGTGCCTCACAACCCCCACAGTAAAGAATCTACTCCTAACATTTAGTCTAAATCTTCTGTCTTTTAGTTTAAAACAGTTTGCCCCATCCTATCATTTTCTGCCTGTGTAAAAAAGTAATTTGCCCCTTTTTTTATGAGCCCCAAAGTAATTTGCTATAGGATCTCTCCAGAGCTTTTTCTTCTCCAGGATGAACATCTCCAACTTTCTCATCCTCTCTTCACAGAAGAGGTGCTCCAGCCCTGGGATTATCTTCACAGCCGTCCTCTGAACCCACTACAACAGGTCTCCAGGTTTTGGCTGAACCTGATATATCCCAACCTTCCAATTCATGAACTATTTTTAATGTTAGACTATTTGCACTGCCTAGAGCACAAATAAAGGCGAAGTCCTAACTTAAGCATTTTCAAGTATTATCACCCCTAATAATACTGACTTGGATATTCTTTTACATAACAACATTTTCTAGTCTTGCCTGCTTTAGTAACCTCTCTTCTTCTTCCTGTGGAGACTCCATGTTCTTATCCTCAGCAATTATTTGATCTCGACGTTCCTTGAGCTCGTGGAGTTTTTCATACAATTCCACAGCTTTCTGCTTCACGCCAGAGTGTGCTATTTCCTGTTGGGAAAAGCAAACACCTACTAGCCGTTCTCAGGTGGGAAGAGAACATTGTGGCAAACATGCTTTACTTAAGCAACACTTATCTACACATTGCAAGTGAACCTTATTTCTTACAAAAAGCACAGAGACAGTAAAAAGCACTTTATAAAGTACTTTATAAAAACTAAAATTTATATCCATATTGTCAATATTGCATTTTCTGGAAGAGAATATCCCAGTCAGTTACTTCTTGATTCACAAGTTTTTCCTTGGGCCAATTTTCTGAGGAGATATATTACTTCACAGTTTCTAGGGGATTTCAAACTATATACAACATTCAAAAGGACTGAAAAATATCCAGCAGTATTTGAAAATTATACTTTCTGACTGTATGCTTCAGCTCATAGATCCTTTTATTCATAAAAGATCCAATATAAAACAATTCTCCTCAATAAGACATTTTTACCTAAAACTGATTAGAAATTATTAGTGGAAACCAGAGAGGCAGATTTGCCTTCCCATACTAGAGCATGATCCTACAGTATCTGAAAATTTAAGGAAAAGAAATTATGGGTATTTTTTTCTACTGTATTACTCTTTACACTAGTGTTCAGGAAAGGTTAGTACAGAGACCACTTGTTATCATACATACAGCTCTTAGACTCTCTTCCTTTACATTTAGCGCATCCAATTCTTGCTGTTGAACAACCAATTCCTAAAGAGGAAGCAAAATGCACAATTCAGATAAAAACTACTACTTGATAACTATTTTAATCTAAACCTTAGTATGTATCAAATGCTGTAAACCATCCCATTGATGCTCTTAAAAATTTGAAAGACCAGACTCTGTCCAGCTCTTTGTCATAACTCAGATGTAGTAAACAGTTGCTTTCAAAGTCCAACTTTTCCATTACTCTTATCATTATTATTTGCAGTTGGGCTACTGTAAGAGTCTGTCTGAAGACAGACATTTGCCTCACGATTGTCATAAGGATCCTGAGGACCCCACTGCAGTCTGGTCTGCTCGAGGTGGATGCTTGCCAATCGCCTGCACGTGCATTTTTCTGCACTGCCATGCCATGGTACACTGGCTTTGAGCAGTGTAATGGCAGTTCTGTACCTGAAGTTTGCACATGCTTCATGGTCCCTGCTTCATGATAATAGCCTATGAATTTCCCCACCTCTTGGCCAAGGGGACTTTCTGGGGTAACTCTGGTGGTCCTCCACAGAAAATCCCTCATCTGCTTCACAACCATCATGACAGACAGAGATCAAAGTCCCCTTCCAAATACTGAGATTGAGACCTCTATATGAAGCCCCTCTCAAGGACTGAGACGTGAGACCCCTGCAACCCTAGTAGGGGGGGGTGGGGGTTGGGCTGACTTAACCAAAGCGAGATGTTTGCCTGCAGGTGTGATCGTTGGACCAAGAAGACAATGGCTCTCGCTTACTGCTAAGAACATGGACTACCTGTTCCCCCTCGGTGGCTTCAGTAGATTTACCTGTTCCCCCTGTGAATGAGGACTATAATAAAAACCCCTAAGTTAACCAGCGAGAGAGAGGCTCTCCCCAACACGACAGATAGACCCATTGACTGGACCACGAGGACTTCGTCTCCATGTTTGGTAGCTATATCCCCCTTTTCATCTATCTCTCTATCTCTTTCTCTCACTCTTAATCCCTCTATTGCATTAGCTATGGTCAATCAATAAAGGTGCATTTGTTTTAATGCTGAAATCCCCTCTGTGTTGGGTTTTGCACTCTGAGATCAGTAAACGAACCATCACGACCCCTGCTTGTACGAGCGGATCGTGACAGCTACTACCAAAAAATTGTTTGCCTTTTTTCTACTATTTTTTTTTTAAATAAGTACCATGTATGCACTTCTGAAGTTTAGAGTCAAGTTTTAAAATCTGAACCAGTCATGAAAGTTTCTTCAGAGTCAGAAAGAGACAGGAAAGCCCTGACTTATGACTCAGCTCATTCTAAGATAGATAGGAAACATGGAACATATCTCTGCACAGACTATACAGAGAAGCTTTTAAGACAGTATGGCTTGAACTAGATTGTCTCAGAGAGCCTAGAAATGCTACTCCTGTTGTTAACATACAGATTAGTGTAGTAACAAGCATTTTATAAAGCCCGGTTCATTTTTATGATACATTCAGATGTACAATAATAAAACAATAATAATAATAATAATAATAATAATAATAATAATAATAATAATAGAAAAAACTAGTCAGATTCACTTTTGTACACAAGAAGAAAACTTTCTATTTGAGTGAACTACAAAAATTGCTGGGGTTATTTTTCCTTTTTGCTAGCTTTTTAGACATGATGAAACATCTAAGTATTGCAGTGGCTTTTAAAAACTGCATGTCAAACCCTAAATTCAAACAGAAAACTGTGAACATTATTTCTTCTTAAAGTATATAAGACAAAGAATTTGGTCTTAGTCAACTGCTCTATTTTTACGTACTTCTACAATTGATTAAGACACCAGCAAGGTTTTTTATTGTATTACTATTTTGTCAAACTCCTTAATATTTAAATTTTATCTAAACCCCATGAAGACAGTTTAAGAAATACTTTAGATAAGAATAATGAAACAAGCCAACCTGGGAGAGTTTTTCATTAGCGGCTTTCATCTCCATATATTTTGCTCGATTTTCCTGTGTCATGTATTTCATTATGTCATCTGCCATAACCTTTTCATGCTGAATTTCTTCTTCTATAGTTTGAATGAACTTTTCTGTGCTGTAAAAATATAATGTTTTTGTAACTTTTACTCATTAATAAATATTGTAAGCACTCATTTCAAACTCCAGTATTCTTTCAGCCTCACTGAAGTGCTCTGTGTAATACAAAAAGGCTAAACTCTATAAAAAGGAGTTACCAACTTGTATTTAATCTCCTTGGAGCTGGATTAGCTATAAAAACATTCACAAAATTTAGAGAAGATGAAGAATTCTCTGCCTTTATAATACCCACATGGTGTTTTCCAACATTTCCACACTGTCTTTCTGCATTGGTTTCAACACTGGCAAAAGTATGTTATTCCCTCTCAATGAGTGAATTTCTAGTGTAACAACGTGCAGTTTGAAATAAGGAAGCTGGTATGCAATTTGTGAATGCACATTAAGAAAATATAATACAGATATCAGGACTTGACAGCAACAGATGATGATGATGATGATGAACAAATTACTCTTTGCAAGAATTGTTGCTTACTTTAGAATAGAGAGTGGTTTCAGAGGTCTGAGTAGCGTAGTTTTTTAATTATGCAATAACTAAGAAATTAGGCATTTCTTACATTCTTGATTCAGCACTTTAATCTTTTTAGGAAATCAGCAGTTTGCAAATATGAAAACTTTGTCATTCCAGCTATAGTAAGCTATAAGCAACTGTCTTATCAGATTTAAAGAACACATAAAGAACTGTTCTATAAGTCTAGTAATTCTATGTTTGCTTGTTTCCAGAGTGATTTCTCCTGTTAAGAATAACAAAACCAGCCAAATACCTTCCCTCAAGATTTTTTTCTTCTCTTTTTCATTAACTTTTCCTGAGTTGCAAAATGACAAGTTGTAAATTTTGTAACTGACACTACTGGATCAAAGACTGCAGACAAGAATGCCCTAAAGTTTAAGAGGTGATACAAAATAGTGGAACTGCACAACAATAATTTTAGGGTAAGGAAATGATGAAAATATTGTAGAAGCAGAGTAAAGTGGACATTGGAACGGACTCTGAAGGTTGTCCAGTCAAACCTTGGCACTAATCAAAGCACGGTCACCTAGAGCAGGATGTCAGGTGTCTTTTTCAGGTTTTCAGTATCTTGAAGTATGGATTCACCACAGTCTGTTCAGGCAATGATTTGATGTATGTTCATTCTTACAAACGGAAGAGTTTTTCCTGATATTTAAATGGACTTTCCTCTTCTCCAATATGTGGTCATTGTAACTTGTCCTGCCCTTAGGTATCACTGAGACCAACTCCATTTTCTTAACCCATGCCCATGAGGGGGGTTTACTTTGATAAAATACTCACTAGGCTTTCTCTTCCGGAGGTCAAACAATGCCAGTTCCCTCAGTGTTTCCCCACAGTTTTCATTACTTACAAGGAATTCTCAAAAGAGTTTCAAAAGTGTAACCACTTATCTACCTTCCAAGAAAGAGCTATAATCTCTGAGGATATGTAGACACTCTGTCAGGTTAGCAGGCCATGCTGCAAAAATGCTTTGGACCTGATGATGATGAAACAAATCAAAGTAATGATCTCCCACTTGGTATGGCAAATTTGGAGTGCACTGGGACTGCATAAGAAACACTGGATAGTTGTAACATGACATTAAATTTAATACCCTCTTGAGACTAAAACTATTCAGACCCAGTCCAAATATGAGGTCCTCTGCACGTGCATCAGTTTACAAATGGCTAATTATGTTACACGTGGTAAAGGAAAGGAGCTATTTTTTAAGCTACATGAGTAATTTGATCCAAGACCTTTTGGAAGGCATGGAGCTAGGAGCTGTCAGGAAGCTTTCATGTTGCTTCTTTATTGAATGCTCTTCCATGCCTCAATGTGGACCTATGAAAGCTGTTGCAAGGTCTCAGCAGTGCCAGTTTCTCTCAAATCAAGCCAAACTACAGACATGGAAGAAAGAAAATTAAGAAAGTGCAGTAAAAAAATTCAACAAAATGCTAAGGGTGCTGATTTTCAGAAGAAATTTCCACTCTAGATGTAATTCTCCTGGAGACACCACAGTACAGCTTAGAGGGAGCTTGTCTTTAAACACAAATAGGGTGCCTTTCCTGGAGATCACTGGAACCTCCAAAAGAGTGAGAATACAGTTTGCTACATGTACAGCAATATCACCCTTGAGGGCAGCAGTGTCTCCAAGCTCTATGGGATTTCTCTCATTGTTGCCTGAGATGTAAATTGTGCAAGGCAGGACAAAGAAAGAAACCTACTTTCCCAGCCCCCTCTGTTTAAAGTGTGTGTAGACACATTACAGAGTAATGTCTCTTTACATGAGGCAATTCTCTTTTTCTTACATGATATGGACTCCTGGCTAAATACTTCAAAATGATCCAGTATATCTTTGAGACTATGAGCAATGTCTGACTAACTGTGAGCATCTTCTCTGGCAGAAACCTGCTGAGGGGAGGCTGCAACTCAGTGACTTTTCAAGAGGCAAGAAAAAAAATCAGCAATGGCTGTCACAGAAACAATTCATTACCACAAGTAATTTGAACACTATGCATGAAGGTGAATCAAGGAGGAGGCTTGGAAAATTTGTAGAATGTTTTGAGATATTATGCAAAACGAAAGTGCCAATAACAACAGACATAATGAAGTAAAACAATTTATACAGCCACATACTGGAGAGGAGTGGAGATGGAAAGGAGATTAAGTAGCTTGGTGGTATGCATTGGACAGAACGAGCACTAATGCAGGTATAAAATTTATATAGGACACAGCATTTGTATATCAATATAATCCCTTTTTTTCAGCCTGTACATAGACATTCACTCCAGAGCAAGTATGATTTGTTTTCAGAACTTCATCCTTAATAAGGAAATACAGCCCTTATTACAGACATCATTGCAGTGCATGTAATTTTTTTGTACGTAATAAGCTTTATGTATCACCCTGCAGCTCCTCTGATGATGATGTTTCCAAAACACAAGCATTAACACAGAGTTAACTAGCTACTAGGAAGCTTTACTTTGGTATGCAAATAGCCTGACTTTTCTTCAGTTGATGAATGACTGAATTAAAAATGCAAGCCTTTTTCTGTCTCCAGCGTTTCTTTACTTGATTATAACTCAACTTGCTTGTAAATCACCTGTGGCATTTAAACTCACTGCTTCCTCTACAATGTGGAACTTGACACTTCAGCTTACTACAATTAGACTTTCCTATTGGCTGCTGATCCAATTAAATCCAAGATTATTATAAGGAGTTGCTCAACTTAGTCAATCTTTTGCTAAGGATTTTCTGTGTTTATTATTTTTTACACTGCCTGGTTATTCATCAGGTGCAAAGGTTGAAGAAAAACAAAGTGCTGTTTCACCATGTTATTTCTTGTCAGTGCACTGAAAAATCTATAGGTGTACATATGATACCTCTAAGAAGCAACCAAAAGGTAAGACACTTGGCATGTCTAATTCAAAATGCAGACAAAGATTTATTACTGTAACTTTGTTGCTAGACTAGAAGCAAACACTTCTTAAGGTACATTAAAAATTCAGGCATTAGTATGAACCTTGGACATGCTGAGTTGTTGTAATCTGTGTTAAGTAAATTCTACTGCATTAGAAAGCTGCTGAACAGACTCTGAAAACCAGACTGATTCTATAAACTCTATTACCTTCCCAGAAAAAAAAAAAAAATCATTACACTATTTTTAAATTATGTAATTTTTAAAGTTATCCAATGGAAATTTTTAAGAAAGCACTTCTAATTACAAGGAAATATCAAAGTACCACCAATGTACTACTAGTGTATTGCCAGGCTAAGTCTCTTTCCAAAGCAGTTAGTTCAAAAACAGCTCATAAAATCTGGTTCTAGTAAAATACTAAACTGCAACAACAATTACAGATGCTTTCCTGTTCTTTTACTGATTATATAGGTTCACACAAAATGCAGGCAAGACACATTTGTAAGAAATCCATACGTTTTCAGCAGAAACTAAAGTAAGAAGTAGGAGCTCTGTTTTGGACTTAGACACATGTACCACTTAAATTTTTAACTTGGTTATTATTAACTTACTGATTAACATTGAAAACAATATTTGATACATTTTCCCATTCTATTTAAGACAGCTCTTTTCTTGTCTGAAAACTACAATAATACTATTAATCTATATTTATAAATTGCCGGGTTAAGAGCTGCTCTGTTTCTGAACATCTAGGAAGCTGTATCTTTAAAGTCCAATTACGCGGCAAGATCCAGATGTTAAAATGGTCATTCTAGGAGTTCTCAAAGTGTGTCATATCTTCCACCAACAATACACAAATGGGCTAAAAAAATATGCAGGCCACCAGTATCATCATTGACAAGTGCAAAATCTAATACAGAACATAATTCCACAGGGGCTGCTGCTGCTAGCACATTATCTGCATCCCTGCCACAGTTAAGGGCTAAATGGCAAAAGGTTTATGAACTCTCTTTGTGTTCAGTGTAAGTTTCTCACAGAAGCAGAAATGCACAGTGGATCAGAGCACTGTAAATGGCATTTATCTTCCTCTTTTTTCCAAGAAGTTATGAAATTTCCAAGTTGATTCAGTTAGGTGAATGAGATCAATCCTCTGACAATTATCAAATAGAATTGATCAGTTTGTTCTATGACCTCATTTATTTCACTATGATCAGCAAAGGCCCCCCAGCACTCATTTTAAGGACTGATGGAGGTTTTGTAAATCTGACAGGCTGCCTATATTTAGCAGCTTGTGCAATTAAACTTCCTCATTTAATTTTCCCCACTCTTTTCTGTTAAATTCAGTGAATGCTGTGTACAGCCCACTTTAAACAAGTATCTCACATTTTACTTTTTGGGTTTCTATTACTGGTAAGGAGATACTAAGACTAACTTGACACCCTATCTTTTCAGACGCTCAAGAAAAAATGGAAAAAATTAAAGGTTCATTACCTTTTACATAACATTTTCATTCAAGCGTACATAAACAGGAACTAACAACATCTCACAGATATGGTGTAACATTTCTGCTCAAAATTAATAGATACTGCAAACAGTGTCTGATTCAAAGGCAACGACTGAGAGATCCTTTCTTTGAGAAATATTAATGTCACAGTAAATACCATTTGTAGGACCTTTCCTAACTTTAAAAATAAGGCTTGAATCTGTACAAAACCTCTTTCACTAGAGATTGAACTATGTTGACTTAGTTCCACAGATCAGAACAACAACTATACCTTCATAATAGACAAGTCCAGGTTTATGTCATGTTATAGGTTATGTTATGGACAAAAATGAGATTAAAAGATTGATCTTCTAATTAAAAATTCACAAAAATGCGTAGTAACTTACATAAGAAGATAAAAGAAATCTGACTGGACAAACCAACAATTGTCTAGTAGAGTACTCTGCCTCTGTCAGAGTAACAGGAGAAATTGTATAGGGAGAGGATGTAAGCACCGATACTTCCTGCAGTTTACTCTACTCACAGTCTTCCAGTAGCCATAACTGCTTTAACAGGGATTTTAATGAGTACAGCCCTGTCTGTTTGTTTTATACATTTATGATACTTTTCTCTATTATCTTGTCTAACCAATCCTTTTTCTATTTGCTCATACACTCTGCCCACTGGATTTTAGTTTTGGCTCAATTAAGTTAAAGCTGAATCCATTAATTCTCATAACCCCTGTTTTTTTCATTTAATTTTACATTACAAAGTATTTATGTAGAACAACAATTATTAAAGTATCACTGAAATAACTGTATCTATTAATCTGTAAAACTACCAGTGGAGAAGACACCAATAATTCTGGTCTTGATATACAAAAGTGTTGTTTCTTACTAGGCTCCAAACATGAAACTCTGTTGGCTTGTGATCTGGGCTGGAACACTGTTTATGTATCCAGTCATTGCTGACTGCAACATTACCTCCCAAACTGTAAGTTTTACATTGATCTGAACTACCCTTAATTTCAAAAGATACACTTGAAGCAGAAGTAATTTTAAGTCCTGAAGAAATAAATATAAAATGCAAGTAAGAAGCAGTTTTTAGTGTAGTAGACAATTAGCTGATGGCAATCATTGCAAGTGGGTGAGTAACACTGAAACATAATTGAGATTATTTTGTATCTAGACAATAGGAATGCCTCTTTACATATATAAATAAACGTACTCTTTTCAAAAAACAAAAATATTTCAAAAAACAAAAATATTTCAAGGTATTGAGAGCAAAGACTCAAATCAGAAAAGACTCCACCTATGCTAAAATTTAACGCAGAAAACCAAAATGAAGATAAGTGCTCTATCAAATACATATATAGTAAATGTTTTGTTGATGGTCTGCTCTAAGGATGTTATTTTAAATTAAGATTAACATAGATGTTTTTAAAAAAGACCTTTTAGAAAGCATATTTGAGTTAAATTGCAGTCTTAAATAAACTTCCTCTATGTCACCTTCTTTCCGGATTATGTAGGAAAGTAATTATTTTTTTATCCCACAAGTAATGAATTCCAAATATTAATTCCAAAATAGTATGCCAAACTTGTTCCATTTTGGATGACCATCACATAAAGACCCATGCATCTAAGCACAGAGCTCAGCACGAAGTGCTCTGGAATATCAGTTCTCTAGACACTAGGAGGATTCAGTTCACTCTATCATCAGACCAACAGTTAATTAAGAAAGATGTAAATAAAACTTAATGAAGAGCAATATAACTTTTCTTTTAAAGCGACAGCATTAAAAATAGAAGATAGTTTTATTCTGCCTTTAGCAGTCCTCACTGAGACACCTTCATTAGTAGACTTTTCTGTAGTATTTAATTGTTGTCATTCTCTTTTTTTTCAATAGGTTGCTTGTGAGGAGTCTGGAAAGAACCTCTTTAATATCTCCCTCAACCTTTTTCAAAACATTACTAAATTAAGCCTAAAAAACAATGAAATCACTTTAGAAGATCATGACAAGGAGATTCTTGGACGTTTTATTAACCTCGCTGAACTTCATCTGCATGAAAACAACATTACTGTACTGAACAACAACACCTTCTACAATCTGAAAAATCTCATAATTCTGGATATTAGCAACAACTGTATTAGCACAGTTCATAAAGCAGCATTTGCAGGTTTAAATCAACTCTCAGTGTTGAATCTATCGTATAACATGATTGCTCAATTAGATTCAGATATATTTAATTCTCTAGAAAATCTGTCAGTTTTAAATCTACAGTATAATTTTCTAAAATATTTTCATATAAAATCATCTTTTAGATTGATTAAAATTGTTTTAGCTGGAAATCCATGGATCTGTTCCTGTGACCTCCTTGACTTACAGATATGGCTAACTGCCTCCAATGTGACATTGGGTAAGTTTTGGTAAGAGCAGCATTTAGTATTTTTTACATCAACTTTACTGTGCATTTTTCCCTCATGTGGATAAAATCCACCATTGATTTACCCATATGATGCAGTAATACAATAGCTATCTGTGAGATTTTTTTTACTGCCAAAAAATTATCATCTCATAGCCTTTTGATTGCTCACATTCACAGAAAATGAAAGCAACACTAGATGTACACTACCAAACATGGAAAAGATCTCCATCAAGATGGCAGCTATCCAACCAGCTGAATGCAAAATTGAGAAGTCTCCTTTAGAAAACACTGTAACTTCTACTTCTGCTGTTAATCTTAGGAGTAGTGCCTTAACAGCTCTGACTCCAAATATCACTGGAACCAATGGAACCCATGCCGGTAATACACAGATATTTCACTTTACTGCTTATGAGCCGTTTGATTTGCTGTTCCATGACTTCATACTATTTTGCACTCCTAGTACACCCTGACTCTTCCATAAAAGCCAGGGCTAAAGAACAAGCATATTTCCATGTTCTGGTAGACAATTGCACATATTACAGTGAAAGTTGAGGCCTACAGAGTTAAGTGTTCAAAAGAGATAAACCCCACAATTCTCAAATGGTACTAAAAATGATGATGAACTTTCAAAGCCCTAAAATTCAGATAATTGTCTAGATCTCTGCCTAACAGAACTAGGGAAGCAACTTCCAAAAAAATTTGCTTTTTCTAAACTAACTGCTTTCTACATGTAGTTGTCCTCCTAAAATGTGATAGCATGAACTTATAGATTTTACTCCCATTGTAACTGTGTTCAGTATTAAGGATGTGAATGTGCCCCTTGCACATTCTTTGGCAATTTCAGTGATAGTCTCCTCACCTTTCTTCACATTTCAGTGTTAATCTTACATGCATAAGCTCTTCCATCCTGAAATGCTTTACTTCTTTCTCCGAGCTAAAGCAGGAAAATTATCTACAGATACATACTCAAATTATAAGCTACCACTGTGACATGTTTCTTTAGCTGTACCAATTTATAATTTACTTTAGTATAGTTTCCAACATACAAAACCAACTTCTAGATAAAGACAACTACAGTTTACTAAAAAATTTATTATAAAAGAAGCACAACTGAAAGGATATGTCAAACAAAATACATGATATTTCAGGGTTCAGACACTATCACCATATAAAAAGTAAAGCCTGGGAAATAGAATTTGAAGCCAGCTACTGACTATTTTTTTTTCAAAGACTTACCTTGGAATTTAAATTTTGGGAAAAAAAATTATATGTATTTATTATTTTTATCTTTTATATGCCTGCAGAGCTTTATCTTTAAAATAGATTTTTAAATAATTATATTTTATAAATATGCAAGGTAGATTTATAGTGCTAGGAAATATGAGACCCACACACGTTATTAGTCTCTCTGATGTTACTGACTCCCTAACAACACAGCAACATTCTATCAAAGCTCTGGAGAAACTCAGTAATTCCCCTATCAATGTTTACCTTGTGAGTTCTCAATTTAACTATAAAAAAACCACACTTGAGTTCTTTCTAATATTCCTCATGAAGATTACTTTTCTTTTTTTTCCTGTTTTTTTTAAAGAGTTACCACTTGTTGGCAAAAGCTGGACCTTCCTAGCAGGCGTCCTAGGGTTTGTCCTAGGCACTACACTCCTGATTTTTACTGCTGTAAAATGCCCAGCATGGTATCACTACTTGATCAGCTACCGTCACCGTCGCCTGGAAGAAAATGACACAGAGATTTTTGAACAGGATTTCTCAACTAACCAGAGTCCTTCTCCTTCTGTATCGGGTACAAGCAGTGAACAACCCATTGTAATATTTAAGAAAGTTCATGCATGTGGAGATGAAGAAGATGGATTTATTGAGGATAAATACATAGATATTTATGTAAATGAGGGGCATTAATATCTTAAACGATGGATGCTGAACTGACGTTTCAAATATGTAGTACATTTTTATTTCCATTTTATGCTTTACTACATACAATACAGAATGAAGTTATGCAGTCTATCTCCTTTCATCCTGCCAAATCCATAACAAGATTTTGCTACATCATGAAGTTAAAAAATGGGGTAATATGCATGCGTTATTGGCACAACAAACACTTCAAAACATGCAAAAAATACTCATAACCCACTTTTTATAAAATTTGTTTGCCTATTTATACTGCGGGGCTTACTGTATATTGTTTAACACAAACAAGATAGCAGGTAAAGTTGGCATAATCCTTAATGCTTTCATTGTGAAGAGGTCTAAAATAGAGAAATAATTTCTCTATAATGTTCAAGGACACCACAGCCAGACTGGGCACTGGCTCCAAATCAATGGTGTAACAGCTCTGCAGTCTATTAGGCAAAACTAACACAATCAGAATATGGATCATTTGGGGTTTTTTTACCCAAATTGGCAGAGCAAGAAAGGCCAACTGTTGTATTCTCAAAAATGTGTATGTACAATGCAATGATAAATTAGCCTTACTGCACTACTACTGAATCAAGTATTTTCATATTTTCTTAACACTTAAAAATGCATTCAGGGTGGAACAGACACATTTTTGAACTGTTTAAAACTACACTATTAATAAAATATGACATTAACTGTAAATTCGAAGCTTCAGAGTGCTTATTGATACACAGAATCTCATTGCTGAGATTGATTTCACTGGCAACATGCAGGATCATACAGCTTTCTCCTGCACCTCTCTCCTGCCTAAATTAACTATCTCAAAAACTCACCCTCTCAGCCTATCACAACAAAAGCCATTCTCATAGCTTACAAATTCTTATCGCAAGCATCTCACCATCCTCATCCTTCCCTCTATACAACCCTACTTTACTAACCAGGTGAAGGTCTAGTTTCCACTCCTGCTTGCTTTCTTCACTCTGCTACTCCACAACAAAACTCCCAAAACCTGACAGCAGATTGCCAAAGGACAGTCAGTACCTGACTCTTCCTGAATGACACAACAATTATCTTCAGAAGAGTAACTAGAGTTCAATGTTAGGAACTCCAGCTGCAACCTGGCAGCTGTTATCTATCTGTAACTAACATATCTTGAAAATGCTCAGGTATCACTTGTGATATGCATTGCAGTATTTGGGTAACAGGTAACATCTCAATTTTTCCAAGCTGAGTTATGAGAAGCTGAGTTATTCAAAGAAGAAAAAAACATACTTAATGTACTTACGCTTGTCTTTTTGTGAAAATTTTATCTATATTCTGAGCGTCTCGGTCATTCTTAACCTTTAACTTAAAAAAAAAAAATTAAATACAATAAAGTTTGTAATAAATGACGGAATCATAAAAAACAGGAAAGGAAAACACCTCTTAAGATCATCAAGTCCAACCCTTAACTCAGTACTGACAAGTTCACCATTAAACCGCATCCCTAAATACAACATGTACACATCTTTTAAATACTTCCAGAGAAATTGATTAACTTATTTCTGTGGGATCTATTCCTGAAACACTTAGTAATACACAGTTTAAAACTACACAGATGGGACAAAAAGGATTCTTCTCTTTAAGACAGAGACATTGTATTGTTATTATTCAATCAAATGCAAACAAAAAGAAGTTATTTGACCAAGAAATATTCAGGTCATTTTTCATGTTACCAAAACAACCTTTACTGAAACTGGTTTTGTTTATGGACAAATAGATCATAAGAAATAAAATATGCATAATGCCCCTCACGCCTTAACACTTTCAGGATATGTTAGAAAACAAATAAGGAAAGCAAAGGAAGAACAAAACTCCTTGATTTGTGGTGGCTATGTCAGATACTTATTTAATATTTTTTACGCTGTAGACATATAAAAGGCTGAAGACAAAAGAGAACTTAATGTCCAGAAAACCAGGCAGCTTTACAAGGCAGTGCAGTGTGCTTAAATCTGCCTTCCTCAGTCTGCTTACGTCTACCTTCCTGAGACAAGTGTTCTATGCTCCCAAAAGATAAAAAAATAAAAAAGATATTTTAACTCATAATCTGGGTTGGGATAACATCCTTCTCATATGTACATCACAGAAAACTATCACGGGGCTGTTAACACATGACTTCCGGCAATTGTTGCGCTGCTAACATGTTGCCAACATTATGAATAACTTAACTGGGAAAAAATGGCTAACTTTTAAGTCAGTGCTATGCTTTTTTAGATATGTCGCACATTCAAAGCACCAGGAAAGTAACACACCATTCCACTGTTAAAGCATAGCAAATATCTTAATTCTTACCATATTGTAATCATGGATCACTTCTGCCACATCTGTACTGGTGTTAAGTATATCCACAACCTGAAACAAGATAGAATTCCAACCTGTTATTACTCTCCTTTTCTTAAAAAAAAAAAAAAGAAAATCGAACATAGGGCTCATGAAAACACAGAAAATTTAGATTATTGCAATTGGAAAAAACATGATTTGGGAATGTGAATAGATTACATGTAATTTTCAGAAATAATCAGCAATGTGTGTATCTGTTCTAACCACTGAAATATTACACAGCACCAATTTCTTAAATCCATATGCAGACGCTTCTCCTAATGCATAGTACATGTTTTGTTTACCTCTGTTTCCATCTCCTTCCTTTCCAATAACTGAATAAAGGCAGTATTAACCAGTACATTTTTACACAGAAATGTCAAAAAATTATTCCAAATAAATCAAAAGCAGTACAAAGTAAGCAAAATACATGGGAGCATTCAGTATCAAAAGCTGACAGCAGCATACCATGTTGTAGTCGGCTAGTTGACCTTGAATATCTTCAATTTCACCAGCTAAAGCCTCTGCCCTAAATATGAAACAAAAAGTCAAACTTCAAATGGTAAGATTCACATATGTAAAAATAAAATAATGAATAAAATAATTATTCACTGATTCCTTGAAGGCTGCCCAATATTTGAAAATAGTCTTGTGACTTAGAAAGCTAGCACTGCATTAGCTGCAATACATCTCACCGTTTTTCATAGGACAAATAGACAGATTTCTCTTGCTTGTACATTTCTACTTCTTCCTGCAGCTTGTTGATTTCTGCTGTAAGTTCATTGGTTTTACTTCTGAAAAAAATAAAGAAAAAAGGATCATTAACATTTGGATGTACAGCTAAAGTACAGCTAGAACATAGAACAGCAAATATATTTTATGACAAGTAATTTGCAATTAATATCTCTCACACTGCACTTTGTTTCAACTCAGCATTGGTAGAGGTAAGTGTAGAAAAAAGCAAAATGATTGTATGAGAAAAGTCCTAAGTAGTTACTGGAAAACCTCAGTACGAAATAAAATGTTTTAATTAGCTTTTTGTCTCTGCTGGTAAAAGGGATGTGGAAATTAAAAATGCACAGTGTGATTTCACAGAATGTGGGCATCATCCATATTTAAAATTACATCTTTTAGGACTAATTATTCAAAAATGTAATATGAGCAACTGATAAAGTCCTGCATGCAATAGTTTTGCACAATGTCTTGGCTTTGTCAATTCTAGCTGAATGTATAATCCAAGCAAACCATCTGAAATGTACAATAAAAAATGTTTAGTTTGCAATGCTACTTCTTACAAATGGAGCTATCAGACCTAATAAACATTGGAGGTAGAAGCTCTGAACCACTGACCCTCCCCTTACTAATGCTGTGAGAGAGCATTTAACAACAAAACCACAAAACCTCAAGGTTTTGTTGTTAGGCTTGCTAAGTGTAATGTGTACTACCTCCTTTCTTCCTACAGAATATCTACCTTATTGCAGAACAATCTTCACTTTTACAGCAGCACTCTTATATAAGTTCATTGTAAGCGCACACCACTTACTGCACGCTATTGTCAAGCTTCAACTCTATGTCTGAAGGGAACACAGATTAAATGTATGTTGTTAAGACGTACCTCAGCATGCCAAGGTAGTATGTTTTATCCATTATCTGCCTCTGAGGACCTGATAAAAGAAAACGATATGATATTTCATTTAAAAAACCCCGAATTTAGATGAATGGTAAATTAGGAAAATAATCTGCAAAATTTACATTAAAAAAATTTACAACTAATATATTTTAGTGTTCTTAAATACTTATTATCTAATTTAAAAAAGGAAAGCATTTTTAAACTGCAACGAAAATAAATATTACTAATACAAATATATGAATAGTTACTATGTAATAGAGTATTTTAAGTAATCTGTAGTGACAGAAGATACAATAACCATGTTCTATTATTTTGAATTATTTTTAAAGACAACTCAGTTATAGAAAAATGTTTATCTTCTTTTGCTGCCAAGAGTAATGACAGATAAAGGGATGCTTGAATCTTCTCTTTCTTTTTGCAGCTCTTTTTAATCCCAGCTCTTCCCACTACAATTTATAAAATGATGAAAAGCTTTCCTTTAGAAAACCTAAACATTCTTTCAAAATGTTTGTACACATCTTGAGGGCTATTTTCAGAATAAAACACCTTTCATTGCAGTTTTTATTCCACTTAATCCCTGTTGAGTCACTGGACGGTCTGCAACTTTAATCTGAGATGATAAGATTCCTCCAGGAGTCAACGACCCACCACGAGAACCAGGTCTTGCTGTACTAGGAGGCATCTATTAAAAAAAACAAAAAAACAAAAAAAAAAAAAAAAAAACCAAAAAACAACAACAAATGAAAAATCTACCAAGCCTGAATTATTACTCTATTATCCTTAAGCAATTGCCAAAGCAGTTAAAAACTTCAGACAGTCTCTATAATCTTTATGTAGGAATCTTTTAGCATTTACATCTCTTCAGGGAAGCAAAGTTTCAGACAAACATCTGCTGTAGAAGGTAGAGGATTGCCTTTGAGTAGCTGTTCATTGTTCCATTTATCTGCAATTTTAATGCTATTTAGGTCTTCCATATGAACTCTGCATGCTGGATGTCACTGAACCCCTTCAGATAAGGTTAGCAAAACTTTATACAGAACTGAAATCTTAAATTCTTCATAAAAAAGAACTTCTCCTCACTCCAGTCTTGGTACTTTAAAAAAAAAATAAAAATCTAAATACAACAAAATGAACGAGACATTAATTTTTAATATTTTCTACCATACCGCTGTTCCTATTCTGCCTGCTGACAGAGTCCTTGAGGAAGAGGGAGGCCTTGATGAAGAGGAAGGTCTTGATGAAGAGGTCAGTCCTATTCCTGCTCTTGAAGCAGAACGAGCTGTGGGAGGTCTGTTACTGCTGGCCATATTAGCTTCCTTTTTAACTTCTCTCTGGCAAGAAAAGAAATAATCCTTTGATTTTCATAAGGTCCGTAAAACTATGAGAAACCGACTCTTTAAAGCATAACCCTTATTAGAATGTTGAAGGGGGTTGGTTTTGGCTTTAGTAATCTGCAAAGTACTTCCTTTGGTACCTGGACGGTACCAGACAGCGGCAGGGCTCAGAGAGGCACCACGTAACGTCCATGAGTAAATTGAGGCAGCACTCTCTTCTCAGTGCTTAGTGAGCCCTCAGCTTATTATTGTGGCATTTATTGTTTCAGTATTTGAATGCAAACATTTAATGAAACAAACGGAAAGCGAGCAACTGCTGCAAACACTCATTCGGGTTGTCTACAGGGTCCGTAAGCCATCACCCGTCACTACGGCGAACCCAATCTGCCCAAACTGCACTATCCCTGACAAACCCCGGCAACTTTCGCCACCCCCGAAGTAGCCGATCCCAGTCGCACAGCAGCGTAGAGCCAGCGCCCCGAGGGCCCGGGGGGGGCCGGTCCCCTCACCACGAGTCTCAGCCGCCATCAGCCCACGGGCAGCGCCGCCGTCAACCCACGGACAGCGCCGCCGTATCGCGGCAACCGCCCGCACGGGTAATCGCGATGGCCACAAATCCCGCTCCAGCCTGCCGTGGCTCCCAAAAACTACGACTCCCAGAGGGCCTGGCGAGAGAAGAGCGGCGGCACAACCCCCTGCGTCAGCGTGGTGCTTGTTGGGAATAAGAAGCCCAGCGTTGGCCCGGTGGCGCGTCCTCTGACGGCACTTCCGGCATGACTTCCGGCGGCTGTGAGGCCCGTGCTGTGTCAGGCCTGCGCTGCCGCCATGGCGGGTGAGGGCAGCACGTTCCGGCTGCGCTGCTCCCTGCTGGGGCACGGACAGGACGTGCGAGGCCTCACCCGTGGCCTCTTTCCGGAAGGCGGCTTCGTGTCCGTCTCTCGGGACAGAACTGCGCGGCTTTGGGCCCCTGACGGGTGAGTGCTGGGCCCCGACGCTGGGCGGGCCGGGCGCTCCAGCCGGTGATCCGCAGGAGGGAGAGCGTGGAGGTGCTGCCGCAGGGGCTCCGCCCCTGCCCCGCCGAGTCCGTCTCTGCAGTCGAGTCCTCCTCAGGGGCAGCCGGCAGAATCAGCCGGGTCGAGGGAGATGGCGGGCGGAGGGAGAGTGTCCGCAGGAGGCGTTCGTGATTGGCATTGTCGCTTTCATAGAATCACGTTAAGGGCTTAGAGGGGCTCTTCAAGATCATCTCGTATCAGTCCGTCAACCACGGGCAGGGACACCTTTCCCGGACGAGTTTGCTCAGAGCCCTACCCATCCTGGCCTTGAGCACTTCCGAGGATGGGGTATCCACAACTTTTCGGGGCAACCTGTTCCAGTGCCTCATCACCCTCAGCGTGAAGAATTTCTTGCTAATGTCTAGCCTTAGTTTTCCCTCTTTCAATTTGTGCCTATTCTTGTACTGTCGCTACAGTCCATGAGGAAGAGTCCTTCTCCAGCTTCTTTGTAGGCCCCTTTAGACGCTATGAGGAAGGCTGCTATGAGGTCTCCATGCAATTTTTTCTTCTCCAGGCTGAGCAGGCCAAACTTCTCCAAGCCTGCTTTTGGGGAAAGTTTTTAAGCAGTTTGCTGTGCATCGATGTTGTAACATGCTTTGGAAATTATTACAGTATCTGTAGTTCTAGGCATCTTTTCTTCTACGTGGTATTAATAATATTGTTTCGGCTTCATGGTATTCAAGGCCAAGGTAATCCTGCTAAGTAACAGTGCTGCAGTTTTGATTGATGGCTTAAGTTTTAGTTTTCATGTTTTTCAGATTCTGTGCTGCCTAGGGGTGTAGTTCGAGCCTCATTTTAAGTGTCAGTAAGCGCTCTTCACAGACTGGGTAGACAAAACAAATCCTCTTCCCGCTGAAGACCAAGGACTACAAATAAAATTTTCAGGCCCAAGAGCATAAACAACAATGGGTGGACTCAAGAGAGAAACAAGAAAGATGAGATCTCACAACCTGAAGCTGTAATTGGGCAATTAAACCCCAATATGCAAATAGACCAAAATAAAAGTGTGACCAAAACTTATAAAAGTGTAAGACCTCATGACCAGTTGTCCATTTTGTGACCATTCTAAGTCCCCCTTGGGTGCAGCCCTGATCCAGCTCTTGTGCTGCCCAAGGTGTACCCTAAAGGCCTTTCAGCAGTTACCTGCTTTATTCTCTAGCTCTGTCCAGTCTCTGTTCCAGGTCAGCCTTCCCAAGGCATCATAACAGTAAGGCAGTGTGCTTTGAATGTTTAAAAAAGCCCATTCTTTCTCACCCTTGCCAAGCAAGCTTCTTTAAATGTAAAATGGAATATGAACAAAGAACTGTACAGAAAATTAAATACACAAAGACATTGAAAAAGGAAAAAAATACCCAGCATTTATTTTTCTGGTATTCACATTGCACTGGGTTGTCTCCTATTGAATTTGTGTAGTTGAATTCACAAAGTGAATTTTTCAGCATATTACCTTGACTAGAAGCAGGACTGCTATGCAATGTGTAAAGGAGATGTGGGATATTGCTGAAAGCTACAGCATGGACCTCCTCCCCGGACTATAGTTTTAAACTGTGATCTATATTGTAAAGTTGCTAGGCATGAATATTCTTCCCATTGCCTTCATGTCAAATAGAAATAATTGGCAAATTTGCTGAGTGCTTACATGTGTCTTTATATTGGTTTCTGGAGTTCTGCAATTGAGGTGAAGAAAAACTAATCTTATTAAGTAGGTCTTATTAAGTCTCTCATCACAAGGGAAAGAACTTGCTAAACTGCACAGAAATTTGCAGCAGAAAAGGAATTCTAGTTCTAACTCATAGTTTTTGAGAACTCTGTGAGGAAGAAGACATAACTTCCTTGTATCAACTTGTAATGTTGATACTGATTATGCTCTGCTTTACAGGCTCAGGGACTACAGTAGTCAGGGTTCAGTGGGTGAGCACACTGCTGTATGCTGTTTTGGTTTAGCTTTTCCAAGCTGTTGCCTTCATTTGTTCTGTGTACCTTAAGGAGAGAAGATGTGTTTGAATTTAGAAGAGTATCGTGATATCCTTACATATTTTATGTCAAGCAAAAGGGTTTGAACGATAATAGTATGGTATCATATGATAGGTTGTGATTTTGAGGGTGGGGAAACAAACACAGGAAAACAAGCACACAGCACCCCAACCTGCATATTTATTCTATGGGAATAAGTAGCTTTTTCCTCTTAGTGCTATAACTATTGAGGTTGGCTCAGGGTGAAGAAATGAGGGTGCTTTCGAGTCAGGTATGATCTGTTTAACTTTTATTCCTCTGTAGTGGTCCTAATGAAGAGCCAGTGAAGACATTTGACAGGCAGTAAATTTCATTTGTGTGCTCTTACTTTAGCATGTACTTGGATATATGTTTGAGTTCTCAGACAGAAGAAGATGCCATAAAGACAAACTGTAGCTATTTCTGATCAAATTTGGCATAGTGTTTGCCAATGAGCCAGAAAAAACAAATGTCCTTCCAGGCCTATCATTGCATTGAAAAATAAGTGGAAAGCTTTAGTTCTGTGTATTGGGGAGGAATTCTGGGATGTAATTTTTGTCTTAAATTTCATTCTTTGTAGGCCAACCATAGTACTTCAGCACAAGGCAAGCATATTTATTAATTCAAGATTTACTCAATTAAAGTACTCTTTCTGTCATGATTCTAAACTGACTATCACCTATGTTTAAGTCTTAACAGGGGTTTTACTGAGATGCACTGTATGAGTGGCCACTCAAATTTTGTATCTTGTGTGTGCATCATACCTCCAAGTGACCTCTATCCTCGTGGGTTGATTGCAACTGGTGGCAATGATCATAATATTTGCATTTTCACGACTGACAACACAGCTCCTCTTTACATCCTTAAGGGTCATAAAAACACAGGTATGTGGTAATTGTATTTTGGAGTTTTTTACATAAAAATTGACATGATTTATTAAAGAGGAAATTAAATCAAATGTATGAAACTCCGTTGTGATTTATTTGGTATATAATGTAGCAAACTTTAATTATAGCCTCTGCAAATAGGACTTTATAATCTTAATTCATGCAGTGACAGTTCATTGCAGGGGCTTCCAGGTTTATCCTGATCAGTGATTGAACTTCCACTGTCTCTCTGTATTCCCAGCAATTCACAGAATGACTACCCTTTTGTCAAGAATTGCACTTTTAAGAAGCAGTTAGTTCTTCATGTATTGATTTTTTGGTCAAAGCTGATATAAGCAGAAAAAATCAGCTTCCTAAATAAACTTCCTCTGCCTGTTTTGTTCCTTAGATGGGTATTTAATATTAATTGGTGCTTTGAATACAAAGCTTTACACTGTGTTACTGGATTATCTTTCTACAAAATCTTTGAATGTCACCAAGTTTCTTAGTGGCAGTCTTTTGCCTTCCAAGAGGGTAAGCTGAGTTTTTTTCATATGAAATAACTTCTTGAAGAAGTTATACTAAAATAATACCTGTAGACAAAACTTTTCTTTCTCAAAAACGACACATTTGCATTAGTTGTGTGTCTTGACTAGTTGTCTAACCTGTTTGTCATCATATTCTAGTCTGAGAGATCTGTGACTAAGAAATTTTAAAACATGAACAGCAAAAATATTTCCATTCTTTTCATCTAAATTTAAGAGAATTTTAAGCAGCTTCTTTCTAGGTTGCAATACAATTGCAATTCACTTAATTCTTCTCTAGACTCCTCAACACTAAATATGCTACTAATACCAAATAAATCCTCTTAAATGAGTCTCTTGAAATTGCTGGCATAAGATTTGTGGAAGTGCAGGGTACTTGTCAGTTCTGACTTGAGCGTTCATTCCAGTTTGCAGCCTTTCATCTGGGAAATTTGGCACATTATTAAGTGGATCATGGGATACAACAGCAAAAGTCTGGTTGAATGACAGATGTATGATGACATTACAGGTATGAAGTTCCTCTACATTAATATGAAATAAATACTCTGGATTTGATTCTGACAAGTCTTAATGTCGGGTTTTTTTGCAGGGTCACACAGCTGCAATATGGGCAGTGAAGATACTTCCTGAACAGGGATTAATGTTGACTGGTTCAGCTGACAAAACTATAAAACTGTGGAAGGCAGGCAAATGTGAAAGAACATTCACTGGTAAATGTTGCTGCAGTTGATAATTTGATCGATGTGATCTGTTCTTGTCAAAAGAGAACAAACATTAAAATCTTACAAAAGCATGGATAAACTGAACAATGTTTAGGCAGGATTTTTAAAGTCTTTAATTAGTTGTAAGCCCAGAAGGCACATGATTTCTAAAAAAATAAGGTATTTTTCAGAGAATTGTGAGCAGTTATTTTTTTTTTTTTTCCAACTGCTCCCACAAAGATTTGTTGCCTGGATTTAGATATGAGTTAGATAGAAGTGGTATACAGCTGCTAATGGAAACAGTAACTGCATTAAAGTTTTCTCTTCCTTTTTTTAAAGGACATGAAGATTGTGTGAGAGGTTTAGCTATTCTCAGTGAAATGGAGTTCCTTTCCTGTGCTAATGATGCTAGTGTTCGAAGATGGCAGATCTCTGGCGAGTGTCTGCAGGTGTATTATGGACATACAAATTATATATACAGCATCTCTGTCTTCCCTCGATGTAAAGGTAGGATTCCTTCCTGACTGTACACAACATTCTTCGAAATGAAATGGCAGGGTATGTATTCTGATGTTTCATGGCACTGCCACAACTAAAGAACACCAGTAGCATTTACATTTTTTTTCTTACACCTGGTGTAAATAGATAGAGAAAGACATTGAGATTGACTCCCAAGTTGCATTGCTGTCAAAATTGCTCTGGCGGTGTGTGGGATGAAAGGTCCTGAGTTAGGGCTAATTGAAGGCTTAAGTGAAACTTAGGTGAAGCAACAGGCAAAAAACTATTGTCTTAGCTGCCACCTGTATTTCAGTACTGTTGCAGAGTAGTAAAATGTGTGGCATCACAGTTTGAGATAGTGTAAATTTATATACTTCCACAGCATGAATTATATGTAGTTTAGGTTAAGAATTTTATATATGAGGCTTAATTACATTTGCTTTCAGAGTTAGAGATTTAGAGGTTCAGAAATAACTGTTGATCCAGTTGCAGAGGAAATTCCAAGTCAGTGACCTTTGTGTGGTGTATGGGACACTTGCACATTTGTTCATCAGGTAAAGTGCACATATATGCATTGATGCATATATTGTAGACCTCCTATGCCTTAAAATATATTGTAGACCTCCTATGCCTTAAAATTCTGCATTGAGGAGTTTGTAGACTTTTGCCAAACGCTTTACGTGTGTTTTCTGATATAAAGCAGGCTTACCTTCCAGAACTCAATTTAAAACAAATGTGAACCTATGCAAGTATAGTGCAAGATGAAACTATGATGATGACAAAATTGTTCAAGCCCTTTAAAGATGAAGTGATCTTCTTTGTCTTGGACACAGTTTCGTTCACTGTCTGGCTACTTAATCTGCAGTTTATGCACTTAGCATTTTCTGAGAACATAACTAAACAGTGGCTTACTTTTTACTTTCTACTTGTAATTGAGAGATGTACTAAATTGCAGAAGGGTTCTTTTACTGTTGTGATTTATAGACACCCAGTTTCAGAATGCCATCTAGTATCACAATATGCTAAAAATCTATTTCAAAAGTTTTTTATTTCTTTTTATTTTCAGATTTTGTAACTACTGGAGAGGATAGATCCCTTAGAATCTGGAAACAAGGAGAATGTACTCAAACAATCAGACTTCCAGCGCAGTCTGTATGGTGCTGCTGTGTGTTAGACAATGGTGACATTGTAGTTGGCGCAAGGTATCCAAATTTTACTTTTAATGTATTTCTAGATCCAAATCTGACAATTCTTGAAGAAATTGGCAGCATCACTTTGAACATCAGTTTCACTTATATTTAAAAATACAGCCATCAGAATGTGTGTGTGTTAAATTTAAACAAGTTACACTTCATCCAAGAAGTAGTTTTTTTTATGTCATTCACAGAGGTAGAGCGGATTCTTTGGAAATGTGATAAATCATGAACAGACTTGAAAATAAATTTAGTAAGCACTGTATAAAGAACCCTTTTGATAGGCATATTGTATCTCGATTTTCAAATTTATACTGAGGACAGGGTTACCCACTTGATTCCTTCTCTGTATGGTTTTAGTTTGAGAATGAATTCGTTTCATAAGAAGGGTAATTAGAAATAGTGATGGTTTCTTGCAACATAGAAGTCACCATTTGAATTTATGTAGTCATTGTGATATTTAAATAGTATTCCTACTTGAATGTTTTCTCTCCGTTCAGTGATGGAGTTATAAGGGTGTTTACAGAGTCCTTGGAACGTATAGCAAGCACTGAGGAGATTCAGGCTTTTGAAAATGAGCTTGCCCAAGCATCCATTGACCCTAAAACTGGTGATTTAGGAGATATCAATGCTGATGACCTTCCTGGAAGAGAGCACCTTAAGGATCCTGGTAAGTTACTGTACTTCTGTTACGTTAGAGGTGCCTCCAAATCTTGGTCTGAGGTATTGAAACTTCTGATGGTTTCTTAACCAGAAACTTAAGGCTTTAATCCCTTTCAATAAGGTTAGTGAAGGAAATGGCTTAATTCTACTCTACTGTTCTTTCACTGATGCTTTTGGAAACAGGACTCAAGGTTTTTTGGTTTGGGATTTTTTTTAATCCTTCTATGAGATAATTTACAAAAAGGTGGAATTGATGCTACAGTATGTTTGAGATGTTCTCTATCTGTTCTGCCAGCTGTATCAAGAGCATGTCAAACAGATAATTTGTAAAAGGAGTACTGAATGTGCAGGGTTTTTTTATTAATAAAAGTAATAAATGCAATTTTTTTGCTTTAGCTTTTGGCTTGAAAGATAGTCTTGATGGGCTTGGTTCACACCTAGGTACTTGAGAAGTTCTTGAGAATGCAGTAGAAGCAGTACTAAATGTTATTCTTAAACATCTTAAACAGACAGATAATTTTTCCCAAGGTGAAGTAGCCAGTGACTTCAGACCTTGGCTATGATCAGGAAATAGCATAGATATTATATGAAACTTTGCATCTTGTTAGACTATGGGAGAATATCACCTTTCTTAATTGTCATCTCACTGAGAAGATGACAAACTTCTGACATACTTGACATAAGTATTGTTTTGGGCACTTAGTGTGCTAGCAGATACCGTTACCTAATTGTAAAATGCTTATTAAGATCGCTGCTGTTCTTTTTGTGAGATGCAGTATTTTGTCTTGTTTTTGCTGGGATAGGGTTGATTGTATCCATATGTCATAGTTTTAATTTTAAACCGGACGGAAACACTAATTAATGTAGTGGTTTCACATTCACTAAATTTTGGTCTTGGTACTTACTCTTTTTGTGAGAGAGAGACCAGGAGAAAAACAAAGCAGGCTCAACTTTAAAATTAACAAATAGTTTATTAACACACACTAAAAGAATAGAAAAACAGAAAGTTGGGAAAAAAAACTGAAATGGAATGAAACTTTAAAAAACACTTTTCCCTCCTCTTACAAACTGTTCGCTTTCTTACAAAGCAACATAAAGAAACAAAATTTGTAGTTTTCAGTCAGTTTCATTATCTGATAATAGTCTTTCATCAATTCATTAGGGGAAGAGTATGCTTTTGAGTCATGGATCTCACTGACAACTTAGAACAGTTCTCTTGTGGGTTTTAAACTGTCACAAAAACAACTGCCTGGAGAAACCTGCCTTTGTGACCCTCCCAGGAGCAGTTTCCCAGTGGGTCATAGGTCTTAGACTTTTGCATACTGGGGTGTTACTTTTTAAAGATGAATATCTCCAAAGCAAAGGATTCTTCACCTCAAAGTACAGAGATACCTTCTCACTTCTTCACTGGCGCAGGGGGCTTCTCATCTTTATCTCTGTTCAAGCATCTTACAGGATATTACTTAGTTCATCACAAACACCTTTGCTTAAATCTACACACGAAACAATCATCTCCCTAAATGCGTATCTTTCCTATGATTTAAAGGAATGACTTAAGTAGAGAGTTCATTTCCATGGCTCAAGTAAGAATAGAACAACTAACTCTTCAACCCTCTGTCCTAATAGTCTTTTCACTCTTGCTACTGACTTCATGCTGTTGTTCTTTATGTTCACTCTGTCTTTTCTTACTCTCTCAGAGAATGGCCAAGCTCTGGAAGCTTCATGTTGCTAGGAAAGACTTAAATCTGCGTGGAGTCTTTGTCTTCTTTCTGTAGCTCGTGGTGTTAGATGTTCAAGGCCGAGCTGATGAGGGAGGAAGAATTCACAAAAACATTAGAGATCAGAGCGCTCAGGCAGTCCGGAATCATAAAAAAAACCCAGGCAGGATCATAAATGCCTTCTCATCCCAACCCTCGGTGTAAATCGGGGTGGCTTCAGCCTAAATGGTGCCCATAGCTCTTATCAGGGCCCAGCAGAGATCTTTCCCTGCTCCAGGGAAATTTGGAGAAAGTAGCTATTGCAAAACAGCAACCTCTCCTTTCCCCCCCCTTCACCCGGGAGCTGATGGAATCCGGCCAGGCCTCAGGCCAGCTTCCCCCCCAAAAAGGGCGGGAACAGCAGGCCCAGCTCGATGTTACTTGTTTCTCTCTGGACAAAGGAAGAAAGAAAAAGGACCCACCTACAGGAAATCAAGGGGTTTTATATGGTACTTCCCAAGATCGCAGCTAACAATTTCAGTGGTCAGAGTAGATGTCAATATTCTAACTAACTCTCTGATAGGTCTCTGTCTCTTCCAAAGCAATTCCCAGGTCCTGACCTGGGGAATTATTTTACATTCTTTTATAACTAAAAAACTAAAGTGTACTAACCCATGACACCATAGTAGCTATTATGGGGCTCTGTTTTGGATTCGTGCTGAAAACAGGGTTGATAAGACAGGGATGTTTTTGTTATTGTTAAGCAGTGCTTGCACAGAGCCAAGGCCCTTGCTGCTCCTCACCCATGCCACCATCAAGGAGGCTGGGGGTGTGCACTGAGCTGGGAGGGGACGCAGCTGTGACCGCTGACCCTAGGGATATCCCATAGCACTTGGCATTATGCTCAGCATGTAGACTAGGGGAGGAAGAAGGAGGCTGGGGGGGTGGGTTATGTTTAGAATGTTGGTATTTGTCTTTCCAAGGAACTGTTGAGCCTGATTGAGCCTTGCTCCTCTGGAGACAGCTGAACACTTGTCTGCCCATGGGAAGTGGTGTATGAATTCCTTGTTTTGCTTTGCTTGTGCATGTGGTTTTTTGATTTACCTTCTTAACTGTATCTCAGTCCCCAGATTTTTCACTTCTGTTCATCTGATTCTTTCCTGCATCCCAGCCACAAGGTCAGTGTGCCTGTAGGGTGCTTAGTTGCCGTCTGGGGTTAAATCAAGACATGTATCTACTTAATTCCTGTGCTGTTGAACTTAATTCAAGCGTTGTTGAATTATTTTTAATTTTTTAATGCTGAGCTCCATTTGAATATTTTTCTCTCCTAAAGTAAACCATATCCTTAAAATTGTTTGAACTCCTGCCTACAGGAACAAGAGATGGACAGACACGGCTCATTAAAGATAATGGGAAAGTAGAAGCATATCAATGGAGCGTTAGTGAAGGAAGATGGATAAAGATCGGTGATGTTGTTGGTTCTTCTGGAGCCACACAACAAACATCTGGAAAAGTTTTATTTGAAGGAAAGGTATGTGCAAATTAATTTGTTTCATGTTTTCCTAAGTAACTGGTCTTTGTTCAGATAAAGTATAATTTAGAAAACAGGTAGTTGAAAAATACCCATATTAGGAAACAGGTACTTTTTTGTTATCTTTGATCTCAGAGGTAGAAGTGTAAGTACAGTTTACTTTATTACTTAAGAAACACATTTTGTAAAATGAGCACGCCAATGGACACAAATTATTTTGGAGAAAAGTGAACCATTAGTAGAGAAATTGTCAAGTTCTATTGTATTCATTGTTAATACCTTGAGAAGTTAGTTTTAATAGCCTTCCCAAAGGAATTGAACTTTATAATGTCTAATGCAAGGCTTACTTAAAATATTAGGTGCCAGGCCTTCTATACCGCTTCTCTATAGTAACTATTGAATCTAAAGACAGGTAAGCTGACCTAAAGACATCTAAGCTGAAAAATGTTTCCTTTACTGGAATATACATAGAAAAGCTTGTCAGGCTCCACCACAGAAAAAAATGTCTCCAAGGTACTGATTTTCACTCTCAGATTTTAAAGAAATACTAGGAAATGGTTTGCTAGTATTAGAGGTGTCCTTTTAATACTGAAATTTCTTGAGGCATCTGATTGCTCCATAGCTTTGGAGGGAGACAGAGGCATCCATGAGAGTGACCTGATCCACCTTTATTTTGTAATATATCTGCACACACTATCATGATTCATTGCTTTACTCTGTTCTTTTTGAGAGCAGAATTCTGGAAAATACATGTTTAAGTTTAAAATACATGGTTTTGGCTGAGACAAAAGAGTTCTTAGCAGCTGCTACAGTGCTGTGTGTTTTGGATGTAGTATAGCAACAGGGTTATAACGCGCTGATGTTGCTAAGTAATGTTTAGTGTTTACTCTAAATCAGCCAATGTTTACTTGCAGTCTCTCAGGAGAGTTTCTGGTAAGTTCTGAAAGTAGCAGTGTTTGAAGTTTTTAGGCTTAGGTCTGGGCCACTGTTAGACTGCTTTAATACATCATTATGTAAAAAGTGCTGGAAGACTTACTAATGTGTTTTTATTTTTATTCCGCTTAAAGGAATATGACTATGTTTTCACCATTGATGTAAATGAAAATGGGCCTTCCTACAAACTGCCATATAACATCACTGATGATCCTTGGCTGACTGCATACAACTTCCTGCAGAAGAATGATCTAAATCCTATGTTTCTGGATCAGGTGGCAAAGTTTATTATGGACAACACTAAGGGGCAAACACTGTTTAGTACAAGTAATCAATTTTCAGATCCATTTACAGGTAAATATTTTTAACTTAAGTGATGACATCAGATACTCCTCGAGTTTTGTGTCTTCAGCATACTTGCTGAGGATGCACTCTGACTGATCTTTCACATTATCATTAGCAAAGATGTGGAGCAGGACTGGATGCAGTACTGACCCCTAGGATATACCACCAGTGGCTGGCTTCCAGTAGACATGGTTGCACTGATCACCATCCTCTGGTTGTGGTTGTTCAGTCAGTTTTCAATCCATCTCACTATCATATAATTAATAAGATTGGAAAAGACCTCTAAGAATATTGAGTTCATTAACTGAGGACTTCCATGTTCATCCATAAATCATATCCCCAGGTGCTATAGCCACATAGTTTTTCGAATACTTCAGGAATGACAATTCAGACACTTACCTGAGAAGCCTTTTTCAATGCCTGACCACCCTTCCAGTATTGAACTTTTTGCTAATATCTAATGCAGACCTCTCCTGGTACAGCTTAAGACCATTTCTTTGCATCCTGTCACTTATTACTGGGAGAAGACCCCCACCTTGATAGCTTTCAAATAGTTGTAGAGAGTAGTAAGGTCCATCTGCAGCTTCCCTCAAGAACTTAAACACCCCCAGTTCTTTCAACTGCTTCCTATAGGTCCTGTGCTCCAGACCCTTCACCAGCTCCATTGCCCTTCTCTGGACTTGCTCTAGCACCTCAGTGTGTTCCTTGTCATAAGGGGCCCAGAACTGATCACAGGATTTGAGATGTGGCCTCACTAGGGCCAAGCACAGAGGGACAGTCACTGCTGTGGTCCTGCTGGGATAAAAGCCAAGATACCATTGTCCTTCTTAACTGTATAGGTACACTTCTGGCTCATGGTCAGGCAGATGATGATCGGCACTGCCAGGCCCTTTTCTGTTGGGCAGCTTTCCAGCTGCTCTGCCTCCAGCCTGTATCTCTGCGCGAGGTTGTTGTGACCAAAGGGCAAGACCCAGCACTTAGCCTTGTTGAACCTCATAGATTCATCTGCCCAGGCAGACTCCAGTATTGTAGTTCTTCTACAGATACATTCATATCCTTAAATGATTGAGTGCAAAGGCACAGATCATTCTGGGGAAAAACAAAACAAACCTAAGCAAAATTCTAAGCAATCCAGTGGCATTTTTCAGTCTAGTCTTTTTTTTTTTTTTTTTTCCCAGTGAAAGAAAGGTACAGTTTTCATACAAGAAGTACTAGATGCTATTATGGCAATTACTGAAATACAAAAATTTAGCCAGAGAATTAATTGAAACTGAGTGAAATATATAAATTACCTTTTTCAGGCAGGAAATGGAACTAGAACAAGTTGATTACTGATATGCTAAACCATGTTAATCAATTACCTCCTGCTTATCACATGTACAAAACAAACTAATCCAATTAATTCCACAAAGATGAATTTAAAAAGAAAATAGCGTTAAAATAATTGAGCTAAATTTTTTCTTGCGAGAGACTGGAAATCGTAATATAGGCTTCTCAGGTTATTTGTAACTGAGAGCTGCAATTATCATGGAAGTAAGTAGGTTGGAAAAGACCTCTGAGATTGAGTCTAACCTATGACTGAACACCATCATGTCACCCTAGACCATGGTACTAAGTGCCACACATCCAGTCTTCCCTTAAACACCTCTACCACCTCCCTGGTCAGCTCATTCCAATATCTAATCACCCTTTCTGTGAAGAAATTCTTCTTCATGTCCAACCTAAACCTCCCCTGGTGCAATTTAAGGCTGTGCCCTCTCGTCCTGTCACTGGTTGCCTGGGAGAGGAGGCCAATGCCCAGCTGGCTACAGCCTGCTTTCAGGGATTTGTAGAGTGAGGTAAGATGTCCCCCTGAGCCTTCTCTCCTCCAGGCTAAACAATCTTAGCTCCTCATAGGATAGGCACTCCAGACCTTTCACCAGCTTTGTTACCCCTCTCTGGATTTTAATAACATCAAGGTGTGTTTAATAGTCATTGGTTTTTTTGCCATTTGACTAGGTGCTGGACGTTATGTTCCAGGCTCTTCATCTGGATCAAGTACAATACCTGGGGCAGACCCATTTACAGGTAATGTAAAATTCATATCTGTCTGGCTAGCACTTGTATTCCATGTTTAGCCCCAGACAGCTGTTTCTTGCTGTTCTGTGTTTGGGGCAGTAGTGTGGAACAGCCTTTTAAGGTGAGCTCTGCCCCTGCAAAGCATACCGAGATCTGTTCAGTGCAGGGGAGCCCTCTGCTGTCGTGTCTGCCTTGTGTCTCTCTGTGCACTACAGCAGAAGTCTAAGGACCTAAACCTTTTGTTTTGCTAGACTTCATATGCATGAACCACACAAGATTAGGTATATTCATTGAGGTGGTTTTCTATTTTCATTTTTATTTATTTTTTTAACATGATCTTTATTGATACCATTCACCCTGTATTTTAACTTATGATCCTCACTGTAAAATCCTGTTTTAAAATCCTATTGTAAAATCCTCCTCACTGATTTAGCAACCTACTTTGCAAAGACTTTCCCAGTTCCAGCCCTGCATTGACTGACTTACCCCATCCCTGCAGTAAGCTCTTCATCCCTGAGGAGCTCTTGGTGCTCTTCCTGTAATCACTTGATGCCAAAGTCTTGTCTGCAAAACCAGCCATGTAGTGAGTTGCTGACCTACTTGACGAGTCAATTTCTATTCAAGCATTTTTGCTTTGTTCAGAGTATCAAAGAAATGCCTTTCACTCTTCATCCTTGTTCTCAGAGCTCTCTAATCACTCTTGATATCCTCCAGGACCTCCTTGGCAAAACCCTCAATGGCCATGTGGAAGAGTAGCAGGGTAACAGTCTGAAGGCCAGGCAAGGCTTGGCACTCTTTCTGTGGCATCCTGAATCCTTGTCCCCAGCAGACACACACCTCCCAGGTTACCAGGCCACATGCATAGGAAGGTGCCTCCCTGCCCTACTGGAGGTTACTCTGATTCCCATCACTGCTTGCCTTTCATGTTTTTGCAGACATGAGGTGCAGCCTCAGCTGATTCTTAACACATCACTGCTGGGTGTTTGTCCTCACCAGTGCCAGGGTGCTCACTACCTTTTCTACAGTTGCAGATCTACAGGTAGATCAAAAGCCTTTGTGCTGTTACAAAAACTCGGGGTTCCCCATCTTGACAGTCTTCCTGTGTTCAGCTGTTTATCCTCCATGGCTTTTGTGGCTCTGTGGTCTCTGCAGATGGAGGCCTCAATAAAGCCTCAGTGTAAGAGAGTCCACCTCCCACAGGAGAGACCACTTGTGGCCCAGGCACAGCGTCAGTCAAGGCCAGGGCAGTGTGCCCTCCTTCTGGAGTTTGTCATGGCACTTGCTGCGGGCCTCAGCACCTGTGAGTTCCAGAGATCATGACACAATGTCTCCCAGCTGTGGGCTCACTTAGCTTGTGAATGCCATCATCACCAACACACTTGCACAGGCATAGATTTAATTCTTAAAGAAGTGTTGAACACTACTTTGTCATTCATTTAGTGCAGAATAATCCCTTTTAATAGTCTTGTTTGAAAAGTAGTAACTAAATACAGGTATACTTTGCCTCTTTACTGGTGGTGGTGGTGTTTAAAAACTTAAAATCTTTGTCAGGTGCTGGTCGCTATGTTCCTGGTTCAGCATCAAATGCAGTACTTCCAGTGAGCGGGGTTGATCCATTTACGGGTAAGAGACAATGCCTGCCAATGAAAAACTTTCCTGATCTTTTTGTTTGTTTGTTTCCTCCGATATGAATTCTGCATTGATGCAAATTCATACATTATTAAAAATAGCATATTGAAGCTGCTTATACTCTGAAATTATTCAAAAAATAGCAATAACAGAGCCTTCCTTTACACGCAGGAATCATGCACACGCAGGAATCAAGCTTTAAAATGCATAATAATAATCTGAGAGGATTATTGATCTCCTAGTAGTTATGTTATTGATCAGAGAAATTGATATATAATTAATGGGCATTGCATAATATCAGCCACTAAATGATCTGTGAGTTTAAGAAATCATTATAGGTGATGATTAAAGCTTTTTATTGCTCCTTAGAAAAAGACATGTCAGGCTACTATGGCATGTGCGATAACTTCGTCATATCTGCAAATCTTCTAATATGTAAACACTTTCACTATGAAAATAATAAAGGTCCAGGATTTCAGGGGCAGAAGGGAGCTTTTTTATAGAAAGACCCTTGCCATTTTCATGTGTTGACTACAATAGCCATTGTTCTAAGTGACTGTGTATTTAGTTCACACAATTAAGAAATGACTGTTAATAATTTCAGTTTGTAAACATGAAGGGGGAAGAGTTTTTGAAGGTATTGCTTTTGGTTTTAACTCTTGAATGTAAAAATAATGTACAGAGTGACAGCTATTTGCACAGACATTCACTTTTCTTCAAAAGATATTTTTCTGGGTAATGTTCAGCTGTAGAGAGTTACCGCTAGGACATAGTTCTATGTCAGACACCTTGGTGCACTGTTGAATGCTTTGTCTTGCCTTTCTGTAGGAATGGGTGCCTACCAGTCAACTGCCGCTAAAGTTGAAAATATTTATTTTCCAAAGAAGGATGCTGTCACCTTCGACCAGGCCAATCCTACACAGATACTGGGTCAGTGTTCTAATATCAAGGATTTTTTTTTTTAACTGAGCTTTTAAAAAAAACTATCCTTTATGCTAGTTCCATTAGATTAATCTAATACCTGGACTTTTAAATCACATTGAAGTTTGAATATAGCACATCTCATAAGCAAAACATGATCACATGATTTAAGTAAAAATAAAAAAAAATGTGGTCACATGAGGAACATATAGTTTCTTTATTGTTTTAACTACCTAATAAGAGAAAAGAGCAAAAAGGAGTTGTATTTTGGTTATGAAAGCTCTAATGTTCTTATGACTCATTTGTGCATTTTCATCTTTAAGTAGGCATTTTATAAATTTTTTCTACAAATTCTGTGTCTTAGTGTTGCAGTGTTAAAGTGGAATTAGTAGTAGCAATCTTTGTGAAAATTTAAAACTTAAAATTAGAAATTATAAAATTGGAAAAAGCGTTTAAAAATCTGACCCCTCCAAAAACACTCAATGTCTATAGTTGTTACTCATTTTTAAAGTGCTTTTGTAACATTGCAGTTGAGATCTCTATTTGTGAAGTCCTATTTTTGGAAAGGTGTGCCTATTCTACTGCTATTACAGGCAAATTAAAAGAACTTAATGGCAGTGCAACTGAAGAACATAAGCTTACTGAAGATGACTTGATAGTCCTAGAAAAGTTACTGTCTACAACATGTAACACCTCTGCGGAAACACCTACAGCACAGCAACTTCAGACTTTATGGAGAGCAGTTAACTGGCCAGAAGGTAAACTCTTAAAATTGTTTTATGCATCATCTCAGCAGTGCTTCATCATGAATGAAGTCTTGGCATAATATGTTACAGTGAGTCTGTCCGAAACATTAAACAGCCCAAGTAGAAAACAGATGACTAAAAGGTGCTAACAGCAGTGATCAGCTTCAGGGGCAAAATTGTTTTTCTGGTTTTGTTGGCACAATAATAAATACAAAGGAGAAACTTGATATAAAGATCAGTTAGGATTATTTCATTAGCAGGGCCATCCTCAAAAAGGTGTGAGATTTGTCAGGAAATAGAGTAAGAAAGTGTGAACTTGGCATCCTAAGATGTTACCAAATGAGAGATGAAATGACAGAGGTTAATTTGGGGGGCAAAATCAAAAGTAGCTCCTGTTTAATATGGTAGAGGAAGTTACCGATGCTAGGCTGTATGATCAAAAATGCATTAGTGAAATGACATGCTGGAAGAACGCAAGTGGAGGTGATTACATTGAATAATGTATTGTCAGCACCGATGGATTAGAGAAGCTGTGTTGGTTGTTACATCACATTCTGGAAAAAGCTATCGTTTGCATATACAAATATATAAGAATGGTTAAAATTAACTGCTTTTTTAAAATTGCAGTTGAAGATTTACTAACAGGAAGAACATTTTAATATTAAAAATTCATGCTCATTTTAAAATATCACTTAATCAAACTGTGTTTTGCATAATGAGGAGCTGGTGATGCCCAGTGCCACACCTTCCAGACTCTGTATTGTACAAAGCATTAATTCTGAAGATTCTGCATATCTGCAGGAGAAACTTTATAAGTAGTTGGGTAGGTTCAGCTTTGATTTGGTTGTAAGCATTGGATACCAGTAGTAGATCCTAAGAGCCAGATATATTCAGAATTTGGAAAGGGGAGACATTAAAAGCTTTCAGTTCAGTTTCCTTACAGTGATTTCCTTACAGTGATTTCCAACTCATCAGTCGAGAACGTATTTTTTATTTTCCTTTCCTGTAAGCAGCTACACTGTACTGTAAGTTACAGAATGAGGACAAAGGGAGATGTAGGGGTGTTCGGTTACTGAAATTCCAGCTTTCAGAGATGTTTCAGAGAGTTACCATATCTTGTGCTTGTCTTCAGTGTTATCAGTTAGAGATCTTAGAAAAGATTAAGATCTTCTGCAAAGTGCCATGTTAATCCTAAATTAAGGATTATGGATGTTTTTTTAATGATAAATTGAAGCTAGAATGGGTTTGTCAATATTTGTCTTTACGAATGTGAAAGTATTTGTTCTTTACGCATGATGAAACTTTACTGTCTGTTCCTAAACCTGTGGGGCTAAAGTTTGCATATGGAAGAAACTCACTGAAAAATGTACATGTAATGCAGTATTAATACTAACATTTTTTTTTGTTTTGTTTCTTAGAAATTGTCTTTCCAGCTCTAGACATTCTTAGATTGTCTGTCAGGCATCCCACTGTGAATGAAAACTTCTGCAGTGAAAAGGAGCATGTACAGTTTATCATCCTTCTCCTTAAATTTCTGAATCCTAAAGGCAAACAAGCAAACCAGCTGTTGGCACTTAGAGCTCTTTGCAATTGTTTTGTTAGCCATGCAGGCCAGAAGCTCATGATGGAACAGAGGGATGAAATAATGACACAAGCAATAGAAACTAAATCATGCAATAATAAGAACATCCACATTGCACTGGCCACACTGACATTGAACTATGCTGTATGTTTACATAAAGTCAACAACATTGAGGGCAAAGCTCAATGCTTATCAGTAATCAGCACAGTTATGGAAGTTGTTCAAGATCTTGAAGCCATTTTTAGACTGCTTGTGGCTCTTGGGACGCTAATCAGTGATGATACAAATGCTGTGCAATTAGCTAAGTCTCTAGGAGTTGATTCTCAAATAAAAAAGTATGCCTCTGTATCAGAACCAGCTAAAGTAAAAGAATGCTGTAGGTTTGTTCTTAATCTGTTATAATGTTTTTTTCTTAGCACTTGGAAGACAGTGTATGCAGAAAAAAGATGCTTTTGTTCATATTTTATGACATACTATACTTGGGGAAAATACTGTGGATTAATTACACTTGACTTGTTGCAAGATACAAAGTAAATAAAACTTTTTTCACTGTTTGTCATTGGACTGCTTTTCTGAAGTGATCAGTGCACAGGAACTTTGCAGGGAGTCCTGACATTGCTCAGATAAAAATAGATCACCAAGTAGTCAAACCATATCAGTACTTACAGGTCATCCAGACAGAAAGGTAGGGGATGGCTGTTAATTAGTGACTGTCAACTCTGACACCCACCCCAATCAAATTCTGTGTTCCAGCATGATTATTCTGTTTCTTGACTGTGGGGTTTTCTTCAGCACATGAGGGGCCCTGAGATCTCTTAAGTTCAACAGTGAATTTCACAAGCTTATTAATTAAAATGAGTTAATATTAACCCTTGTCAAATAGCCTGGTAAGGAAATTTTCATCACCTTTCTCTACTTCCTTTCAAAACTTAAGTATTAAGGCTCTTACCTCTTTTAATTCTAGGACTAGATGGCTTTTTGAGGGGTAGAACCTCTACCTGCCATATGGATGTTGTGCTTCACTCATAAATTTGTATCTTGCAGCTTGTAAAATGGCATGAACTTCTAGAGAAGTCTTTAACTTGACTTTAATTTTAAGGACAGGAATACCCTAGTAGTTAATAGTAGTCTTACCCTATATTGTAAAATCTAGTTGATTTAAAAAGATCATCTTGAAGAGTGGGAGAACAACCTATGTCCAGAAATGAGATTAGCAGCAGAAGCTTGAAGAAGATTTCTAAAGGTGGTTGGTCTACACCCCCTGCCAGTGTTTGAGGCATTTGGACAATGTCCTTGACAAGAGGCTCTAACTTTTGGTCAGGTCCTTTACAACTGAAATACTCGGCTGTAAAGTGCAAAAATTTAAAGTCAAGTTTTATGAAGTAGCTTTAACTGCCTAACTCTGGTGACTGTTAAAAGCAAAAATAATACTTAGCAGCTTCTTCCAGCAGATGTTAGGCTCAAAAGGGAAATTTTCTTCTTCTGCAAGTGTTACAACTGGGTTTAGAATTAAGATGGACTGAAGAGAGTCAATGTTTAAGTTACATTTTTCATTAAACTAGTAGAATGGAAAACAGGAAAAAGAAAATGGCAAACTTGTGGCATGTGAGCTCCACATCACACAATACCTGCCTATGTTGTCGATGCCAGATGTGAAGGATTTTGTGATCTAGAGCTCTTTTGTTTTCCTCCAGCTACCTGAACTGAGTTACTACACTGCTTCCAGCAAACTTTGTCTATCAGTTCCTTAGTTGAACACTTGTACAATTACACTTTGGATGGATTTCTAGATAAATACCTTCACAGTCTTGAACATAGTGACACATTTTCTGATTTGATCCATTGGATCCATATGAGACAGTCCAATAAATTATTTGTGATTTACAGTGCTACTAGATGACCCCTTCCTGGGAAAGCATCTAAGAACCTAGCTTTAGGAAAGTCTGTGAAATAATGTGCCTGTCTGTTGAATTTTGATTGCCTACTATACAATTGTCCTTGAAGCTTCAGCTTTCTAATGTTGTGCTCTTGACCTGTGTACCTGTGGTATTTTAAGAAATTATACTTGTCTTAATATTTTTGTTTTATTATTGTGAGATTGCTCTGTTACAGATTATCCCTTTACATGAAAATTGTTATGAATTTCCCAGACCAAAAATTAATGTTTATATTAATAAAAATACTCTGGCTACTCCCAACAAATGGTATATTAAAAGATACTACAAAATTCACTTAAATTTGCAGAGAAATGATGGGGCACAGCAAAAAATCTTTCTGGGGACTGCAGCACTAAGTGTTAGGCAAGATAAAGCAGGCTAGAACTGTTTGGAGAGAAAGATACCTCCTGCCACAGGGTACTGTGAGGCCACCCTTCCATGATCTAGCAGCATCTGTGGAAACAGGGACTGGGAAATTGCTTTTGGTTTTGTTTCAAAGGATGCTGTTTAGAACTCCATTGTGGTTCATGTCAGCATGGACATACTTAAACACACAAATGCATATAAGGGTACTGCACAATCTGCTGCTGAGATCACCAATAAGAAGAATGCCTTAGGACTGTCAGTAGGATGAAGTTCCTGTTGCAGTTAAAGAATGTTGTATCTATAGTGAGGAAACGTGCCAGACCTGAGGTTAACAGTGTACAGTCTTCTGAGACCAGAGGCCACTGAAAACAAGTATGTGCCTGGCACACAACTGGGAGCTGGCTTGCTATCTACAGCAGTAAATTTTGAATAACTCGATCTGTGTGTTAAGGGCTCCTGATTTCATTCATCAGGGGAATAGTTGAAGTATGTTTGAGAGATTTCAAGAGCCCCTTGAAGAAAAGCTGTGTCTTCTGCTAAGAATTCAAAGTTTCTCAGGAGATGACACAATTCTTGTGGCATCTTTTTCTGAGATAGAAAGGAAGCTTTTAGAAAGAATAGCCAACAGCACACAGTAGCATCTCATGTTAAAGCATGACTCAGGTTTCATGAAGTGGAAGAACTTGGGATTTCCTTAGAGTAAAACTCAGGACAAGTATAAAATGCCTTCCTAAGGAACTAAATAAAGGGTCAAAACTGACATGTCAGCATCAACTGCTGTACTTTCCAAGATAAGTAACATAAATTGGGCTAATCTATTGTAAGTTTTCTGTAATGTTATTATGATGCACCTTGCTCATATCAGGACCTAATTAACCAGTGTTAATAAATCAGTCATGTTCAGGCTACAGCCAGAAATAGACTAACTTCAGTGTGCAAATCTATTTCATTAAAAGCACTGTACACTCAACTATATACATTCATGGATCCTTGATGCAGTGACTTTTTATAATGTAATATGCTGTAATATACAGGAGTTGTCTTACCATAGATCAGTACTACAGAGGCAACTCCAAATGCTTTAGGAAATGTTGTAACCCGGTTTCAATCGTGAAGTTTTTTGCTTAAAAATAATTAAGCTTCTTTGCTGAATGAGATCCATTACTATATACTGCGATCACTTGCCTCTTTTTGTATCTTTCTCCTGAAACTATCAACAAACCCAAAGTCTAGGAACAGTAGATGTTTCCCATCTTTTCAAAATATTTACTGAATAGACTGTGAAATTAAATGTTTGGCAACAGGATGCCATATGCAGCTGTTGACAGCCTGAAGAGTATCTGGGTGTTTTCAGATGTCCTATTCTTACAGTGGTTTTTTGATGCTGTCTTGGTTTGAAAAGACAGGTGTCTGCTAAGGAGAGGCAGGCCTCTCTAGGAAATGAGGAATTCAAATCCTTCCCTCCGTGTTATTATAATTTGGAAGATTAAAAAAAACTTTTCAGTCAGAGCTATGGGGAAGGAATAACAGTCCTTTACTAGTAAATATAACAGGACAGACAAACAACAACAGCACTTATAACAGTAACACAGAACCAAGAACCCTGAGGGGCAAACAGTGGAAACTCCGGCGCTGACGGCTGGAAGCTGGAAGCGGTGGATTGTCCTCGGCAGGCAGGGGGGTGTCCTAGCAGGCGAAGCAAGCAGTGCTGGAGAACCCGCAGTGGCTGGACCCGGGCTGACCCACAATCCAGCAGGGCAATGAAGACAACTCTGAATTCCTGGGCGCTCCAACAGGTGATAGAATTCCCAGGACCAGACTCCTCTGTTAGCCGTGGACTTCAGGCAGCTACTCGGTAGCCCGACCGTGCTCCCCAGGAAAACCAAGAGCAGTGAGTCCTCCACCTTCTGCTCCCTGGAGCATCCTCCCTCCCCCAAAACCAAGTGATCAACCTCCTTTGTCGGGTTGAGCACCCCTTAACTATCAGTACTTAGTCTCCTAGCAACTCATGGCCGGGGAGGGGGGGAGGGGGATGGATGGTGTATAAAATTCTACAGGAAATTTAACGCTCAACAGATGCTTATTTATTGTAGAGGTTGAGGTTTCAGATTTGGTGGGAAATTTTGAGTCTAGACTTTGCGGTTGCAAAGATGAATTTGCAATGTTCATGACACCACTGTTGGTCTGTGCAAAACACATTAAAAAATAGCTTGAAGTATGACCTACCCTTTTTGACAGCAGAATTTGAAGCCTGTAAGCACATAAATTCAAATGTTGTTACAAATCTTTTTATTAACAGCCCAGTTAGCTTTTGTATTCTGTATTCTGCATTCATTTAAAACACAGTTTGCATGCCTAAGCATACACTGCTAAACTTTTTATTTTCCTTATAATTGCTCAAGGGATCCCATTTTCACCCCAAACTTAGACACCCTCCTCAGTGTTTCCTAATTACATTACCTTTGCCCCCTTCAAAATATGCTGAGGCTGTTATTTGCTGATGATAAATATGAGCATCTATTTCCACCTATCCAGGTAATCTTAACAACATAGACTAATCAGGATTAACTCTGATATTATGCACCTTGGCAGGGACTTACACTTCCTGAAAAAAAATCTGATGGTACTTAGTAAATTCTGACCCTTTTGAAAACAGTATCAGCCCATGCAATACACATGCAACATTTGCTCACAACACTTTTGATACCGCTAGCTTTGTACAAGTTGCGTTCAGTGGACCTCTACCTAAATGGGCCAGTACATCCCATTTGAAGATCCAACACAATATGAACAAACGGGATGGCAACATGTTTGAATCTGGGATAGTTAGCAGACACAAAAGAACAGACATTCAATTGTGTTAAGTGTAATAAATACGATCAACCAAATTCTATAAATCAAAATTTTAGAATTTTATTGAGAGACAAAATGACAGTCTCGGACAGCCACAATTAAAAGGACAGCGTCGAGCCCGGGATCGGCGCTGGGTGAACGCGGTAACACACTCTGCCAGTATGCCACCCCCAAGTTCACATTTCTGGCTTGAAGCTGCCTCTTTTTATACACTGGATCGCTGAGAGAAAATCCGTGCTCTGAGGTTTTCTTTGTCCAAGGCAGCCTCATTAGATATTCACATTTGGGTTCTGGTGTTTTGAATGGATTTGCCCAGGAAAACAATGAGATGGTAATGTCAGGAGGAGACAGATAAGATATCGATCTGATGTGATCATTTGGTTCTCCGGGTTCTCCATCTCCCTCTTCCGTTGTCTTTGTTCTCCTCTTAACGATTCCCAGCAGAGGTATCCTCGTGTCCCTTTTGGTGTAATTCTCAGCATAGTTTCTTGTGTCCCTTTTGTGTAATTCTCTGCCAAAAGGAAATTCCTTGTACCCCTCTCTGTGCAGCTTTCGTCTCAGTTTACCCACAATATATTTGAGTAGAAATAGAACTTATATTTATAGGGGGTGAATTACAGTATATATATTCCAACACGAATTAACTTTAGGACATATATCACATTAAGTAAAGAAGAAAATTTTTGCACAGAAAAGGAGATTTTTTTTATACAAATTCTCTCTACATAACTATTTTTCTACTTTAGTCTTTAATTTTGACTAACCTAGGTTAGTCAAAGGTTATCCCTTTAGGATAATAGATTGAGTTTGCTCGGTAACTACCAATATTGTTGATGCTAGAAAGCTGATCAGTGTCTTACTGAATTGCACAGAGCAGTCATCTGCCTTTAACAGACTTCTCTGCTCAATTCCTATTTGTTTACATCCCATGAAAAAACTTCTCCTGTGCTCATTAAGTATCATGGAAAAATTAAAGTTATTGTTGTTTCAAAGTTACTGGCAATGCCAAACAGCTGACAAGCATGCAGGTCCTTGCACCATTGAAACAGACTGAAAGTCAGGAAAAAGGTCAGAAGTAAACAATAGTTACAGAGGATAGAACCGTGGAATCATCATAGAATCATCAACATTGGAAGAGAACTTTAAGTAATCATCAAGTCCACCATCCACCCAACATTATCACTGTAACCACTGAACCATTAAACCACACCACCAGCACCCGATCCAGACACGTTTTTAACACCTCCAGGGATGGTGACTCCACCATCAGGGCAACCTATTTCAATGCCTGACCACCCTGACAGTGACAGATATATAGATAGATAAATAGATATATTTTTTTCCCTGATATCTAATCTGAATCTCCCGTGTCTCAGATTAAGGCCATTTCCTCTTGTCCTCTCACTACAGGCACGGCAGGAGAGACCGACCCCCACCTCCCTATACCTTCCTTTCGGGGAGTTTTAGAGGATGAGAGAGTCATGCCTGAGCCTCCTCTTCTGGAGACTAAACAACGCCAGCTCCCTCAGCCGCCCCTCATAAGACGTGTTTTCTAGGCTCTAGACCACCGATATTTGTGCAAACAGATGGCGGCCGCACAGGTGCCTGCAGTTTTGCTGTCCTCACTGACCCCAGGCCATCCCCCGTACGCTCGCACGCCGCCCGCCTCGGGCCTCGGGCGCGGCCCCGCCGGAGCCCGCAG